>CP136063.1:93967802-94016902 GCA_032622095.1 Siphonodentalium dalli | reverse complement strand
CAGAATGAGGTCCCAGAGGGTGAATTTGGTGATGCTAGCCCGCTATGCGGAGGGTAGCATCACTAAATTCATCCCTCTGGGGACCTCATTCTGCAAATGACAGGCACACTATTTCAAGGCTTGGCAACTAATACTTTGTTGACATAAATACAAGTCGATTTTCCTTCGCTTCAAAGACAGCTGCCATCTTTTAACGATTGAAAACAAGAAACATCATGATGCACTCGCTTAATTACCATATATACGGTATTCATTACAGGTTATGTTGCGTTGAAAATATAATTTTTCCATTGTGTATGTCAATGTGTACAATGTAATGGACATATCGCAGCTATCAGATAATCAGAACGCCATAATGTTATTGTCTGTAATCCATTTTTAACGCAACAGATTTGTCCGAACACTCCTTTTTGTTCCACTTGAAAGAGGTGCTCCAATTCATAAGTATGTCAAATTTTTATAACTTTGTTTTGAGCGAAATAACACATCTGATTCAAATTTTGGAGCGGAATAACACGAAACCTAGAGCTAAATGTTTTAACATCTTTGGGGGGGGGGGGGGGGGGGGGGGGGGGGGGTAGGGAAGTAGCATGAAATATTCTCTCTTTTTTTTCAGGGCTTTTTCAGTCTCTATATGAGAATAATTAAGAGTATAGTATGTTTGTAAGCCTCATATGAACCCAAATGCAAATACATTCTAAATTTAAATTTAGTCTTGGAAGGTGGTAGGTCACTTTAAAGATCGAAAATCTGATTTGATGGTGCCTGTATTATCGTGTTACAACAACAACAACGAAATTTAACCAAAAACCAGTTTAGTTATCCAATTTAGTTTATTCTCAATAAATACTCACAATACCAACCACCAATCACGAAATCATATTTGCTAAAAAAAAGTCCCATAAAGATGTTTTTTTATTGGTAGTTTGGAGATGAGCGAGTGCATGTGTTTCCAACTTCCATATAGGGTGCTTCCTAGTTCAAATTGAAATTCCCCATCACATGTTATTACAAATGTAAACACATAATATTTTGACGTGGAACCAGCATGGTGCCATATAACATGCATATTTGCATGAATAAAACATGACTACCAATTCGTAAATAAGTATAAGACCTTATGTGACCTCTTGTATCTGCACATAAACTATCTTTTTGATGGTACATTTTCATTCTTAATTAATTTGTGATCGCCACTGACCGTACATTGAGCAGTGACCTTATGTGACCTCTTGTAACGGCATCCGTGCATGTCTGTACTATTTACGGAAGAAGTCAGCAGAATTTCGCCAGGCTGCCAAATATTGCAGATAGTGAAAAATAACAGATTAAAAAAATTGAAAACTGATAACTCTGAGCTTTGAAGGATGGGTTCCTTGATGCATTTCAAATATTTTTTACCCCGAAGCCGAAGAAATAGTAATTTATGGATGTTAAATCGGATTAAGTGGATTATTATTCTTTAAACAATCCCCAATTCAAATAGAAATGCTGATACATGTACCTCTGTTTGAGGCTGTGAATAACACTGTTTCTCACAATTTCTCCTGGTGTGAATATTTTCACATGATTTATATTGATGCCATTTTTATATGCATTTTTGTTAACTTCCTCCGGTGTAGACAGGCATTACTTTATTGATTAGTTTATCTGTTAGATAGTTCCCACTAAGAGGGAAGACTCAAAATATTTTGAGATTAGTATACAAGAAGTACCTATGCAAATCTGAGAATATTTCATGTTAATTTAATAAAAAAGGGACTTTGGATGTGTCTAATTTTGGAACATAACCACTTGTCAGTTGTATTTCTGGAGTGATGATACTAAAAAAAATGATGGGATTTGGAGTACAGCTGTTGCATTTGGGACACAGCACTTTGTAAACTTATGCTGTTAAATCTAAATATCTCTTCTCGGTAGCACTTCCGCTCCCACCAAAATTTCCATGAAACTTATTTTCAATTTATTACTAAAATTGTTCCCACAAACACACAAAATAAACATCCCATGTTGCATATATTAACATTTGTGTGTAGAAGACTTATTCTCAATAAAAACTGTTGTAATGTTCTAAAAATAGCCACATATTTTGTCCCAGTTCATAGAATATAATTGACAACAAAAATTATTTCCTAGTGACTGAAGCTCCTGTCTCTCCAACTCAAAAATAATGTATCCCGAATCTTCACATATTAAAGTTCAGGGATATTAATTGTGTTCATGATGTATTCAACACTTGTTGCAAAACCAAACTCATCTAAGCCAATGGAAATCCCATAACACAACCACGAAAACTTTTGATGGCCTGCCCTTGTCTGGCTTAACTCTGCAGAGCAACAGCTTGAAAATTAACTGCCTTCCAATCTTGATCAAATTATTATTTAAATAACTCATTATGGAAAAGACTGTTTGAAATTTTTAAGTCATTGGACTAACAAGCTCAAGGTTCATTAAAATATTGAAATACAAGCATAATTATGCCATGTTGAATGAGTTGTCGGTTGATTTAACCCTTTACCCAACAGAAGGGCCCTGTGCCAATGCATTCTCTTATATATGCGAGTCGACCATAGGTCGCCTCGCATATATAAGAGAATGCATTGGCTTAACACATTAAAAATTATAAAATTGTTAAAGAATGTAAGAAAAAATGGTAAAAAGTGTTAAAAACAGATTTTTTTTAGGCCAATGCATTCTCTTATATATGCGAGGCGACCTATGGTCGACTCGCATATATAAGAGATTGCATTGGCACAGGGCATAACTGTAACTATCACAATGTGGTCAAGGAGCCGATTCCAATGATATCCATATTTGTATGGTTCTATTGAGACAGACCGAAGATATTTTAGGCTGTTGAAGCTTTATTTGGCCGGTTTTGGCCGGTTTGTTGGGTAAAGGGTTAAATCACTCTAGTCAATCAACTCAGTCGTTGGTGCTCTGGAATTACCATTGCTTACATGGAGAACAGGAGTATCCTCAATCAGCTTCACACAGTGCTATTTGTTGTACAGAATAACCTTGGTCAGTCTACCTCAATGCTATTTATTCCTTTCATGACAGGAGCTGCCCTGGTGCAGCATTAATATCCTGTGCCAATGCATTCTTATATACCGGTATGTGATTCTCCCATAGGGAGCCTTGCATATATAAGAGAATGTGCTGGCTTACAAGGTCGGGGGTAAATACTGTTTGGCCAATGTATTCTCTTATGTATGCGCGTCTCCCATAGGGAGCCTTGCATATGTAAGGGAATGCATTGGCACAGGGTTTTCGTAAAATTTCAGGAAGCTCCAGTCATGGAAGGGTTATTCACCAATTTTTTAACCATCATTTATACGAGTTTCTAACCATGATTATATGAGTTTCTTATTTTGACAGTTTTTGTTTGAACTTGCATGTAAATTTTTTGGATACTTTAGTATCTCATGTGCTTTTTATCCTTTGATACATGCATATTTGTTGCATGCTATTCTAAAATCAACATGTAAACAGAACACAACACTATAAGGCCACAGATAGTGTTCAGACCTGCAATCTACCATCTTAAAGGCATCCTCCAGTTATTTTTAAGTGACATAAAATTTGCCAAATTTTATTTATAGTCAAGCGACTGTCACTACTTTGAAATATCCTCTATTCAATTGAAAGAGTAAACGTCGATAGATGCAACATTAAAGTTCAACAAAGTATTCCTTCTCTTTGACTCAGCTGAACTTTTCTGTCAGTTTTATTTCCATAAGCAGGCAGTCATCGGTATATTTATAGTGTGCTTGGTTTGTTTGCTGAAACCCGAATTCAAAAAAAATTCAGATAACCGGACTATGCCTTGAATGCCTGCTACTGTTTTATTGTTACCTTGGATATAAATGGAACAGAGAACGCTTACATGACCATAATGCACTTCTGTGCCCTGAAATTGTCTGCAAATGAAGCATGATTGCAACGTAATGGATATTGTGCAGCCCCATAAATTGGACTGGTTTCGATGTCAAGCAACAACAGACTAACTCAATGTCCGCAGTGGGAAAATATTATCCAGTAATTGAGACAGCTATGTTCTATTTCCAAATGAAGTCTGTAAAACATTCCACAGTGGTGTCTTTAGTCATTACCATCAGTGAGACTCTAAAGGTATTAAATGACATCAGTGAGACTCTAAAGGTACCATACTACAGTCAGTATTAAATGAAGTTGCTCATTGTGTACATTGGTGTTGTGAAGTTTATAAACAGAATGAAAGTTCAACTACGATTAGACACCATCTCCCGCCCACCTTATGGAATGTTATCTTCTCTTGCTGCTCGACGTGCGAAGTTAGAAATTATTCAAGCTATACCTTTTCATTGACCTAGAAAATGGACAATTTTCATAGATCCGAGCCCTCACCTGAATCTGTGCTCCATAAAATATCCAATTCAGTAGAGGTCCAGGTTGGACCTGTCACCTGTCCTACAGTATTAAGTACCTTGTGTGCATGTTACTGAAAACATTATAACTATTAAACTTGCGCAAATTAAAAACAATATTTACACACACAGCCATGAAGTCATGAAGAACTCTGTCTGATGTATTCTTATATAATTACAACTCAAGAAGAACTTATATGGCATGTGAGTGCCATGTCATGTAGTGGTCCTTGTTTTCAGTTGATTAATGATGGAGGCTCAGTCTACAAAGCAAAGGAAATTTGACTTGAATTTTTGAAAATCAATATTTAGGTGTAGGGTTTGGACAGGTTTGCATTTATCGCAAGATTGATTTGCAATAAATTTATTCCAACTTCAAACATTTCTGTTGTGCCTTATAATGCAACAGACATATGTGAAGGAATGTTCAGACAAGTCCATTGCGTTCGTCTGAGTAAAGCCGTTCTCACTAGCACGTGCGTTGCGTTATAAGGGGGAGATTCCAATTAATAATTGGAGCCCATACGTTTGAAATTGGAATAAATGCAATATTGCAAATCAATCTATCATTAATAAATAAATTGTACTATGTCAAACCTAAATAACTAACACTGTATTTTGACATAAATTTCCTTCGTTTCGAAGACAGTTGCATCTTTTATCAATTGAAAACAAGAAATACATTGCAGCCTTCTGAACCACGCTGGTCATCCTATAATACCTGCTGCGGGCATCAGAAACCACACATCTGGTTATAAAAGTTGAAGAGTTTTCCATATCAGGGCTAGTCTAATTAGTTAAAAGTGGTCAATTTAGAAGTTATACCAACCAAATGAAGACGTATAAGACAGGCAATACATATTTATGCTGTGACAGGAGTTCAGAGAAAATTCAGTTATCAGTTCTTGAGAAAAACAATCTTAGTCGAGTGCATTCAGAATGTCGGGGTAAATTTAAGTTTCATTCCTCAGTGTTGTTGGAAACGAGACTCTATCTAAATGTGCTTTTTGGTCTACTTTTGTTATTTATTTTTCAGTAGCATATCCAACTGAAATGTTTTTGTGACAATGCTTCTGTGAAATATAGGTACAAGTTGTAAATACATGTTTGTTACTTGTTTAAATTCCACATTTTATAGTGCATGTATTCATATTAAAATATAAAATTTGATTGTGTCCTATGTACACCTATGGGGGGGGGGGGAGATGTCATAGCACACCGGGATAAGATAAATGCAGGAAATATTGATCTACAGGTTTTATACTCTGCAAAAAAAGTTATAATTTTACAGCTTTTAATGATACAAAATCTGATTTGATGATCCCCGTATCATCCAGTTAGAACAATGGATTTTACAAAAGGCCAATAATACTCTCAACAATTGTTACAATATACAGTTGTCGCCCGCGATTGAGTGAGACACAGGAATTTGTTGCCCGCTCGAGACCTGGAATGTCACCCGAGGGCCACCAGGCCCGAGATTGACATTCCAGGTCGAGAACGGCGACAACCCCCGTGTCTCACGAAAACAAGGGAGACAACTGTTTTGTTATCTGACAAAGGAGTACACACGAACCTTCTTAATGGCAAGCCTAAGTATGCGCATATATTCATTAATCCAGCCCGAAGAGTTATTTTTATGTTGGAATCCTCGCTTTTTAGAAAATAAAACGTTCACATTTTGGATCAATTGATGTGCACCAATCATTTGCGGAGCTATTGTCTGGTTAGTTTGCTGGTCGCATGGTGAGAATCGGTTCACGGAAGGAGGAGTAAAGCAATTTCGAAGTAGAGTAGCCATGCGGCGAAATGTTCGGTGTCGTTTTAAATGAGCGTAAAAGACGCAGGTAGACGTGTTAATTTCGAGAACGGTAAAATGTGAAACTAACACGTAGTGGTACCACACACCACCCCCCAGTAAATTACTGATTGGAATACTAATTAAGAGTTTGGATGTACTATTATAGACAGATTTACATAACAAAAATTATTGGAATTTATGAGTCACTTGCATATATAAGAGAATTTAACTGGCACAGGATCTGTATATGCTACACCAGCACAGCCTTGGATTAAAAGTGAAAAGGTTAATAAAGTCCAATTTAAGTTTACAATGATAATGTATCAAATTCTACCAACAGCCATCAAGATAAGCCACCTAACTACTAACCCATTAATATCAATTGTATAGCAGAGCTGTCAACCAATCACTGGAATTGTTTATGCTGAACCTTGGTATCTCTGCTAAACCAATAACAATTATAATGACCTCAGACCATCTGAAGAGCAATATACATGGGATAGAATTGGCGAAGTGGGTTCAACAAGATTTAAACCAAAATTTGTGTGGCGACACTGGGTATCCTTGGCAGATTTATAATGACGTTAGTGTCAAATTTTTTGTTAACTTAAAAAAACACAAAAACATTTTGATTGAGCAGTTCAATCTAAATTAAATTTTAAATTTTTTTTTAAGAGTTAATATTTTTTTAAAAAGGGCCATAACTCAGTTTAAAAATAGTCTGATCAAACCCATATACGAACTGTCTTTTGGGCTGAGAAATTCTTATACAAAATTTGGTTCCAATCAGATAGAAAATGTTTCGAGTTATCCATTATGTTTCTTGTATACATAGATATCGCAGATGGTATATCATCAGCTACAAAGTCTACAAATTTCCCCATCGAGTGCGGAGTTCCACAAGGAAGTTGTCTTGGACCCGTGCTGTTCTTATTCTACATTTCAAAATTATTCTCTGTTGTTGAAAGTCACCTCCCCGATGTTCACGGCTATGCAGATGATACCCAAATCTACTTTTCATTTCGACCGACAGAGAGAGGCGAAACTAAAGCACGTCAAATTGTGGAGAACTGTATTGTGGACATTAGAGCGTGGATGATTACCAACCGACTCATGATAAATGACGATAAGACTGAATTCATAATCATTGGTTCTCGACAACAACTTCAGAAAGTCAACATCAGTTCAATTCATGTGGGAGACGCCGACATACCAACAAAGGACACTGTTCGCAACCTGGGATCGTATTTTGACACAAACATGACAATGGATAACCATATCTCTAATATGTGTAAGAAGGCGTTCAGAGGTTTATACAAAATCCGACAAATTAGACAATACCTCGATGTAGACTCAACTAAGACATTGGTCCATGCTTTTGTCACGTCACACTTAGATTACTGTAATTCTTTACTGTATGGACTACCGGATTACCAGTGTGATCGCCTGCAAAAAGTGCTAAATGCTGCGGCGCGAGTTGTATCATACACTCCTCGACATGAACATATAACTCCAGTTCTCAAGCAATTACACTGGCTGCCAGTGGAGTATCGAATCATGTTCAAAATTATTTTGCTTGTATTCAAATCTCGTAATAACATGTCACCATTGTATATACAGGATATGATCAAAGACAGAAATGTGTGTACTTATGGATTACGATCTGATAGCAGTATGCTTTTGTACACTCCTTTCAACAAACAGAAAACGTTTGGCGATAGGGCATTTTCATTTGCAGGTCCACATCTATGGAATAGCATTCCACCTCACTTGAAAATATTCACTGATTTAAATATGTTTAAAGTGACACAACAATCTTCACCAATATACCCCCATTGACTGAAGCAATAATATATATATATACGGCGGAATCCCGCAGATAACTATTTTTAGCCACAATTCCAATCCGCGCGATCCGATTGGTCGGCGACCTTTCGTCACCAATTTGATACGATTGTTTTTACTTCTTGGGAATAATAAATCCACTCTCATTCTCAAGACGAAGTAAATTAAAAACCTATAGTTAGAACGTATATTTGAATTAGATTATCGGAGTTTTAACTCGGTGTATTGTGCGTTGAATGGGAATGTTGGGTCGTCACATATGAATTCAACGATTATTGCCTGGAAAACTGGTCAAAACTCGTTTCGAATAAGTTCGTGTGTTGTTGACATTGTAATTGAATATTGTCAACAGCGGGAATTCTCAGCCTGATGACCAAGGAGCCGAGTGACTCGGGTCTCAATGGGACCTGTTGGGGAACCAATCGTTCAAACACGCAGATTAAAAAAAAAACAGTGTGGGTCGATATAGCGTCAGACAAATGTACATGTAGCAAGTGCAATTTTACACTGAAATGTACTAAGCTATATATGCATGTATGGCTTTGGATTGGACTGGCTGCATTAGGCCTACAGTGACTACATACAGGCCCTGCAGATTCAAATTCAACAAGTCTCAACAGTGACCCTATAGTATTAAAATGACTAATTTCAAAATGTGTGGCCCAATATTAGATATATTTTTTTGTTGGGGAAAGTGTAGATCATGCCATGAATGATCTCTACTCTGGTAATATGATTATGAGAGGCCACATTCACATTTATATTGAATTGCGCTTAAGTGCAATTGAATGCGCTTAAGCAAAATTTATTGCACTTAAGGGCAAACGATTGTGCATAAGTGCGATAAAATATTGTGCTTAAGTACAAATAGGGCATTCATGCTTAAGCATTATGAGTTGCACTTAAGCATGATTAATTGCGCTCAAGTGCAATTAATTGTAACTACTATCTAACCTACCCATAAAATATTAATTGTCATAACCTGGAGTATCGCCTAGCATCACAAGAAGAGCATGTGCTAATTTTAACATTTTTAAATAAGCCTAGTACAGTTACCTCTAACTGTATGTGTGCAACAATCAAAGATAATCCATAATGTCATATAATTATCAGCATCCCTTATATCCAAAAAATGGATGTCTCTAGTATGTTTTAATATAATTTTTTTAAAGAATTTTTGCACAGATTTGGGCCATAGCTATGGTCATATAGCAATAATGTGGTGTCATTATATGAGGGTTTGCTCACTTCATATGGTGTACTTATTGACTTAAATCGGGTGAAAAACCCTAAATATTGTCATATTATCAGCATCCCTGTCCAAAAAATATGTGTTTCATTCCGGGAGCTTTGGTGTCTCACTCCTCGAGCTCTGGTAGTTTTATTAAATCAGCGTCTCTTGCACAGATCTATAGTATGTCCATGTCATAAACTGTAGCGCGAATATGGTGTCACCGAGGACCTGCTTCCCTCATATGGTGCACATGTATACCGGTATATACTCGAAAATCAAAGTTGCACCAACTAATACAGAAGTCAATGCTATCACGAATTGCCTGAACTAAAACAGAAGGTAATGCTATCGCGAGTCTACCATATCAATAAAGAACTTAGACTTGCTCCCTACCCATCCAAACTAATGAAAACAAGAGGTGATATGTCAGTAAGAACTAAGGTTGAGTTATGGATAAACCTATTTATTCACCAGGGGTGTTTTATATAATAGTTACATATAACCATGAAATGCGCTTAAGATTAGCCAATTGATTGCGCACAGCAAGATTGATTGCGCTTAAGCACAAATAATTATGTTTTCAAGAACAAATTACTATGCTTAAGCGCAATCGACTGCACTTAAGATCAATGATTGCGCTTAAGAACAATGATAAGTTCAAGTAATTCTGCTTAAGTGTAATTATTTGTGCTTAAGTGCAATTAATTGCGCTCAAGTGCAATTAATTGCGCTTAAGCGCACTTCATTACTAAATGGCAATTTGGCCTCCCAGAGGCTAATGCCTGTAGATATCATATTGTACCAGTGAAAAACCTGGGAACTTTTTGAGGTTTTGATAGGGAAACTTATAAAGCTGAAAAAATAACACGGGAATATATTTCTTTGTTAATACCTGTCACTTAACAGTTTATTCATAAGGCGAAAGTGCCAGCTCGAGATGACATTATTTAACAGACTTGATGGGTGAGTTTGCTATGCTCACTTACAATCATGGAATTTCCCCACGGTAATTAATTCAGTGTTTTTGTGATATCAGCTCACTAAAGCCACAAAAAGCATGCATTTTCGAGCTGGGACCAACCCATACTTTGAAGTTGATTATCGAGGAACAATTATAAACAAAGAAATATGTTCCCTGTCTTGTTTGTTCAATGTTATAAAGTTCCCTATCAAAACATAAAAAAGTTCCCAAGTTTTGTACTGATGGAATAAGATCTCTACAGGCGCTAAGCAGAGTAAAGATTCATGGCATGATCTAGGGGAGGGGGTTTCTTCAATTTCAACTAGATAGCTCCAGGCTGTTGACCCAACATTCAACAATAATTTAAACAAGGACTAAATCATGCCAGAAGCTGGGGTTTGTCCCACAAAAATACTCATGATTGCCAATTACTCAATTAATAAATTCAATTGCAAGTCTATTACAGCTAGTGACAGTCAATTGTGATATTCAGTTATTAACAGACTTTTTAATTATATTAAATTTAATTCATTAATAAATCATTTAAAATAAGTCTTCTTAAATATATCTCTTCATGATATTGATGATGTCCCTCCCTCCCATGGCGGACCCCAGACTCCTATTCTGAATACTAATAACAAATAGGTGATTTTTCTGTGTACCAGCAGGTACCAGATTATTTTTTTGTCAAAATGACATATTTTGATATAATTCAGTCTCATACTTCTTGATGAGCTGGAGTTATGGACAATACTTCAGCAGCAAAAATGTAATTATTTTCATATTTATAATAGTGTGAAATAACCATGGCTTCTATCCTATATTTTTTGTATCCGGTACTCATGATTCACCTCTGTTATTCATGATTTATGGCAGGTGCTAGTACATGTATACCATCAGTAGTCAGAGTAATCAAAGCTACAGTAATGCCCTAATTAGTCGACTCCATAACCACAGCAGAATTATGGATAACTTTCCAGGATTTAGTCGGAAATATGGCTTGTTGCCATTCATCGGAAATCTCTCCCATATAATATTGAATTGGCAGTGTCTCAGAAACAGAACATTAATTTGATTTGGCCTTACTAAACTCAGCAGAACCACCACCATCATAGTACAGTAATGCCCTAAATAATTGACTCCTTAACCACAGCAGAATTATGGGTAACTTTTCAGCATTTAGTCGAAAATATGGCTTTCCGATGAATGGCAACAAGCCATATTTCCAACTAAATCCTGAAAAGTTACCCATAATTCTGCTGTGGTTAAGCAGTCGATTAATTAGGGCATTACTGTATGTGGTTCATTTATGAGACAAAATACCAAACCTGGAGGGTCGGAACTAAAACTAATTACAACAAAAAATGTCTATTTGGAATAAAATCAATTAACCCTTTCATTATGGGAGCAGCATTCACCCTTCCATGATTGGAGCATTGGAAATATTGCAAAAAAACCATGTGCTAATGCATTCTCTTATATATGGTAGTTTCCAGTAGGGATCCTAGAATATGTAAGAGAATACATTACATTGGCCTAACAATATTTACCTTGACCTTGTAAGCCAGTGCATTCTCTTATATATGTGAGGCTACCTAGTATGGTATCTGCAAAAAAAAGGGAATGCACTGGCACATGATTCATTGCTCCACCAGCGCAGTTCCCATCAAGAAATGGTTATATTATATATTCGAGTCTCCCAAGTCCTTCCAACTGCATGTTTTGAAGATTTTATTTTCCTGCTTTACCTGGCTTTACAGAAGAAATTTAATCATTTACAAATTTCCGGATTCACTAAAGATGGATTATCTCTTCCTCTAACATGTGTTGTATAGTTTACTGGTTATAAAACAATAAAAATAAGCCGGAGATACCATTAAAATACTGGAAATTGATTGTATACTATTATAATTCTAATTGATAGAAGTGTTTCCAGGCAAGGGTCTTCGATTCATATTTATTATGTTATACACAGGAAACTATAAAATAATTGTTACAGAAAGAGATAATTATTAATCCATCTGTAAGAGTAAGGATTTTTTCAAGTTGTGTGTTTTCAAGAATGGGAGTGTATCACACTGAGCCAAATTCAATATATGATGGTCAGATATTTCAAAAACTAGAAAAAAAATTAACAGCCTTTTCATTGTTTTAGTAACTTTCTGACTACAATGTAGATTGTGTACAAAACATGATTTCTTTATTAGTCTATGATGAAGACAAAACTATTTTTGAACAAATTGTGTGTTAGACTTACAAACTGAAGGGATTTCCAAACACCTTGCGATGCTATCTTTTAACAATTTAAAGTGTTCTAAGAGGAAAGTTAAAATAATTTTGCACATTTCATGACTGGAGCTTCCTGAAATTTTGCAAAAACACTATACCAATGCATTCTCTTATATATGCCAGTCTCCCATAGGCAGACTCACATATTTAAGAGAATTCATTGACCTAAAAACATTTATCTTGACTATGCAAGCCAGTGCATTCTTTTATATATACAAGGTGCCATATGGGAGACCATTATTTATGATTAATCCTTCCATAACTGGAGCTTCATGAATTTTTTTGAAAACCTGTGCCAATGCATTCTCTTATATATGTGAGTCTCCCATAGGATGCCTTGCATATATAAGAGAATGCATTAAGCTAACAATACTTGTATTGAACTTCTAAGCCAGTGCACTCTCTGCTGATTGTTTTTTCCTTCTATTTATGCCCCAACATTAATCTCAGTCATAAGTTAATTTTATTCACCAAAACACCAAAAAAAGCCATGAGAAAAGCAGGGTATATGGATTTAAATTATTTCAATTTGCTCTGGAGGGGGGGGGGGGGGGGGGTGTTAATATATATTCAGACACGTATGTTACTTTTTTTACCTTTGACCATTTCTGCAATTCACCCAGCCCCGCAACCAATTTCTTTCCCTCTTTACAACTGTTTCCCCCCCAAGCATTTTTCAACACCCCTCCCCATCTGTCTGAATATATATGTGGAGATTCTATGAGGAAAAAAACTATTTTTTTCCTCACAGAAACCCCACTGTGAAAATATTTCAGTGAATTTTGTGTTAACTAAAGCTATTGTTCTTGTTTAATATTACAGTTTTCACCACTTTTACCAGCTTTTACATGAAATATTAAAGGGACCAATGCACTCGCAGTGCGGCAGTGGGTAAAATGTGCAAATATATTCGATAAAAACATCACCTATTAGAAGAACATGGAGAAATAGATCAACTTTGCTCGATTGGCTTAAAGGTACTCAATCCGAACAGAGGGTCCCCATCTCAACAGATTCCAACAACAACAATCCGATCAGAGGGTCCTATATTACTATTTCAATGGCTTCGGAGGTCAAAAATATTTGATTCGAGTCGAGGAACCCATCAAACAAAGCTCAGAGTTATTAGATATTGATTTTTGAAATTTGTTATTTACTCTAGATGAGTACTAATAATTGCCTTCAACTGCCGTAATCTGCTTGGGATGTGTACACCAAAATCTATTCAAACAGACAAGGATGGATAACTCTAAAATCAAGTGGTAATAATAACGCAATTTTGACTGAGTTCTGGGCCAGAAAGTATTCCCGATAATGAAAAATAATAGATTTCTAAAATTGATATCTAACAAATCTGAGCTTTGATGGGTGACTTCCTCGACTCGAATCAAATATTTTTGACCCCCGAAGCCATTGAAATAGTAATTGAGAGGAGTTTTATCGGATTGAGTACCTTTAAAGATGGATCATCTGTTCCTAAATTGTTTTCTATAATTTCTAGGGTATAAAATAATAATGATAAGTCAAGTTGTCAAAGACACCAGTCCAGAAACGCTTCTATCATTTAATATTACAACTGATTGATAATCAGTTGGGACAATCTTTTTTTACTATTTTCCTGCTTGCTATGCTCCGAACGTTTCCTCAAGCAGTAAAATGTCTCAAATTATTTGTAGGTATACTAGTATATATACCAGAAAATTCTAAATAGAATGAACAGTAATTGATGGAAGCATTTCCGGACATTATTTTATACCCAGGAAAATATATAAAACTTGTAATAAGAATATATAGACCATCTTTAAACTGTAATCAAAATATGGAACAGAGATTATTCCTTAAGAAATAATTTCAAGAGAGGGCACTGATTTTCTAACCTTTCAACTCAATCAACCTATATAATTAGGAGGCACAAGTTTGAAGTCAGAATCACTGAGTGCATTCTATTTACAACCGAAGGGGTTCAGAAACTTTTTTTTAAACTCAATATACATGTGATTGGTATATACATGTACACATGTATGTACTGATAACCTATTTTAGTATGAAATTTTCTCCAGTCTTCATATACGCTATTACCATACGCTTGTGTATATATGCATTTTGTTATGAGAGGCCAAAAGTAACAATTATCAGTGAATCACTCATCCATAGAGAAACCAGGTTCATTTTAACTTCAGACTGTCAGGGAGGGTGGCGACGATGTCACAGTGGGGTTGTCCCCCCCCCCCCCCCCCCCCCCCATAAATGTTTCCTTCAAAGTGGCCAGTTTCATACCGGTATAATCTGGATGAATCATTGAATCGTATCATTTAGTATAAGGTATATTGCAGTCTGATATAGATATCCAGACTCGTAAGAAAGAAATGAAACATGGTCTAATTTTATTTAGACTGGGTCTATTGATATGTTTTTTTTTAAATAATGTTAACTTTGTTGTCACAATTTGGGATTAAAAAAAATAAATAAAATGTGTCCAATTGGCGCGTTGTCATCAGATAACTTAATACAGTAATGCCCAAAGTAATTGACACTTAACGACAGCAGAATTATGGGTAATTTTTCAGGATTTAGTTGGAAATATGGCTTGTTGCCATTCATCGGAAAGCTCTCGACGAGAGCTTTCCAACGAATAGCAACAAGCCATATTTCCAACTAAATCCTGAATTATTTTCCATAATCCTGGTGTGGTTAAGGGGTCAATTACTTTGGGTATTACTGTATGTTCTTTTTCAAAGTATTTTTTCAAAAGCAACGCATGACAGTTGTGGGAAACGACAAAACATGTGGTGAGAAATGGCCAAATATATGGTGCGAAACAACCAAACACGTGGGGCAAAGTGTACGAAACAACAATACCGGTAGTACACATATGGGAGGCAAAATTCACATTTAATTACTAATCACGCTTAAGTGTAATTCATTATGCTTAAGCATAAATTTAAGCTTAATGCGCAATGCCTAAGTGTAACTTAGATTTCCATTATACCATACTTAAGCGTATTACATTATGCTTATGCGTAATTCATTTACGATCACACATAATGCATTTACGTTAAAGTAAAGCGTAATAGAATTGAAAAAACTCCCCTGAAGCTGAAATTGATGCAGTCAATTACGATGCTAGTAATCTTACCATCCGCCCAGAACATTAAACCTTACTAAGTTAGATACATGGAGGCCTACCATTACATATAACGTTGCAAGGCAATACAAACCAATTATGCTTAACCCTTTACCCAACAGAACGGCCCTGTGCCAATGCATTCTCTTATATATGCGAGTCGACCATAGGTCGCCTCGCATATATAAGAGAATGCATTGGTTTAACACATTAAAAATTATAAAATTGTTAAAGAATGTAAGAAAAAATGGTAAAAAGTGTTAATTTAGGCCAATGCATTCTCTTATATATGCGAGGCGACCTATGGTCGACTCGCATATATAAGAGAATGCATTGGCACAGGGCATGACTGTAACCATCACAATGTGGTCAATGAGCCGGTTCCAATGATATCCATATTTGTATGGTTTTATTGAGACAGACCGAAGATATTTTAGGCTGTTGAATCTTTATTTGGCCGGTTTGTTGGGTAAAGGGTTAAGCGTAATCAGCCATTAAATGTTAGATTAATCTCCCATATAGTAGTTAATATATGCAATGATAATGTTGTTGTTTGAGCCATCCAAAATTATTTTGGAATATAAATATAAGCAGCAAGCGAAATAATTGAAAAATAATTTATTATATATGATAAACAAGCATAATTTTTAAATATTTAAGCAATAGCTCCTTGTTAGCATTGTTGAAAACACTCCATACTGTTGTTCCCCTCGCAGAGCAGATAGAAAACCGTCAATATCACCGACATCAACAACCGACTGTTCCAGGTAGTTCAATTCCACAGTTGTTTTAACAAAGAAGGAGTGTTCGTATATATATAATTGTGAGCTGCTGGTACGCAGAAGTTGGAACGATTCTGTGTTGTTGAACACACCTCCTTCTCCACCGGATTTTGACTGACACAGTCCTAAAATTGTGTTGGCTGTATTTCCCTTGTGTCTTTCTTCTCGTGTTCTGATAAATCAGGCTTTAGGCAGGGCTGAAACCAACCCCTTGACTATTTTGTGGTATTGAACCAGTCACTGTTCTTTCCTTCATTCTTCGAGGGGTGGTAGCTTTACCTCAAACAGCATGCTTGTGACTGATCCATCATCTCGTCTGTATTTGTTCTTTTCTGTATTTGTTCTTTAACCCTTTACCCAACAAACCGGCCAAAACCGGCCAAATAAAGCTTCAACAGCCTAAAATATCTTCGGTCTGTCTCAATAAAACCATACAAATATGGATATCATTGGAACCGGCTCCTTGACTACATTGTGATGGTTACAGTTATGCCCTGTGCCAATGCATTCTCTTATATATGCGAGTCGACCATAGGTCGCCTCGCATATATAAGAGAATGCATTGGCCTAAAAAAAATCTTTTTTTAACACTTTTTACCATTTTTTCTTACACTCTTTAACAATTTTATAATTTTTAATGTGTTAAGCCAATGCATTCTCTTATATATGCAAGGCGACCTATGGTCGACTCGCATATATAAGAGAATGCATTGGCACAGGGCCGTTCTGTTGGGTAAAGGGTTAAGTCAACATGACCGCTTTCGCAGATTGCTGCTTCCAGCAAGGAAGGATACGCACTACGTACATGACTGAACTGGAGTTGCGCATACTTGAGGGTGACGACCCCCCTTTTCGTACGCCGGATGCGGGGTCTGTTATGGCGTATTCCGGATGCCAGACCACCGTACGCCGGATGCCGTCAGGCACATATATCGGATGCCGGATGCTTCCATTGATAATTTTTCTTGACGTTAAACAGCAAAAACACAACGAAATTACGTCCGCTAATTTATATTTCTTTGCTCGGACACTCTATTTCCCACAATTTAGCTAATTATACGTCTCGTTATCACATCTGACATATCTAAATAGTGATAATTAATATTTAGTACCTACTGTTAAAATAAATCGCAATGCTGATCTGCGATATCGGTTTGTTATATTATCCGATAGAATTGTCGCCCATCTGATGTCTGCTTGGCAATAATTTTGAATATGTAATTAATTTTTAATAAATTTTGAAAAATGTATTTAGAAGCCTGCATGCGACTTCAATTTAATAACACCATTAAAACTTCAACGGAGAAGACAATCTAAGTACAATCAGGGCGGTGTTGACAAAAGAATATGCCCTGGCCTTGGCGAATGGCGAATGGGTTAAGACACTCGGAGTCTCGAACTACAGGTTCAAAGTTGCACTGAAGAGGCTTGAAAAAGATCCCGAGTCTCCAAATGGAAGATTTTTTACAGGCGGAGACGGAGAAAGAGTGGCATGGACATATGTACTGTATCGACATGGAATGCAGGGAGGCGACAAGTGCCAAATATTTACAAGTTCACGGATATGAAATAATATGCTACAAAATATAATTGGGCGGGACCATGAGTGCCCGTGCCTCACAAATGCTTCAATAATTAATCACTGATCAAATTGCATGATATTGCGAGTGTGTGGTGTGACATGATGAGGTGTTTGTAAACATGAATTATTATAATCTTAACTCCTAGAGTTATGTGAAATCATAACATTGTTAGATTTATTATACTATACTGCACATGTATAATGCTATACGTTTGTTAAAGGTACTCAATCCGAATAAACGCTCGCAAATTACTATTTCCTTGGCTTCGGGGGGGGGGGGGGGGGGGGGGGGGGGGGGGGGGGGGGGGGGGGGGTAAAACATATTTGATTCGAGTCGAGGAACCCATCCATCACAGCTCAGAGTGATCAAATATCGATGTTTGAAATCTATTATTTTAGGTGGCCCAATAGACAGTCAACGAGAAGAATTCCATTGACCAAATTGCGGGTAAAGATGGATAACTCTAAAATCAAGTGGCTTTTTGTGTTAGATATTTGACAAACCGGCAAAATTTCGTTGAACAAAATGTTGATAAATAACAGGTTTTGCAGGGTTTTGTGGAATTTTATACTATAGTTGATTGTGCTTTTCGTTATATTTGGGCAATTATTAGATTATGATAACTGAAGCGGCATTTCAAAACATGTTGTCGTTTTTGTTGGAATGTGATGATATGGAGACCCTCTGATTGAGTACCTTTAATTTGAAATATTAAATATTAAAAAGATGTTAGTTTTCTATTTGCGTGTCCCTGGTGTTCAATACTACCGTGTACGACCATGAACGGTCACCCAAGATTTGCTATATATGTGGTTTCCGCACGTATGCCACTTCAACTTCTCCTCATTCAGTATATTATACCACTCCTGTCATTTGGAACATGGTCTATGCCTTTCACCCCCACCCAATACGCCCTATCATGTCATTATAACTCGCGGCCATATTAGATCCACCATGCATGCAGGTCCGGTTCCATGGTATCAGAGATTCTTCCATGCAGTCCCGGTTGTTTTATTGCTACAGATCAAAGTTCTGGCCGGGAGTAGCATTTCCATATGTGGAGCTTTTGAATATTCATGACTTCCATTTATGTCATATATGGAAATGCTACTCCAAAACTTTGAACTGTAGCAGTAAAACCACGGAACCGGACCTGGTGGATCCAATATGGCCGCGAGTAAGTTAGATAGGGCGTATATATATATGTATGATATGAGATCATACATTTAGTAATAAGTTTAATCTTTCCGTAAAGCTGCTAAATCAAATCATTACTAGTCAATACGGAGACTAATTCCAATACCTCATGCCAACGTTCACTTCGTTCCCGAGTCTGTTTTCAATAAATTTAATCAAATAGTATTCCGGATGCCGCCTCTCTGTTATGGCGTATTCCGGATGCCGGGGTCCATTTTAAGCCGGATGCCGGATGCCAGGGGGAGGGGGGTCGTCACCCTCATACTTCTGAGTGTGACTTGATGTGGTATTGAAAACAACAGGTATTTATCTGGCAGGTCCGATTGGAACTTGTATAGATGTTGGTGTATTTATTTTTGAATTTTATATTCAATATTGATATTTCAAATCTGACAAATTAATATGTAGGTCAAGTGATGTAATTCCAGAAAAAATTTATCAAAAATATATTTATTGCAAAATTTAATAATTTACAAAGCGGACCCACCAGATAAATACCTGCTGTTTCTTATAGTACCACATCAAGCCACACTCGAAGACTGAGAAGTATGCATGTATGTGCAAAGTTCTCCGTAACTTTCAGAATTTTGCTACGCAGATTTGCATGGAAATGCACTGTGAGTGTGACAACTGACATTCACATCCCAAAATCCATTGCGGATTTTTCGGCATCTTCGCGCTGACGAAAACGTCTTATTTGATCGCATTTTGCCAATTTAAGCTCAATATATATCGTCTTTTTCTAACGATATCCTGAAACCATGCTTGCCGTCACTGACAAAACACAGACAATGAGGTATACCCCCAATCTATTCGGTCCTACTAAACAACGAACACAAACGAACACAAACGAACATAAACGAACACAGGTCTAAAAAGCGGAATAGAAGGGTGAAATTTGGTTTGTGTGTGCGTGTGGGTCCAATATATGTGTATCTGGTGTTATTTCCAACGTTGATGACTTATTTTTCGAGTTATAAGCATTATTTGAATGCAAAGCTACTAAACAACGAACACAAACGAACATGAGATTAGCCGTATTGCAAAGGTGTTAATAAAGGTGTTAATTAACTACCGCCTTCTCTATGGCTTATACTCTGTCTCTTTGTCACTGAGTTGTTTTGACTTAGTTAGTTTGTCTTATTATTACTTCGTTTAACTTCCCTGGCATCACACTGCTCTTTCAGTAGAACTTCAGGTACTAGAATCATAGTTTGTTTCATATACAATCGAATATTTATATATTATTTTACAACTCAGCCCCGGCGGAACGATGGGCAGAGTTTGTTCTCCTTGAAATCAGTGCATGGATGAAAATGGCGCATTATTTAAATCATTAAAATCAAGTAATGCACTTATTTGATATGAATCCAAGAAGTCTATATGTTATTTTATCACATGATTAGCACTATTTTCCTATGTAATATTCGAGCGTAATAGACACGTGTAATATCGTTGCGTGCAATGACGTCACGCTGCTCTTTGGGACAAAGTTCTCTGTCTGTTAATTATTGTTGTTTTCGATAAAAATTTAAGCGATTGTATGATCATGTGATAAAAAGTATCTCAAACTCGTTCTATTTTATACGTAATTTATCAACCTCGTCCACTAAATTCTATTTGAGCCTCGGTAAACCACGGCTCAAATCGAATTTAGTGAACTCGGTTGATAAATTCCGTATAAAATAGAAACTCATGTGAGATCTTCTATGTATATTTGCATACTATATGCTAACTTTCTGTCGTTTATTGGTGAAGGTCTTGGGTTTTGATGCCTTCACTCTTTCCTTTTTTTTGTCCTGGTTTTTTTGCGAGAGCGGTAGTTTTGGGTATAGTTAATTGTCGTCAGTTGAAGTTTGGAATTGTCACTCACAAAATTAAGAAGTCTTCGCATTAGTCTGTCTCGTTGTTCGGCCGTCATATTTGTTCAAATTTCGTGTCTCACTTCCAAAGATGATGCAATGCCTGATAATGTAAAATCCCCTCCAGTCGAATATCACGCAGTTGGTCAGGCACTGTTTCATTTAAATTGTCTGTAAACTCAGTAAAAAAAATTGTTAATTATATTATTAAAGGCATGGGAGGCCTTAGTTGTCGAAAATATTCATAATCACCGTAAACAGAAAAACACTAAAACGCATACAGTTGCGTTCATCGTGTAAACAGCTATCATAAAGAGCTACTATATTTTACCTAAGCAAGAGCCTGATTGTGTTACAGAAGACAGCATCGTACGTGTTACTGGCTAATCACACACAAATGATATAAACGCTCTTTATTAGTTCCATATCAGGAATTCAGCAACAAAGAACGCTCTTTATGTTTACCATCATAATATAAACAAACACCAGGAAAGTAACTTTTTATGCTTTTGTTTACACAATGGTCAAACATATGAAAATAACATACTGTTTATGCGATATTTCTTATTTGTATACGGACAAAGTCTGTCTACATTTTACTTTTTGTGTCGGTTGTTGACCGTTGGAAATATTTTCACAGCATATACCCACTGCCAAGGACTCCCGCACCTTTAATGCTTTCATAATTGTTATTTGTCCAACATTTCGGAATTGTTGAATTTTTTTTTCTAGCATTGAAAACTTTCGTCTTTAGTCTTTCCATAAATGTAAGGTATCGTCTGTTGTCACATATATATTTGTCAATTATGTCTGTTTGTATTTCGTCATAAATGATTTTGTTTTCTATTGTTACCAAGCCGCTCTCGCTATTGAATACTTTTCCATCTTATTGACAGTTTGATCACTGTCTGTTTTACTTAAATTACGATTGAGATTTCCTTAAGATGCCTGGTACATAGCGTATGCGTGTATCAGGAAAGCAAGCAGAAATAGCATTTACCAGAGTGATCTCCGAGACTGAGAAAAAATATATAGTCATCTCAGAGACTGACAACAATGTCTCACTCACATTCACTCAAATGTTTTGTTAGCTATGCATTAAAACGCCGACCTATGATGTTTCCCCGTGTTTTTATTGCCATCAGTGATAAAATTGACAATCATCTTGCAGTAAAAACAAGGAGACAGAGTAAGCCGTAGTTAATTAACACCTGCATGCATGGTAGCCTCTGCACTGTCGCTAATCTTATGTTCGTTTGTGTTCGTTGTTTAGTAGTTTTGTATTCAAATAATGCTAATAACTCAAAAAATAAATCATCAAAGTTGGAAATAACACCACATACACATAGAATGGACCCACAAACCAAATTTCACCCTTCTACTCCGCTTTTTGGACCTGTGTTCGTTTATGTTCGTCTGTGTTCGTTGTTTAGTAGGACCCAATCTATTTATAGCAATCAGGGGAGATAAACCATGCATGCAGTTTACAGAAGCGTTAGGAACAGGCAGTGAATAGCTGATTTCAACAACAACAACATGGTGGCGATGATTTTTGAGTCCCTTTAAGACCGGCCTCAAAACATATCTCTTTGATGTAGCATTTAATTCCTAGATATATGTGCATGTACATGTATTATGCTGATTAGGCAATGAGCTCGATGTAATGTAAAGCGCCGTTGAATATGTACTCATAATATTGAGCGCTATACAAATTAATTATTGTATTGTATTGTATTGTATTTGCAGATACCTGTTTGACCTTTAGTGATAAAGACATATCTAATATTGAAAATGTAATGAATAATGACTTAAGTAGGATTGATGATTGGGGAAAAAAAAAATGGTTAGTGACCTCTAATAGTAGTAAGACTGAAATAATGCTCTATGCTCCCTCCAAAAGTACATTGAAACCATCACTTATCTTTGGTAATGATATTCTCGCTTTTTCTAAGTCACATAGACATTTAGGTCTTTAATTTCATGACAACTACTCATGGGACATCTATATCGACTCGGTTTGTAAAAAAGCATATGGTAGGTTATCCCAGATGAGGAAATTAAAATTTACACTAAATAGATAAACTCTTGAAATCATGTATCTAACTTATATCCGACCATTGCTCGAGTATGCAAGTCCAGTGTGGTTTGGGGCACCAAAATACATCTTAGATAACCTTGACGATGTGCAATATGATGCGGCTAGGATTGTTACAGGCTGCACCAGGTCAACATCGAAAGTAAAACTTTTGTTTGAATTGGGTTGGGTTTCGGACAGAAGATATGTGAGAAGAATGTGCTTATTCCAAAAGATATATAACGATAAAAAACCAAAATTCTTATGATACAATTCCCCCTCGAATTGAAGAAATAACAGATCATGATGTTAGGAACAAGAGGGACTTGGTCACATTGGGGGGGGGGATTCACATCAACATTTAAAGCTACATTCTTTCATCGATGTGATGATATTCGCTCAAAACCATTACCAGCCTTTAGAGATAGTATAAAACCTAAAGTTTATAAGCCACCTGGATATTTTTATTATGGGAATAGGAAACTTAATATATTACACTGTCGAATACGTTGTTGTTGTTGTTGTAGTGAATTGCGCAGTGATATGCATCATAACCATATCTCCCTAACCCCAACTTCTGACTGGATATGCTAAACAAGATGCCTTTCATTACTTTTTTGTATGTCCACTACATCAGCAAGCTAGGATAAAACTAACCGAGGCCCTGGCAAAATATGAAAATGTTTCAGCTTTCACATTGCTTTTTGGCAATCCTAACTTACCATATGAAGAAAATGTTAATATATACATGAGAGCTCAAGATTTCATAAGTACCTCAGGACAGTTCAACTAAGTATAAATACACAATCACAATTCGCTCCTTCTACCAAGTCGTTGGCATGTTTCGGCAATCATGTGAACAGGAGATGGATGCAATGGTCTTCTTATTCTCTCCTATCTGGTAACCCGTCTTCTTCACCTACTGTCTCATCTTTCGTATTTTCAATTTATCTGGCAGTTTCCCTTTAATATTTAGTTACTACTTATTTTGTATGCTTATGTTATTTCGTTTGTCATATGTTATGTTACTTTGATGGAGAGGAGGGAATATTAAGTGCCTTGCGCACTTGTCCTCCAATCCATTTGCTATATTTATGAGCAATAAAATATGTTAAACTAAAACTAAACACAAATGTGTAAAGTGTCAAATGACAGACGGCGAGTGGTCAATCCGGACAACGGCACTATGTTTACCATACTATCACGCTGGTCATCTTATAATCCCCGCTGCAGGCAGTAAACCCCTGTGCGGGCGTCAGTAAACCACACATCGGGCTAATTAGATATACAAGACAGTCAATGACTGTGGGGTCGCTCACCAGACTGCAAAGACCGATAAGACTGACTCTGGAGACTACAACAGTCAGAACTTTTCATAATCACTTTAAAAGAAATAGCTCTAAACAGGATATGTGGCTAGAGAGACTTTACATATGTAGATTGGTGAAAATCCACCTTGAAATTACCAACTGTACACTACTGATCACCCCCTCCTCCTCCTCCAGCTCAACAAGTCCCCTTACAGACTCCCAAGTCGTAGGTTGGAATTTCACGACTGACACCTCAAACTTTCTCAATTGTTGGAAATTTCCAATCTCACAAGAGCCTTTTTCCAAAACCATTTAGACATGTTTGAAGTCCTATTATCCATGGACCCAAAACACAATACATGTATGTCAGATTAATCAGTCAGGTGGTTCCAAGGTAGATGTTTTAATGAATTTGGTATTTTAAATGATTTTATTAGACACAAAAGTGTTAACTCCCCATAGCCCCACCATTATGGGAGGCCAAATTCACATTTAATAATCAATTGCGCTTCAGCGCGAATAATTACGCTTAAGCGCAATCAATTGCGCTTAAGCGCAATTCGTGGTTATATGTAACAAAACACCCCTGGTGAATAAATAGGTTTCTCCATAACTTAGCATTAACTCCTATTGACATGTCACTTCTTGGTTTCATTGGTTTGGATGGGTAGGGAGCTAGCCCAACTTCTTTATCAAAATGGCTGACTCGCAATCACCTTCTGTTTTAGTTGGAGTGATTCGTGATAGCATTATATTATCTTCGGTATATATTAGTTGGGGCTACTTGCAATAGCATTACTTTCTGTATTAGTCGGGGCGACATTGATTTTCTTCAATTTTCGAGTATACAGGCACACCATATGAGGGAAGCAAGCCCTCGGTGACACCACATTCACACTATATGATCATGGAAATACTTTAGATTTGTGCAAGAGCTGCTGATTTAATAAGAAAAACTAGAGCTTCAGGACTGAGACACCAAAGCTCCAGTAATTACAGACCATTTTTTGGACAGGGATGCTGATAATATGAAAATAGGGTTTTTCCCCCCTGATTTAAGTCAATAAGTAAACCATACAGTAATGCTCTAATTAATCGACTCCTTAACCACAGCAGAATTATGGATAACTTTTCAGGATTTAGTCGGAAATATGGCTTGTTGCCATTCATCGGAAAGCTCTCGAGAGCTTTTCGATGAATGGCAACAAGCCATATTTCCGACTAAATCCTGAAAAGTTACCCATAATTCTGCTGTGGTTAAGAAGTCGATTAAATAGAGCATTACTGTATGAGGTAAGAAAGCCCTCATGCAGTGACACCGCATGCATGTATAGAATATTACCATAGTAAAGGCTAAAATCTGTGCAAAAATACATTAAAAACATCATACAAAACATTACTAGAGTTCCGGGAAGGCGACATCAATTCTTTGGATAGAGGGATGCTGATAATATGTAATTAGGGGATTCTCCTTGTTGAACACATACTCAGTTTGAATGTTGAGTACAGGTCAAAATTAGCCCAATGCTCTTGTGTTGCTAGGTGATACACCAGGTCATGCTAATAGTTTATGGGTAGGTTAGATAGTAGTCACAATTACGCTTAAGCGCAATTAATTGCACTTAAGCGTAATTAATTACTCTTAAGCGTAAATGCCCTATTTGCGCTTAAGCGCAATTCATTATTAAATGTGAATTTGGCCTCCCATACACCATTTCTTGACAAATTTACCTCATTTTAACAAATCTGAATCTCAGTCACTTAAGGATCCTCCGGATTGCTCCATACTATATGTAAGCTAAATAGTCCAACCTCTCGAGAAGACATTTTAAGAATTACTATCGAGACATTATCTGACATATAGTTATGTCCCTGGTCCCACCCTATTTAACCTGGTGACCCCATCTGAATAAATTTGAATCCCAGACACCAAAGAACCCTTCATACATATCATAAATATCAGTAAAGTAGACCCGATGGTCCTTGTGAAGGAAGCATATTAAGAGGGAAACTGTCCTTCGTTTGGCCCCTATTTGACCAAGAGACCCCATTAAAAAAAAAATCTGAATTGCAGTCAAGGAAGAACATTCCATGCTAAACAAGAGATGGACTGTCGTCCGGTGCATACCCCCTCGTGGCATACCGCCTCGTGTGGGCATATCTATAACTTATGAGGGCTATACTCTGACAGATGGACCCAAACACCAGTATTTTCATATAAACAAAGATGAGTAACTATAGAACAATAAAAACAAAACAAACATTTGAATGTGCCATTAAATGTCCTCATAGTGGTGAACATCCATACCAAATTTCATTGAGATCGGAGCATTACTGTTCAAGTTATGAGCTGAACAGACATTGGATGGACCAAACAACCAACATTTCCAGATAAACAAAGATTAATAACTCTAGACTGGAAAAGCAGAACAGAACAGTGGAACCCTCTATTGAATGTCCTCATAGTTGTGAACATCCATGCCAAATTTATTTGAGATCCCAGCACAACTGTTGAAGTTACGACATGAACAGACACAAGACGGACCAAAAAGCCAACATTTCCAGATAAACAAAGATGTATGACTCTAGAATGGAAAATCCGAACAAAACAATGGAACCCTCTATTGAATGTCCTCATAGTAGTGAACATCCATACCAAATTTATTTGAGATCCCATCACAAATGTTGAAGTTGTGACATGAACAGACACCAGACAGACCAAAAATTTCAAGATAAACAACTCTAGAATGGAAAATCCGAACAAAACTATGCAACAGTCTGTTGAATGCCCTCATAGCAATGAACAGCCATACAAAATTTCATTGAGATCCGAGCACACTGTTCAAGTTATGACATGAACAGACATCGGACGGACGTACGGGCGCACGCATGGGCAGACGGACAGGTGCAAAACAGTATAATAAGCCAACTAGTTCTTGCAAACATATTTTAAGAATTACTATGTAGTGAAATAGTTCAGTCTCTGCCCTTATTTGACTTTGTGATCCCATTTTCACAAATCTGTCACCCAAGGTAATTTCATACCAAATATAAGCAAAATAGGCCATTTGATTCTTGCATAGAATACACATAATGAATTACTATGTAGAGAAAGAGTAATTGAGCTGGCCTTGCACCCACTTGACCTGGTGACCCTGATCGAACAAATCTGAACCACAATCACCAAAGGAGCAAGCCTGCAAATAGTGTGCCTATTCCTACATTGTATGTGCCTGGCCTCGAGCAACACAATGTATTACACAATCAAGCATTGAAATAGTGTGTCTGTCATTTGCGGAATGAGGTCCCCCAGAGGGTGACTTTAGTGACTCTATCCTGCAGTGGGCTAGCATCACTAAATTCACCCTCTGGGGACCTCATTCTGCTAAGGCCCTCAACTGCTATGGCAGACCTAGGATAAGATTGAAGTTGATGTTCACCCATTGGACACCTCAAATATGAATGTTATCTTCTGCAAATCAGGGGATATAGAAACTCCCTAGAAGGGGAATATAACTAACAATGTTAATTTGATACTCTAGATACTTCCAAGAAGATGATGCCTAAGCAGAATGAGGTCTCCAGAGGGTGAATTTGGTGATGCTAGCCCGCTGTGTGGATAGCATCACTAAATTCACCCTCTGGGGACCTCATTCTGCAAATGACAGACATCCTATTCAAGTTGCCCTGTTGAATAATACATGATAGATTGTGCCTCTTATTAATGATTCTCTGACCTGCAAATGTCAGACACACTAAATTCAGGCAGTTTGTTTAAAATTTCAAGCAGTATGTTTATACAAGCTGTCAGTGACATTTTATTCTAATCTAGATTAATGACATGTGTTTCTCTCTGTCTATCCACAAAGAGATATCTGCAACTTTAATAGAACAGGTATTAATGTTGGAAGCTGGAAATGATATCCATTGGAAGGGATGTTGGTTGGGTGTAGGCCACTGCAGGGTGGGGGTGGGTCTGGGCAATGTGGGAGGGGGTGGGTAATGGAATATTTCTGTAATTTCAGAAGATTAAAGATTCATAACTCTGCAGATGTTATAATGGTGTCACTTTTTTCAAATTCTATAACATGCTTAACAAATAATTGTTTGTTTGTTAAATTGAGTAAGGCCTGTTTTATACGACGTGTAACGTTAACTCGTCGTCAACACGAATTTTTAACGTTTGATTTATATGACGTTAACTTTACACGTGTGATCTACGAGATGGTGACGAATATTGTCAAGGATATGGTTAAAAGTCCCCCCCCCCCCCCCGACTAATTCGGAATGTTTTTTTGAAGCGTCTGTCGCTATAGGCATTGACTGTTTCGAACCAACCCTCGTTTCGAAGAAGGCGTCGGCATGACCGATTTTGCTCCCTAGGGGCACACAATTGCATATTCAGTTGAGACACTGACAACATTAATGTTCTCAACATTAACTCCTTTGACGCAAAAGCATGAGAAGAATTCCATTGCGTTTCGTACGCTCAGTGCGCATCCGTAACAGTTTTAGGACAAGATGTAGATTTATAGCGGACGACATGGCTTTATTTGTTTACGATGGGTTAACTCCCTTACGTCCCTTGACGCCAGTCTATAGATTACACGTGTAAAGTTAACGTCATATAAATCAAACGTTAAAAACTCGTGTTGACGACGAGTTAACGTGTATTACACGTCGTATAAAACGGTCATAACTCTTCTGCGCATGTGCGATCGCACTGGGGCTCAAAGTGGGGTGAAATATTATGCCATATTGTGTTCCGTTACTCGTGTCATACCCGTCGTATAAATCAGCGACGCGTAATTGACGAACAAGTGACGAGTCCAGGCCAGTCGTGTAATACGTCGACACGTGTAAGGACGAATTTCGACGAGTGTCAGACCGGTTTTCCAAAGACGTATTACTACGAAGGCCCACAACTCCGAAGACCCGATTTTCCGACGGCCCATAACTCCGAAGATTTTGTTTTATCGGGGTATTATCGTTTACTAAATAGTGTACAGTCCAGTGGCGAAGCCAAGGGGTCCCAAAATTCCCACTGCCCCCATTAAACCTCTACTTGCTATTTCAGACAATATGGCCCCCTACCAAAACATGTCCAATGTCATGTAAACGCCCGGAAATCGTTCATGGGGGCATCAAAATATTCAAACTTTTCCTACTGCCCCCACGTAAATGGGAATCCTGGCCCGCCACGGACTATACACCAGATACTATAACATCACGTTGGCCCATGAGATGCCAGAGTAAAATCTACAGGGGTGAACGGGGAAGAACTTGTCGCCCCTGTGCATGTTAGGCTACTCTTGATATTCTTGCAGCGTTTCGTTATAATGTACCTGGTGCACACCAGTGGCGGGGCCAGGGTTCCCATTTAGGGGTCACACATTAATTAGCATATATGGGGGATATATCATGCATATGATATGCCGAAAGCATATCACGAAGGCCTGATTTGGGGAGCGCATACATGGGAGGGGTCGCCCCCAATCGTTGTCCGGGGGCTCCCCTGCATGGGCAGGAACACTGAATATTTGAATGCCTAGGAGGGATTTCCTGACGTTTACATGACATTTGACATGTTTTTTGGGGGCGGTCTTCCCTAGGGCCCCGCCACTGGACTGTACACTATTTAATAAGCGATAAAACATGATCTTCGGCCCTTCGGAGTTATGGGCTTTCGGAGTTATGGGTCTTCGGCGTTATGGGATTTCGGAGAATCGGAGTTATGGGCTTTCGGAGAATCGGGGCGTCGGAGAATCTGACCCGAGTTGTGGGTCTTCGGAAAAACGCTACGTAACCTTTCGACGAGTATCGTGGTTTTATACGACGTGCAACACACAATCAATTGCCGAGTGCTCTCATTTCACCAGGAAAATAGCCAGTTATACACGTGTATCACCCGTCGTATAAAACAGGCCTGAGGTGAAAATTCCCAAAATCTGAATTTAAAAAAAATAAAATGGTGGAGTTATGTCACTGGCTCCGCCCACATTCGACCCAGTGACCTCATTTTAACAAATCTGAATAACAGTCCCCCCAAAGACCCTTTGTACCAAATATGAACCCATTCGGCCCAATGAAACATTGTGAAAAAGTACTATTATGTTTCTCTTATCATCTTGTGACCACAAAAATATTCATGAAGCCATTTATATATACATACACACGAAGCATTCAATAATTTTATTTTCACAACTTCTTTGTTGATGCAAAATGTGACAAGTGCACTGCCGAGCTTCACTCAAAGGGTACTGTACACTACATTTGGCCATTTATGGTCCATCTCATTTTATTAATTATGAAAATGAATTTATGACTGGTCATAAATTCATTTTCATCATACCATGTTTGCATTGTTCATAGAGCACACGAGTGTATTTTGCACTAATCCATGGCTCAAATTCATTCATTTGTTTGTTGCATATATTCTGTTGAGTATAAAAGGAGATGTCCCATAAATGGCCGGACTTTAGAGTAAAGTACCCCTTCAATAAACTTTTTGCTCATATTGAGAAATGAAAGTATCAATGACACTGTAGGTCAACTTAGGTAGGGGAATAATTTAATGGCTGACAGTATATAGGAAAGGAAAGGTGCCAATTGCAATGTCCGACCTGTGCCAAAATATTTAGTCATGCAAAGAGTAAAATCCAAGATGGCTGCTGGCGGCCATGTTTTTTGGCCAATTGACCCCAAAGGACTCGTTCCCATCTACATGTCATTGTTAACATCCATGACAAATTTCATGAAGATCAGACGAATAGTACAACCTGTAGCCAGCGCCAATGAATTGAATTTTGAAATCCAAGATGGCCACCAAATGACTCATTCCCATCTACATGTCAATGGCAAAGTTCATGACAAATTTCATAAACATCAGACAAAAGGTACGACCTGTAGCCCGCGCCAAAGGATTTAGTCATGTAAAGAGTAAAATCCAAGATGGCTGCCGACGGCCATATTTTTACGCCGAACAACACCAAAATGACTCGTTCCCATCTACATGTCATTGTTAACATCCATGAAAAATTTCATGAAGTTCCGACCAAAACTACAACCTGTAGCCAGCGCCAAAGGATTTATTCATGCAAAGAGTAAAATCCAAGATGGCTACTGGCGGCCATGTTTTTTGGCCGAACGACCCCAAAATCACTCGTTCCCATCTACATGTCAATATTAACATCCATGACAAATGACAAAATTCATGATGATCAGACGAACAGTAGCCCGCGCCAATCGATTGAATTATGAAATCCAAGATGGCTGCCAGCGGCCATGTTTTTTGGCCGACTGACACACCAAAATGACTCGTTCCCATCTACATGTCAATGTCAACATTCATGACAAATTTCATAAAGATCAGAACAAAGGTACGACCTGTAGCCCGCGCCACAGTTAATTGTTGACGGACACACAGACGGCGGACGCCAAACCATGGCAATAGCTCAAATTTACAAAGTAAGTTGAGCTAAAAAACTGATATTTGAAGTATTTGGGATGTCAGACCAACCCCATATTCGAACTTGGCTTGAGTTTTCTTGCGATTAACCAACCACATTCAAAGAATTGAATAGATAGAAAAACACAAAAGCATGTTTAATCAAGAAACCGAAAATGCAGACGGACAGATGGGTGGACAAACTGACTACGTATAACAGCCGTATAAAAATCAGGGCACGACCAACATAGCTAAATCGGCATGACCAGTTCATCACAGAATTATAGGAGGACTGGGCCAAATCACCCCTCAGGTATGGAAGGTGCAAGAAGATTTTATATGTTTTATTTATTATCATCTATTGTTGCTGTTCTGATGGCATGCTTCTGATGATATCCGAGTCACCTGAAAAAAAAGAAGAACATTGTTCCTTACTGTTAAAATCTATACAATAAATTTAACTTCTATTAACCGGGCCGACAAGATTGGCCTGAATACTGTAATTCTAACACTGTCATGGATTAAACTCCATAATATACATGATAAACTACATGAAACCCCTCTGCTGAAGATTGGCCTTTACCTGTTCTGGTGAGTAGCACATTTGACATTACACCACAAATACCTTACAAGTCCAAATAATAATCATTTGAACTTTTACCAGACTCTTCAGAATTTACAGCCATTTTTATTCTCACCGATATCAAACGGTAATTGTTTTCCTCATCAGAGTCGGACCGAGATAAAACACTTTCAAAACAAGACCATGTTTAGTAGTGATGCGGACCGGACCGCTTTGGACCGATCCGGTCCGTGGTCCAGGGGTGGACCGCGGTCCGGTCCGGGCGTCACTGGACCGGACCGCTTTTTGTCGCCGGTCCGGTACTCTCCGATCCGGTCCACTATTTTACTTCAGTTATAATAAACTATCGCGAATATTATTGCGTATTTGCCGTCATATCAATTAGCAACGATGTATTGACGCATTCACGTGATTATTAATATCTATTAAACGTTTGATGCCACGAAAACAATGTATAGATGAACTTTGTACATGTCACTTTCCTTATAATGTATTAATGTAACACTGGCCGACACTATGTAGCACCCTATCAATGTGACAAACATGCAACTGAATGAGTATGGAACTATTTATTTGTCATAAACAGTGTAACATGGCATCAACTAATCAATTTGGATGGATATCGAATCGAGTATTCTATTGTTTTTCACAGTTATACTTATCGAAGAAACATGCAAACCACATTACATAGTACATACACAAGACTGTCACATTAATCCAATAGTAGTTGTACTTATATATAACTAATTGTCAGGAATACACAATCAGCCATCACAATCTCCAAGACTCCAATATTACTGTAGTAGTCATATTAGTACACATTTGTATAATTGTCATCAGTAGAGTTATTTCGTTTAAATTTCAATTTAATGAAAATAAGTATGATACGAATCATGCATACGATCAGTGAGTGCATGTTAGATTGGTTATAACACATTCTGGCCCTAGCTATATATCTGTCCAATACATTAAATTAGTGCATGTTCGCATTACTAGAAATACTATTATCGTGCATCGTTCCCAGTATATCCCACCAGAAACAGACAATGATGCATACAATCGGCAAACAATGTAAGTTTTAACATATATGGACTCATTGCAATGCACTGAACTCAGTAACCTTATAGTTTGTACTATACAGAGTAAAAACTTTGAGAAAACAGAGAATTCATTAACATATAGCCTATTATAGGTGGACCGGACCGTTTTGGACCGGTCCAGGCATGTGTACCGGACCGTAATGGCCTGGACTGGACCGCCTTGGCAGTGGACCGGACCACCCAAGTGGTCCGGTCCAGTCCACATCACTAATGTTTAGAACAGGCCTCATAAATATGTTGTATATAATGTGATCTGGCGAATCAAAATCTAAGTGGGCCTTTAACTTTGGGGGAATGCTCTGATAATTTAGTTTCAATTGCCATGGAGTATCTTGATTCTTCTGAGGCTCATTGTCCCATCATCCACAAATACCCCCACAAGTCCAAATAAAAATATTTGAACTTTTACAAGACTCTTCAGAATTTACAGCCATTTTTATTCTCACTGATATCAAACGGTAATTGTTTTCGTCATCAGAGTCGGACGGAGATAAAACACTTTCTAAAACAGACAAGGTTTAAACAGGCCTCAAAATATGTTCCTGGTCATTTGCTGAAAGAGGTCCCCAGAGGGTGAATTTAGCGATGCACCCCACAGAGGCTTAAGTAGAATGAGGTCCCCAGAGGTTGAATTTAGTGCTGCTAGCCAACTGAGGCAGCGCCACTAAATTCACCCTCTGGGGGGCCTCATTCTGCAAATGACCAGCACCATATTTTGAGGCGTGGTTTAGAATTTTTAATCATCAATGTTTTATGTGTATATTTACCTGGATCTGTGATGCTCAACGTGCACACCCTGAAGTATTTACCGCAGGCTGTTCCCAGCTCTATGTTGTTACCATTGTAATGGTGAACGCCAGTCTTCGCCAACATAGCATAGTATTCTATCTCACTCTTCCTGAAAAAGCCAAATACTCAATGAATGACTGATGACAGAGTATTCAATATTTGCCATTATATCATACTAGTAGGGCATGTTGAAACTTTATCATTGAATACCAATCTCATTTTACTCAATTTGCTCATTATTCACGGCATTTATGCCATTTCTGCAAATTTCGATGTGTTGTAATGTGCTTTATATACATTAAAAATAAATAGGAAGTTATAAAGTAGATAACATAAGTTATAGACCCATCAAATCTTTAATGTTGTACCGGCGTTCATCTGTGCATACATGTACTATCTAAATTTTCTTGATTTTCCAATGTATATAATATTATAAATATATATTCCAGTTAATTATTCAATTTATTTACTCCTTAATTCTTCAGAAATAAACAGCCATTAACATTCTCATAACAATCAAACGGTAATTGTTTTCATCACTAGAATCAAGGAAGGAAAATAAGCGAAAGAATATTGAAAAAAAAAAAAAGTGTTTCTGACTTTTCATTTGATTGATTTTGTACAATAACAAAAATATATAAAAAAATGTACAAATGTTTTTGTGATGTATTTTATCAACATGTCCGTATGGACCAATGCTGAGTAAACTACATGAACCCTAACATTCTAGTTATAAGGGGCTGAATCAACACAAAGTAATGCATGAAATTGACTATTGATATGTACATGTGCATGTATACACATACATGTACAACATTAAGTGGATCACTACATTTAAAGACATATTATGGACTTGTTCGGGTGTGTGAAACTCCATAAAAAAATAGTGTTAACTGCCCTCAATTGTAAATATTTACATCTTGAATCTGGATGCAACTATCAGCGTTAATCTAATGCAAATGATATTGACATCGAGAATCATTGCATTTAATTCATATGTAATATAAAAAAGAATTAATTTTCAGAACATTTCTCTGATAAATGGGGGCTGCCCGTCTATCCAAATGTGAAAACCGAATGTTTTTTAACAAAATTAGGAAAAGAGATGTGGAGATGATGTACATGTTGGTAGGATGAAATGTGGACTGTAGGGTGTGCCATAAGCATTTAGTCATGCAAAGATTAATACAAGATTGCTGCCAGCATCAGGGTTTTTCAATAAAATTCAGAAAAATTTTGTATGCACAACAACTACTCCAAGAGAGCATTTCAGGATTAAATTTAAATTGCTGCATCAGTTTATTGCAAAAAGCAAGTTTTATTCATTGCGTTCCATGAACACTCCCATAAGAGGTGTCAAAAGTATAGCATCATCTGCAGCAATATAATATGGCTTGTTCACCAAGCCTCAAAGTATGAGTGAGAGTCAGACACTGTAGCTCAACTTTTGGAGGCGTTAATGTTATGCTGAACAGTCAAGAGAATGATAAAGCCTAAGGAAAGTCAGATATTTGAAATTTAGTTCTGGTATTAATAGCAAGAAACCGCACACATTTCCGACATTCCATTTCACGACGAAATACTCAATTCTGGCAGTTGCCATTTCAGATACCTAAAAATCATCTTTGCCATTTATATAAAGTCTGACCTGGCCCAAGTCAGTCAAGAAATTTAACAAATAGCAACACCATCTTAGTACAGGGCTATCAGACATGGGCCATGGCAGAATTGAATTCATAGCCACCAAACAGTTTCAGCTGTTTAACCGAATGGTTTTTAACAAAATTAGGAAAAGAGACGTGGGCATGATGTACATGTAGGTAGGATAAGAGATGTTGTCTGTAGGGTGTGCCATTAGCATTTAGACATGCAAAGATTAATTACAAGATTGCTGCCAGCACCAGGGTTTTTCAATGAAATTCAGAAAAGTTGTATATGCACCACAACTACTCCGAGAGCATTTCAAGATTCAATTTAAATTGCTGCATCAGTTAATAGCAAAAAGCAAGTTTTATTCATTGTGTTCCATGAACACTCCCATAAGAGGTGTCAAAAGTATAGCATCATCTGCAGCAATATAATACGGCTTGTTCACCAAGCCTCAAAGTATGAGTGAGAGTCATCGACACTGTACATGTAGCTCAACTTTGGCAGGCTATAATTTTATGCGGAGCAGTCAAGAGAATGATAAAAGAACGTCACAACATTTCAGTAAAGGGCTTGTATTGTGTAGATGAAATTATTTTAATTTCAAACATTTCCCACACCAATAAATGCAGGCTGCAGGGAGTGCAGATGGGATTCACAGGTGAAACTCAAGATGGCTGCTGGTGGTCACATTTTTAACAATTTCAGAAAAATTGCATACCTCACATCTCGAGGTAACTCCCGAAGAATCATATGAAGTTTGGTGATAATCGAATGAGGGATGTTGCCTGTAGGGTCTGCCAAAGGATTTAGTCATGAAAACAGTAAAATACAAGATGGCTGCCGGTGGCCATGTTTTTCATTTAAAATCATTCAAATTTCAATAGCTCCTATTTAGATGATCCCGAACTGAAAAAAGTCTAAATTTTCAGAACATTTCTCCGATAAATGCGGGTTGCAGGGGTGCCTACTTGTATGTATTCAAATGTGAAAACCAAATGTTTTTTAACAAAATTGGGAAGAGTGATGTGGAGATGATGTACATGTAGGACGAGAGATGTGGTCTGTATGGTGCGCCGAAGCAATTAGTCATGCAAAGATTAAAATACAAGATTGCTGCCAGCAGCAGGGTTTCTCAATGAAATTCAGAAAAGTTGTGTGCACCACAATTACTCCAAGAGAGAATTTCATGATTCAATTTAAATTGCTGCATCAGTTTATTGCACAAAGCAAGTTTTATTCATTGTGTTCCATGAACACTCCCATAAGAGGTGTCAAAAGTATAGCATCATCTGCAGCAATATAATACAGCTTGTTCACCAAGCCTCAAAGTATGAGTGAGAGTCATCGACACTGTAGCTAAACTTTGGGAGGCATTAATTTTATGCTGAACAGCCAGAGGAAAGTAAAAAAAAATGATTCAATAAGGGGCTTGTATTGTGTAGATGTAATTATTTTAATTTCCAACATTTTGCCAATAAATGTGGGCTAAAGGGCATGCCGATAGATTCACATGTGAAATCAAAGGTGGCGGCTGTTGGATTTCCCAAGAAAATAATAAACGTGCATGCATGTTTATTTGGAGCCCAAGAGTACTGACTGCCATGTTTTTCACCAAATTTCTGGCCATCTAGAGTTCATCCCGAAGATTCATTTGAAATTTGGTGATGACCGGAAGAGGGATGCAGAGTGTGCCAAAGTAAATTATGGATGGACGGACGGAAACCCATGGCAATAGCTCAAACATGACCTTGGCAGAAACACAGGTACAATTTTTTTGGCCTGAACAACAAACAAAGACCACTTAATTTCAATTGTCTTTGTCACTGCCTTCTGGATTCCAGCAGACTCCTAAATAATTTACCTTGTGAGATAACTTTCAAGTAGTTTTATGTGAAGATTATTTCCCCTTGGCCCCCTACCCACACAATAGCATAGACATATATATCAATATCTTAGTGTGGAATTTTTATTCGCTGGTGACAACAAATTTGAGATAATTTCCAGGACAATCAAATGTTTTCATTTATCCAAACTCAGTTTTTAAATTTACTAGTAGGGATTCTTGATTCTTCAGAAATAAACAGCCATTAATGTTCTCATGATAATCAAACGGTAATTGCTTTCATCACAAGAATCAAGGGACTAGTAGAGCTGCAAGTCTATCATAGAAGGAAAGGAATTAGTGGTAGCAATCAATTTTGCAATAAAAATAAGTTTCAAAGTTAGTTTTGGAAAATTTACAACTGCCCTCGAGACACGGATGGTGAAAAGCCAAGAAGGAATATAGCCCAATTCTCATATTCAAACATTGTCATCTTATTATCAAACTGGAGTAAACTATGGAGTCACAAATTTCAAGTAAAAAAAAAAGAACGAATATTTACGTTTATCATCTCCGTGCATTGAGAAGCACAGTTACTGCCTTAAAGACAATTGAAAGCATGTGACTGTCAGTACGGCTCATCTGATTGGAAGAAAGCACACATTAGTTAGTAGATAAAGACTTCATCTTAGCAAACGCTCCGAAGTCAAACAATGAAAACAATTAAGTCTAAAAGAGATGAAATTTCTATTGATTGAAAATATATCCGATGTAAATTAGTCCAATAAGATTGAAAATTTTGTTCTAGTATTAATAGCAAGAAACAGCACACATTTATGACATTCCATTTCATGAGAAAAACTCAATTCTAGCAGTTGCCATTTCAGATACCTAAAGATCATCTTTGCCATTTATATAAAGTCTGACCTAGCCCAAGTCAGTCAAGAAATTTAACAAATAGCAACAACATGTTAGTACAGGGCTATCAGACATGGGCCATGGCAGAATTGAATTCATAGCCACCAAACAAAGTTTCAGCTGTTTAACAGAAGTTACTAGTATATAAGCCAATAAATACAAACCTAAGAGGAGGGGTGTTGTTGGCAATGATCACCAGCTTGGCTTTGCCTTGACGCAGGGTCTTAAGAGTTTGCTTGTAACCCAAGACAAACTTTCCACTCTTCATTACCAAGGCAAGCCTGGCATTGATGTTCTCCACACTCTTCTTTGACTTGAAAATTAAATGTGGAGATGCTAGTTTATAAAAGCATATTCCATGCAGAATTGGAAATGATGACATGATTAAAGGTACTCAATCCAATCAGACGCACCTAAATTACTATTTCTTTTGCTTCGGGGGTAAAAATTATTTTGTATTTGAGTGGAGGCATCGACCCATCAAAGCTCAGAATGATCAGATATCGATTTTTTTGTAAATATTTTCCCGAGATGTGCATTAATATGTGGCCCAGAAACACGTGGTCAAACTGAAGGTCTCGGACAAAATTGCGGATGAACATGGATAACTCTAAAATAAAGTGATAAGGCCAAAAAAATTAAAAATATTTGTTTCCCATTACGGTGCTAAAAAAATCTTGATATTTCGGCCTCTAAGGCGAAAAAGCTTGACAACGATAATCGGGCGAGGTGAAAGTTTACATTTTGGGCGTCTAAGGCGGAACGGAACGTCGGGGAATAGTGTTTTTTTATTTTTTTGTAAATATTTTTTTATTTTTTTCCCCGAGCAGTTACAATTTGTGTAACATGTTTAATAATTGCTTCTTTATTTGCTGTGACCCTAAGCCATTCTGCCCTTAGGCAAAAGAAAAATAAACATCTGGTTTGGGTAACAGGTCAGAACAAAATATGGTCCGTAAACCGTAGGTAGGCTTGACATTTTTTTTTTTAATATTTTTTTTATATATATTTGACATAGATGATAGTCTTATGGATATTCATATCTTGTGTAAGATTTCGATATTAAACAGTATAAATTTTGATTATCTTAGTTTTTCATGGTTTCATGCAGTTTCAACACCAACAGCCCGGGCATGTTGGTCCGAATTTCCGTGTTTTAACTTTTATAACAGTTACAGTGTCCTTTTTTGACGCTCGAATACTTCGAACGAATGCATCATTATAATTGCGATGCATTTTCAGGCGATCTTCCTGTGCCTGGCAGACGGTGCTCGGCGCATGTTAATATATATAGATCACCGTCCGATTGATAATTTAGCCAGCTACATTCTTGTTTCCATGAATTGTTTTTATTTTTAGTCTTTGCTAGCACATTTTTATAAATGAACCCGTACATTTCCGTGAAACACATTTTGATTGGCTGGCTTTGCAGTACATTATCATCAGAGCAACGACTTGTCGTCCAATCAAAATGCGTCTAAAAGAAGCCGTCGTCAGTACCGGTTTCCGTCAGACAGCAGTTCAGAGAAGAGGGTACTAGTAGGGTTACTCCGCTTCAACAACTGTACAAAATGTACAAATGATTGTATCGCATTTCGCTATCAGAAGCGGGATTTTGGATCGCTTTTATTGGTAATTGTGTCGCGAAATGAGATGCGATACCGCTTATTTTGCTCCCTGATATAAACTCAGAATGTGCGTGTGGCATAAAAATTTGTACTCTGTAATTTCGTTCAAATCATCTGCCAATGACAATCCAGATCACAAAATTTTTACTTGCCCAACTGGTCTTTCTATAGTATAATAATATATTAGGATATTGATTTAATATTATTAAATATTATATTAAACCAACAGTGATTCCTAGGGACTGTGGTAAATATGAATAGATTTTGATTGTTCATCATTCTTCACAGTATTCAGTACACATTTCCATGTTTTTTTCTTAGAAATTTATTTTGTTGGATTTGGGTTCGAAATTTTTTTTTGTTAAAACATCTATAAAGTTCACATTTTGTATTTCTAAGATAATCCAACATGACTTGTACTGCTAAAATGGTGCATCCATGGGTTTGGTTGCTGTAATTACCAATGAAAGTGAGCACAATCAATTATCTTGACTCCATCAAATTTCAACTTTGGTAGACCAAGTCAGACTCGCACCCAGAAATAATCAAATATTTGCAACGTTGTTGCTGTGGAGTTTTGCATGATACTCTCGAGTGCCTAATAAACGTACAGGGTGGAATAATAGTACAGGTTGGAAAATGTCGCGTAACTGAGCAATAGTACAGGGCGGAATACACGTACAGACTGGAAATATTAGTACCATACATCCCAACAAAACGCACCATCTGATGCCATGTGACAGAAATAGTTTCAATGGATAGCCAGGTCTGTGAATCTACAGTGTGCTGATCACTGTCAACAATCCGAGTTCATTTATCTATGAATAACACAATTTAAGATTGGTGAATTATTTCTGTTGGTCAATTTAATAAACGTACAGGACCAAATAACGATCGTACAGGTGGGAATTTTACCTCGATTTTAATAATCGTACATGTATGTTTATTAGGCACTCAAGAGTAATGTCCATTAAGGGCTTTGTGGACCCAATTTTTCCAAATTTCCCAAAATTTTATAGAGTCCAAATAAAGGATTCTGTTCATGTATATTAGTAATAATAGAAACCATGCCCATTGATGCAACATTTTGAGAGTATACCTCATGGTGGATTATGTTAGAAATACAAAATGTGAACTTTATTGAGATTTAAAAAAAAATTATTTACAGGCAATGGCCCAAGAAAAACAAAGTCCAAATCTAAGAATCAAATATGGGAATATGTACTGAACACTGATGAATGATGTATTACAAAAAAAATATTATATTTCTTGAGTGTTCTTTGATAAAATTACTTTGAACCGGTTGTTGACAAATGATATACTAACTTCATAATATGGTTGACTGAGAGGCAGCAGTTAATGGGTCAACCTTTCATGGCTGATGTCCAGTCTGGTGTGAATGGCTTTTTAACAGTGTCAAACTTCCACATGAGTGATCACCCTGAGTGAGTGGTGACCTACTTACTAGAATTAGTATGGTGATCTGGTAGTGGTATGAATGAGTGAGGATTAGTAGTGATGTTCCGATAATCGGAATCGGAATCGGCCATCGGCCGATAATAGCCCATCGGAAATTAATCGTACCTCGCAGTTGAACATCGGCTTTTACCGATTGTCAAAATAAATAAAAACGTTCTAGTATCTAAGCGCAATGTGCACGCTTTAATAAACATACGCAATACAACTGTAGTATTGAATGTAGAACGCAGTTGTAACAGCCTAAAAAGAAGCCATTGGCATCATCAAAGCAGTCTGATATGATGACATATTATAAGAATGGCAATACACATGCCCGACATCCCGTGTAATATGAAGTTATTGGTTCAATCGCGTTGACACGAAATAGATTCAAAGAAAGCTTTAATTAAAAAGCTGACCTGATTACAGTGAGGCTTCCTCTAGAGCACGTGTCACGTGACATCACATGCTACGTCAATAACTTGAAGCACACTGGATGAATTAATACAGTTGTTATCAGAACTGTCTTCAATAACGATCAACGTTAGTAGGGGCATAATTAGCTTTTTCGTCTGTACAACGTATGCTATGAAATACGCTTAGCTCCACGTTGAACTTGCGAAACAAAAATTGAGCAGGCGGAACTATAAAAGCTTCCGAGTTGTTAAAAGATAAAAGGTGTGACCAATGGAAACTTGGGAAATCTCAGACAAATATGACAGCAATTATTATCCATCAATCAAAATTTCGTTATTAATCATCGCCATTCCATACATTGTTGCAACTTACAAGTATTCAATCAAGACTTTTACTCCGCATGCAAGTGTTCCACACATGGTCATAACGTTACTCTGAGTCGGCACCTTTGATCTCTTTGTCAAAACAACTACCGGTATACATCAAGGGAAGCACACAACCGACGTCGGCAGAAATACTGTCACGACAGTGTGTATATATTTCTTTGATGTATTTGGCTTTGAAACTATGCGGGATATGGAGTGCATTGGGTGTATATAAGTCCATTATAGGAACAAACGCACAATATATATAAACATCGGAATCGGAAATCGGCCGATTGTGGCTCCAGTTATCGGAAATCGGTCCGATAAGCTTTTTCATTATCGGAACATCACTAAGGATTAGCATTCTATTGTCAACAGAGTCCAGAGCAGTTACAATGGCCAGCTGTTAAGGGGATGGCAAAGTCTGTTTCATAAAAAATGTCTGGAAACGGGCTGACAAAATTGGTATTTTTCACATAAAAGCAGACAGAAATAGATATAACAACATAGAGATAATATATAGAGCATATATCGTTAAAGGAGGTGCCACGAATAGATGTGAGCTAAAAAGCTTTTTGTACCAGAAAAATGACTTTGAAACAGAGTATATCTGCAATATTATGTCATTGTTTGGGCATTCAAATGTGAAAAACTATAACTTCAACAGTATCATTAGGCAGCCCATTATGATAAGTGACATACCGGTACCGTTAAGAGCCAAGGAGCTATGCTTTAGATTAATGTTCACTGTATCGTTTGCAAAACGTCCGCTAAAACGTCAGTTTTTCTTGGGAGCCAGTCGCCATATTTCAATTGTAAACACATGTTCATGACGTTGTTGTCATTTTTTAATTCGCGGCAGGTACATGAAAATCGACCAGAAAAGCAATCCGATCCTGCAATCGGGCAAGTTTATGATATGAAATCGATGCTTTCAGTTTATTTAAGTTGTTGGAATTAATTTAGTTGCTTGATTACCCACGATTTATGAAGTTTTGTGCTGTTTACAGATGGAAATGTTGATATTTTATTTTTAGAATTACCAGTCTATAGTCGAAAGCGAGATTACAAGATGTCGTATTAGTACGCAAATCACATAAGGCCATATAAACTTAATAGTTTGTTTCTCAGGGATTTTTTTTTTCAAAGTGATGAGGGAGGCAGTTATTTATATTTATTATTTTTTTCAAATTAATTTTGTGGTGAGGCAGGTATTTATATATATAATATTTATCGGAGTCCCATATTAAGGAATAATACTGGATATGAGGAATAATACTGGATATGGGCAATATACTGAAGCAGGGAAGCTGACCATCATATATCCCCTTAATAATCTAGATTTGTAATAAAGTTGTATAGAGGAAACAGTTTGAGTTATTCACTCATGGCAGAAGATGTGGAAACTACATCGGTGAAATTTGATGTAACTCAGGGTGACCACCAGCCAGATCAAGCTTATTGGAAGGAGTTCCACTGGACTACACATGAATTGATAATATTAAATCACAACAATAATTTATGAAATAAAAGGTTTATTTTCTAATTAATCACAGACTTTCATAAAAATCTTGAAGTTTGGAATAGTGCTGATCCACAAACCAGAGTGCATTACATACAAAAGCCACACATTGCCGACCCACACTGTCAACGCTAACCTTTCGGAAGCCCACTTTGTTTTCAACCAGTCAATGAATGAATTGCACAATTTGTTATTTGTTTTTCACATTTGTCTTACTGGGCAACACCACCTCCTTGCAACTTGTCATCAGCACCGAGAATACATCAACTACTTCTCTGGTACATCTTCTTTGGTCACTCGAATTTGAAAATATCGTCCGAAAAATTGCGTGACTTCAGAAAACATGATGATCATGATCATGATGTCTCCTGCAACTGTGTCAAAGTCCCCCGTTTTCGTTTTTGAAACAACCAGGTCAAAATCATCGTCAATGTCTTTCGTGGACATGAAATCATCAGCCATTTGAGGAACAGTTTTTGATCTGTTGTCTGATATAATTGTCCATTTGCCTTCCGACGCATTCTGCATGATACAAATGTTCACCAAAGTCGCCATTTTGTTATTATTTTAAACAGGAAGTTCGTCAGAATTATGCACCCTTGTTTGTGAATGTAAAGTCCGGATAGATTTGCAGTTTGCGTAAAGTTTCAAGACGAAGTTATCGGTCTGGGGCGGTTCGGGACATGCGGTATTTATATATTTATTATTTTATAGGTGCCAATAAATAAGGGGGAGGCGCAGGTTTTTGGGGGACGCGGCGATCCCTGAGAAACGAACTATTAAGTGTGTATGGCCTAAATAGAAAACTTACATGTTTCAGAATATTGTATTATTCTAAAATCAAATAGCCTATATAAAAACATATTTATGAATAGGAAAGTACCGTATTCCGACGAAATATGTCATATTTTATGACGGACTCCTTGTGCGAGTTCACTTCCGGTCAATTCTATTTTGGTGCACTGGGATAAACAACATTGTGGAGAAAAATACGTTTAATAACATTTGAATGTAAATTAATCGAGAAATTGTCGGTTATCAGGTACAATCATATTGCTTATAACCCATATCTATTGATGGGCATAATCAAAAGCTTGATCCCATGCGCGATTGTCTATACTGATCGATTTCCATTCGTAATCGTATTCTAATATTGACGGATGGGTTTGTTTGTAATCATGGCCGCCCCGCCCCCATGGCTTGTGTATCGGCTATCGCAAAATAATGTTAGGATATTATGGTCTCCCATACCAAGAAAAATAGTTCCTAAGAATGTAAACAATGCAAATGGAGGACATTTTGCCATTATTCAGGATGACAGTACTATTTTCACAGGCAGGGTATTTGGGAAAGTTCTTGTTTTTCCTCAAAATGATGTCTCCTTGTCTCTAGCCAGATTCTTATAGGACCATTTTGACTGTTCAGTTTGTACAAAAAGTTAACCATTGGAACTGGAGAAACGCCGTTTGGGGACATGATTTTTTGTCACTCTACCGCGAGTAAATTCTAACAGCTATAATTTCTCTACTAATGACAAGATCTTTGTTTATTATTGATTATATTATGTGTGAAAAATATGAAGTTTATCCATTCTATGGCCGGTGAGTAATTATTGATCATCTGGAGGTAGGGTGCAATCCGCGGTGGCCATCTTGACCAGACTTTACCATCCCCTTAACCCGTGCCTGCTACCAGTGTACCACCCACATAGCCAATGTTTAAGCAAGTATATATCATTTGTCAACAACCGGTTCAAAGTAATTTTGACCCATAATCCACCCATCAAGTGTCATCTTCTGGACAGCATTACTGAGAAAGTTAATCTACCATGGCATTTGCAAACAAGTGGTTCTGAATATATTTTTCAAAGAATCCTTGATAAATATGAATTTTTTTTATTGTTCATCATTCTTCAGTGTTCAGGCACACATTCCCATATTTTTTTCTTAGATATGGACTTTGTGTTTGTTGGATTTGGGTTCGAAAAAAATAATTTTAAAAACCTCTATAAAGTTCACATTTAGTATTTCTAACATGCGCCACCATGACTTATACTCTTAAAATGTTGCATTCATGGGTTTGGTTACTGTGATTACTAATAAAAGTGAACATAAACCTTTATTTTGACTCCATAAAATTTGGGGAAAATTGGGTTAGCAAAGTCCTTAAAAATTGGACACTTGACTTCCTCAAAGATGAATGAAATTTAGAAGTTCATAGACATCAACTTCTTTTTTTAATATTAATACAATTTCCACAAGCTAGTCATGACGCAAGACAAGTCTAGAGACAACAGTTTCCGACACGAAAATAGGAGATATAAATTAACCACGTGGTCAAGTAAATGAGCTAAAACTTTTACTCACTGTCTTTTTCGTGGGTGCCATTTTGCACTTATTTTGATCACTGACGGCTTCTGTAATGAAAAGACAATAGTTGTCATTAATAATGTCTTTACATACTAAGTATTTTAGTTAAAAATGATTAAATTGTTGGGACATGTGAAGCAACGAACCTATTCAGATTCCACCTCAGTGCGAAAAGAAAGATTCACGGAAAATACCGAACTCATCCGAAGAGTCGGTGTGTTCGTTCGTCACTCCTTCCTCACACTGCGTAATTGTCTAATCTATCTTCTTCTACTGACCGGGGGGGGGGGGGGGGGGGGGGGTCGCACGCAAGTTTTATCATACAGGGCCGGTGTGGGTGGGCCCCAAGAGGCCCGAAAAAATGAGTTTGTGCAAATTTGTTCTATTCACATTTTTGCCCTTGTTTTCAAATATATTCATTAATAATTGTGTTCTAAGGCAGGGTATGGCCTTTACAGGCACTTAGGAACAGGGTAGGTATAAGATATAAGTAATACAGGGGAGATCTTCCAAAAACATACCTATACCGGGCGGGGTGGGTGCATCTCAGAGGCCTGAAAAAAATTTTTGTGAAAAATATTTTCAACCCACATTATGGACATTGTTTTAAGAAACTGTTGTTTTCACTAATAAATGTGTTCTAACATAGATTATGACCTTAACCAACACTTAAGAACATATGTAGGTATAAGATAAAGCACTCTCTGGTACCAAATAAAAGTGATAACTGAATAGGAGTGCTGGTTTGCATTTCCCCTCAAATTAATATTGAATAGTGCCTGCATGATAGTGCTGGAATTTTCACTCTGGCATGTCTATAGTCCAAGTCTTCTCGTACTAAAACTAGCTAAGATTTTGGGATTGAGATGCTAGCATCTCCATCCCAAAATCTTAGCTAGTTTTAGTACGAGAAGACTTGGACTAGCATGTCTAATGACCAAATAATACTAGTGCTGCAGAGTGCTGGCTAACAAAATACCTCAAATTAAAAAATAAACATGCCAGCCTGTTTATTTGGCTCCAAAGAGTGATACTTATCTCATATATATTTTGAAGACCTCTGTCTGTCTGTATGTTTGTATGTTTGTATGTTTGTCATTTATACAAATCTACGATTCTCGACCGATCGGGACGAAACTTGGTACGTGTGTGTAGTTTGACCAGGCGGTGGACGTTGTCGTATTGGCGAGCCCGTGCGGCGCCCGCTTCGCGCATGCGCAGACGAGATCTCTGAAACGGGTGGAGCTATCGACTTGAAATTTGGTATGTGAATGTATCTTGCCCCGGATACGAATTTTATCGGGTCGCCGAGCAAGTGCGACGTTAGCTTCGCTCATGCGCAGACGAGATATCGGAAACGGGTGGAGCTATCGACTTGAAATTTGGTATGTGAATGTATCTTGCCCCGGATACGAATTTTTTCGGGTCGCCGAGCCCGTGCGACGCCAGCTTCGCGCATGCGCAGACCAGATCTCGGAAACGGGTAGAGCTATCGACTTAAAATTTGGTTTTTGAATAGCCCGGACCATCGACGTATATTGTATAGATCGATGCCCGGACAACGTCGGGCTGGGTAGAGCTATCGACTTGAAATTTGGTTTTTGAATAGCCCGGACAACGTCGGGTTCGCATGCGCAGACGAGATCTCGGAAACGGGTGGAGCTATCGACTTGAAATTTGGTATGTGAATGTATCTTGCCCCGGATACGAATTTTATCGGGTCGCCGAGCCCGTGCGACGCCAGCTTCGCGCATGCGCATACCAGATCTCGGAAACGGGTGGAGCTATCGACTTGAAATTTGGTATGTGAATGTATCTTGCCCCGGATACGAATTTTATCGGGTCGCCGAGCCCGTGCGACGCCAGCTTCGCGCATGCGCAGACCAGATCTCGGAAACGGGTGGAGCTATCGACTTGAAATTTTGTTTTTGAATAGCCCGGACAACGTCGGGCTGGGTAGAGCTATCGACTTGAAATTTGGTTTTTGAATAGCCCGGACAACGTCGGGCTCATCGGCTAGTCTATTATATATTTTGGAAGATCTCTGTGTGTGTGGGGGGGGGTGTGTGTGTGAGAGAGGGGTGTGTGTGAGGGTGTGTGTGTGGGGGGGTGTCTGTGGGTGTGGGTGTGGGTGTGTCTGAGCCGATTTCGATGAAACTTGGTATGTGGGGGTATTTTCGGCCGGGAAGTGACATGGGCCTATTAATTTGCCCGTGCGACGTGACCTTGACCTTGAAATCGGGTCATTTCAAGGCCAAACGCCCGATTATCACGGGATTTCGATTAAACTTGGTATGTGCGGGTACGTTCGTATGGGATTTCGACGAAATTTTATACGTGGGGTTACTTTTGTCCACTGAGGGTTTTGGGCGGGTCGAGTCGTGACCCCGACCTGACCTTGACCTTCTAAATGATCAATTCAAGGTCAAATCGGGTAAAACCGGATGGATTTCGACGGGCCAGTGTTTTGGACTGGTCAAATCGTGACCCCACTTGACCTTGACCTTCAAAATGGACAATTCAAGCTAGATCAAAGCCCGGACGAAGTCGGGTCACCTTCT
>CP136063.1:93597742-93967702 GCA_032622095.1 Siphonodentalium dalli | reverse complement strand
CACCCCAATGTACACCTATTACTAATTTTCTCGAGGCACATCAGGTCATGTAACTTACACGAAGTGCCGACGCTTTTGTTGTATGGATGTTAGCTGCGTGTGATGTAATTAGACCAAGGACTAAGCTGGTGTGTTTACAATTGCCTTCATGTTTGGACACAATTGGGAGGAAATTAGTTTAGCCATTTTTTTCGCCATTTGGTGATTTGTTTTCGCCATTTACAATTTATTTACAATTTATTTAGCGGGAACACTGCACACATGCTGTTTGAACCTTTATTATACTGATATGTAGCATACTGAACTATTGCTTTGTTATGATCTGCAATAATGCTTCCTTTTAACCCTTACATAATTGGAGATAATTGGAGATTCCTGAAAGTTTGCGAAAACTCTGTGTTAATGCATTTTCTTATATATGGGAGTCTCCCGTAGGGAGCCTCGCATATATAAGAGAATACTTTGGCCTAACAATAATTACCTTGACTGTAAGTCAGTGCATTCTCTTATATATATGCAAGGATCCCTATGGGAGACTTGCATATATAAGAATGCACTGGCACAGGATCTTTAATGCTAAATGCTCATTGATGGGTAGTTCCCTTAGGAAATATTCAGATAATGAGTTCAACAAACAACCGTAGGTTGAACTTATTATCTGAACATTTCCCTTCAATAAAAATGACTTCTTCTGTATTATCTATTCATTTGTTGTTGTCTGCTTAAATTTCCTGAACACCTCTCCAGATGAATAATAGACCATTCCACTGTATACCTTTGTAACTGAATGGGAGAGACCCCCATGATTTATCATTTTAAATATGTGGTTTGAATCCACTTCGCGGAATTATACATTATGATATTCATCTACTTATCCATCTATAGGCTCATAGATCAACCGAAAAATATTGATGGCATATTTAAAATTATAAGTGGCTGAACAACATACTGCATAATTCCGCAAAGCTTAAAATGTCATTGATTGCTTATAATTACGCCGACAGAAGATTAATTTTAACACATTAGAAAGAATTATCTCAATGTTGTAAAAATTCACAATTTCCATTAGATGGGTATCCAGTTTGAATGATTGGATGAAAGTATATTGGCCTATTTTGCCATGAAGAAACAATAAAAGAAGTTCAAGTCCAATTGAAGGACTTGAACGTAACCACAATGAAAGTGATGCAGTCATACAGAGGAAAAGCGAACAGTTATCATATTAAAATCACTTTCTGAATTGGGAAACACAGATGGGATACTATATGAATTTGATGTGGATCTGCTTGATGCATTGGCATTCTGCAATTTGATATTATAATATTGAATTTGAAATTTGGAAAATTGAACCAACAAGTAACTAAGGTGTTGTTAGGATTTGTCCAATCAGAATAGAGGAAAATGAGACAGAAAAAATAGGTGTAATTATATTATCATAATTTTATTGCCCAGGTTCCTAGTCAGAAAAGCAAGCTGAAGGTGGCCGGAGAAGATTTGAAAGAAAAGGATACCTCCATATCTCAGCAAAAGGTTGGTCATAAGCTATTGCATTATTAGTCTGTCCGTCCAACGGGGCTTCCGTCCGTTTGATTTTGGTTACTGGATTTTAACTTTAGATAGTCTTAACTGAATGGAATGAAAGTTGGTATGTGGGTTTACTAGTTAGTAGCACAAAATGCAGGCCAAGTTCGAATTTGTGTTCCGTCTGCCAATTTTCCCCAGAGTTATTAGTCTTTTGTTGGAATTTGCACTCAATTGCCGTTTCAGGATGATAACCTTAGTAAGTCTATACTGAATGAAATTTGGTATGCGAGTCGACTATCCAAAAATACAGGTCAAGTTCTAATTTGGGTTCCGCCCAACAATTTTCGCCAGAGTTATGGCCCTTTTATTGAATTACCACAGGCGTATTTTGTCCACACCTTAGCAATGCTCTTGTTTACAATAATGCTTTGAATCCATTAATTAGCATTAGTCACCTAGAAAATTGCCGACAACTGTAGTTTTTAGTTTACAATAATGCTTTGAATCCATTAATTAGCATTATTCACCTAGGAAATTGTCGACAACTGTAGTTTTTATTTATCCCCCCCCCCACTCCTCCATCTTGAGATTTTCACCACTGCTGTTCGTAAACCAACCAATAAAATTGCTGAGGCCTTATACATGTGTTATTATCCCCCGCCAAATTGAAAATTTGCCGGGGATATAGGAATGGGTTCCGTCCGTCTGTCCGTTCATCCGTTTTGTAAGAGTCATAACTTGAACAAATGTCAACGGATTTCAGGTCCGGCCAGATATTTTTATCGGAGTTATTGGACTTTGTTTATTATTTTTGTCGAATTTACCAAATAGTAAATAGACGAAGTCACAGGGCTCATTTCCACAAATCTCAATGGATTTCAAAGATATTTGGTATATGAGTTCACTTGATCAGTATCTAGAACGAGTTCGCAAATCAGGTCCGGCCGGATATTTTTAGCGGACTTATTGGACTTCGTTTATTTTTGTGTGTGCAAATGGATGACGTCACAGGGCTCATTTCCACAAATGTCAACGGATTTCAAAGATTTTTGGTATATGAGTTCACATGACCAGTATCTAGAACTAGTTTGCAAACCAGGTCCGGCCGGATATTTTCAGCAGAGTTATTGGTCACATGGCTAATTTCCACAAATGTCAGTACCTAAAATGAGTTCGCAAGCCAGGCTTTTTGACAAAATCCCACCTCTTGTTTAGCACATACTGAGAACGCAAACATTATTGAGAATGCACTTTCCCAACTGCACAATTCGGCAGGGGATACCGCCATCTGCGACTGCTTGTTAAAACATGTTACAGTCCGTTAATGAGGGGAATTTTAAATAATAAAATATGGCTCAGAATTTTTAAATTTTTTTTATTCTTCTTAACCATTTAATGATACTCAATCCGATCAGAGGGTCCCCATATCATCAAGATACAACAACAACATTTCTTCCAAATACGCTTTAGTTATCAGAATCGAATAATTGCAACAAAATAATGCTAACCACTATCAACTATGGTATCAAATTTCCCAAAACGTGTTATTTATCAACATTTTGTTCAACGGAATATGGCTGTATTATCACTTGGGTATTCACGAAATTTGGACGTATTACCACTTGTGTTAGAGTTATCCATCTTCATCGACAATTTTGACCGAGACCATCCTTTTGGTGGCGTGTTTCTGGGCCACAAACAATTGAAATAACAAAATCGATATCTCATCACTCTGAGCTTTGATGGGTAGCTTCCTCGACTCGAATCAAATATTTTTTACTCCCAAAGCCAAAGAAATAGTAATTTAGGGGTGTTTGATCAGATTGAGTACCTTTAATGATCTACATACAATTACTTCTTCAGAATGTGTTCACTGTTAGTGGTATTCAGTTTGAGACGGGTAAAATCGGGATGCGAGAAGTCTCGTTTGAATTTGATGGATTGAAAGAGTACATGAAGATAGAATTAGTCCCTGGACCTGCTGCTGACATCCGATTGGTTGGCTGGGAGCTGGAGGAGGACGAGGTAAGCGATAGTGGAATTTTCTTATATTTATGTATGTGCTGTTCATGACCCACTCAGTAGTTCTTTAGATTAAGCCTCGACTAGTCCTGGCCGATAAGATTAAATCTGAAAAATAAAAAAATTGCAGGTGGTCACTGTTTACAATGATGCCAAGATGCCCAAGCCACTGAAGTTACAGCTATATGACGAGGGCGGCAACATCGTCAAGAAGGCTGACATCAAATTCCAAATAGCCAGAGATCCCAAATTAAAGGTATGTTTGTAGGACATTCTGTAGGAATGACTGATATAAAATTCTGGGTAGACAGATACTTACATTATAGTATGCCTTAACCCCTTCATGGCGGGAGCTGCGCAGGTACAATATTAAAGATGTTGTGCCAGTTCATTCTCCTATATATGCTAGTCTCCCATAGGAAGCCTCACATATATAAAAGAATGCACTGGCTTACAAGGTCAAGGTAAATATTGTTAGACCAATGTATTCTCTTTCATATGCGAGGCTTTCTTTGGTAGACACAGGGTTGTTGCAAACTTTCAGGAAGCTCCAGTCATAGAAGTGTTAAAAATCTTTAAAAAAGGCCCTCCAAAAGTGACCCCCAATTTAACCCTTTGGTGGGTAGGGAGACATTTATGTTGTTTTACTGTTGGCGGGTGGAACAACATTTATGTTGATTATGGTGACTTATAGTTTGATGAGGGACGGCGGGCGGGCGGGCGTCGTGTTTTGCTTATAACTCAACCGTTTATTGATGGATTAATAAAAAATTTGGTGTGTGAGTACATATCCATGCACGTAAGCTGCAGACAAAAAATTGGGTTCGTCCGCATATTTATTACAGAGTTATGGCCCTTTGCCATTTTTCACTGATTTTAGGTTCGTTAGCGCAACAACTTCAACAAACGTTATCTGATTCGATTGAAATTTGGGATATAGGTGTCTCCCAAGAATATCTCGGACGAGTTCGAAAACCGGCCTGGTCCGATAAAATTTTATAGAGTTATGGCCCTTAATTAGTCATTTTTCACGAATTTTCAGCTCGTTAGCGCGATGAACTTCAACAAACGTTATCCGATTTGATTGAAATTTCGTATATAGGTGTCTCCCAAGAATATCTCGGTCAAGTTCGAAAACCGGCCAGGTCCGATAAAATTTGATAGAGTTATGGCCCTTAATTAGTCATTTTTCACGAATTTTCAGCTCGTTAGCGCGATAACTTCAACAAACGTTATCCGATTTGATTGAAATTTGGTATATAGGTGTCTCCCAAGAATATCTCGGTCGAGTTCGAAAACCGGCCAGGTCCGATAAAATTTGATAGAGTTATGGCCCTTAATTAGTCATTTTTCACGAATTTTCAGCTCGTTAGCGCGATAACTTCAACAAACGTTATCCGATTTGATTGAAATTTGGTATATAGGTGTCTCCCAAGAATATCTCGGTCGAGTTCGAAAACCGGCCCGGTCCGATAAAATTTGATAGAGTTATGGCCCTTAATTAGTCATTTTTTCACAAATTTTCAGCTCGTTAGCGCGATAATTTAACAAACATCATCCTATTTGATTGAAATTTTGATATATAGGTGTCTCCCAAGAATACCTCGGACGAGTTAGAAAACCGGCCCGGTCCGATAAAATTTGATAGAGTTTAATATGGTCCTTAAGTAGTCATTTTGTATGAATTTTGAGCTCGTTAGCGCGATAACTTCAACAAACGTCATCCGATTCAACTAAAATTTGGTATATAAGTGTCTTCCAATAATATCCTGGACGAGTTCGAAAACCAGCCTGGCCCATTAATTAGCTCGTTAGCGCGATAACTTCAACAAACGTCCTCCGATTTGTTTAAAATTTGGAATAGACATACTTGCCAAGAATATTTCAGACGAGTTCGAAAACCAGCCTGGCCCGATAAAATTTGATAGAGTTATGGCCCTTAATTAGTCATTTGTGAATTCTTCGCGATTTTGAGGCCGTTAGCGCGATAACTTGAACAAATATTAACCAATTTTACCTATTAATTAGTCTACCGATACTGATGCACACCAATTGGCGGTAGCCACCGGCGATAAGCTACCGAAAACGAGACACAGCATCTCTGATGCCACCTCTTGTGGTGATGTTACGTTACTGTGTATAACGTCATAAAATTGTCTCATAAAAGGACATTTCTTACAGCTATTATGCAGATGTATCCGATACTGTTTTAATTTTACGAAATGTTGAGTTTGATTGAATTTAAAGAGACAACTCGCAGAAATTAAAAAATATAGCACAAACTTATAAGCATACAGAGTAGATCTATGGTAATTCTGAGATTATCGTCAGTGGGATATGACCACTCTGAAGTGATTAATTTTATTAATATGCCCCTGACATAATAATAAAGGTTTGGGGCATATAGCTGAGGGCTACTTCGGATTTTGTTTATCTTTGATGATAGCACAGCTTGGATATCCAAAATTTTCCATCCATACAAATATTTAATTTCTCTAATCTGAGCATTGGGGCATCCCACAATGCACTTGTTTACATTGATTTGTGTTTGATAATAATGTTGTTTGTATGATATATATATAGCGATAAACAATGACTAATCACTACGGTTAACATATCTTTATATGGTCACAATAAATATATAGCTTGAGGTAATTCAACATGACGATGTGTTCAGCTTGAAGGTTCGTTTCGGTCTGTAGTAAGGCTGTCTTCATCTGGGTAATCGGGAATATGACGACACGATCGGTGCGCTTGATTCCTATTTCGGCAATGTCCGGAATCTGAGATCACTACATATATAAGAAATGACTTGGGGTCATTGGGTTTTGACCGGCAGAGTAATTAAACTGAGTGTGTGAATTTATATGTTTTATCTAACATACAATGTCTTCTCTATGATCATTTCATTACAGTTGATTCCAGCCCCTGGTGCTGTGAAATCTAATGGGCACGGAGTCGCTGACTTTGGTATTCTCTCTGTTAATGCACCAAGGTGAGATGACGCATCTATACAGTATAGCTAGCTATATATACTTCGCATTATCTCTGTTAACTCTTTGATACCTGGATACTCGTTACTAGTTACTTGATATTTACTCATTGTTGCTGATTGTAAGGAGATTTAGCAAATATGGTAAAAAACAGCCTGACTTATAATTTGAATATCTACGCAAATCGATGATCAAGACTTGAAATAGTCTCTTTCATTTGCAGAATGAGGTTCCCAGAGGGAGAATTAGTGATGCTACCCCACACGGCAGACTAGCGTCACCAAATTTACCCTCTGGGAACCTCATTCTAGTGAGGCCTCAACTGCTATGGGAGACCTAGGATCAGATTGAAGTTCTCCAGTTGAAGTTGGTGATATTAACCCATTAGTCACCATGATTTTGCAGTTTATCTTCTGCAAATTAGGGAGATACAGAAACTGTACAGAAGGGAAAAAGAAACTACAATGTTATATTTAGACTATAGATACTTCCCAGAAGATGAGGCCTAAGCAGATTGACGTCCACAGATGATGAAATTTAATGATGCTAGCCTCTGTGCGGGGTAGCGTCACTAAATTCACCCTCTGGGGACCTCATTCTGCAAATGACAGACAGTATTTTAAGGCTTGTCGATGATTCAGAAGTGGATGGGTTAACCCTTCCATGACTGGAGCTTCCTGAAATTTTGCAAAAACCCTGTGCCAATGATTTCTCCCTATGGGAGACTCACATATATAAGAGAATGCACTGGCACAGGATCTCTAATGCTGCACCAGCGCAGCTCCCAAATGAGTTAACACCAGTCATGTTTACATCTGGAGTGCCAATTTCGGGAGATTTATCTTTCAAATTCAGGAGATATGACTCGAAATCAGGAAACTTTTTATAACTGAAATGTTTTACTCTAATTATTACCAAATATCACCATATTTGTAACAACATAACAAAACCTTAACTCATTAGTTTAACTTGAACATTAAAATATCTGGTGTGCATCAAGGAAGAACTTGCATACCACTAGATTCCTGACGAAAGAGCGTCCAGCCCAAATATAAAAACCTTTAACTTTTTAGCTCAACTTTACAAGTTTGAGCTATTACCATGGCTTGGTATCGATCATCCGTGTGTGCGTATGCATGTGTGATCCATCAAGAATTTCCTTTAGCACAGGCTACAAGACATACCTTTAGTCGGATCATTATGAAATTTGTCATAGCTGTTGACATTGACATTGAAATGTAGATGGGAAACGATTAATTTTGGGGTCATTCGGCAAAATAAAAAATCCACCAGTGGCCATCTTGGATTTCAAAATTACATCCATTAGCACGGGCTACATGTCGTACTGTTAGTCTGATAATCATTAAATTTGTCATGGATGTCAATATTAACATGTAGATGGAAACAAGTCATTTTGGGGACTTTCGGCCATAAAACATGGCCAGTGGCAGCCATGTTGGATTTTACTCTTTGCGTGATTAAATCCTTTGGCACGGGCTGCAAGTCGTACCGGCTGTTGACATTGATATGTAGATGGGGAAAAGAGTCATTTTGGGGTAATTCGGCAAACAAACATGGCCATCAGCACCCATCTTGGATTTTAAAATTAAATCCATTAGCACGGGCTACAGGCCGAACTGTTCATCTGATCATCATGAAATTTGTCATGGATGTTAATATTGACATGTAGATGGGAACGAGTCATTTTGGGGTAATTCGGCCATAACAGATTGCTGCTGGCAGCCATCTTGGATTTTACTCTTTGCATGACTAAATCCTTTGGTACACCATGCAGTGTACTTCCCTCATCCGATCATCACCAAACTTCATATTGATCTTGATATTGATCTACTAGATGGGAGCTATCAAATGTTTTTGAAATTCATTGGAAATTTCCCAGCGGCCATCTTGGATTTTATTTTATATATATCTCTTCTAGTATTACTTAGACATTTTAATTTTCTGCAATCCTTATCACTCCATTGACTGTAACACATGTAATTATTTCCTTTCGAAGTTGAGCTACAGTGTCATTGACACTTTCATTTTTACTTCTTTCCGCTGGGCATATTGTCCAGAAATAGGCAGTTTTTTTACATTTATTCTTTACTCAAGTCTATTGTAAATCTGCGAATCGAGATCGCTGACTGGTGATGTTGATATTGTCAAACACTAATATGAAGGGCTTCAATTTTCAATAGCATATTGATATTTGACCTACTGCTTTTCTTAACTATTTGACCAATCATACTAAAGGATTTTGATTTAATTGTTCCTTGTGGATAGGAATTAGTATTGATGTTGTCATCCTTTTTTTCTTTTTCAGTGGCGTTTTTGAGATACAGCCGAAAGCTTTTGTTGGGAAGTCATTAATAAATGGACCAAAGATGAAAATTAATGTTCAATTGGATCCCAACAAGCCAGCTTCATTCACTATCGACTATGAGAAGAATACGTCGCGGGTTGTGGGCGGCAAACTTCCAGGTCAGTTGTCCCTCATGAAACCAAATGCTAATATACGGTAAAACCTCTCTGAACCAGAACCCTCTATAAACTGATTCCCTCTCCACACTGAATGAACTGCTCCATCCTGAATTTGCCCAAGTGCATTCTCACTAAGAATTACCTCTGTCCTCTGTAATCTGGAACCTGTCCAGTAGTTTGAGTCCTTATGCGACCGAACAAGAGCATGTTCTTGTGGCCTTAGAATTCCCTGATTAATTATTTCTGGATGATAACTTCAGCAACAGTTAATAGTATATGGATTAAACATGAAAATACAGAGATATTCAAATCTGGGTTAGTTCTTATAAATTTTGTCAGAGTTCTCCCCAGACCCCAAGCTAGGAGGCGACTGAGGTGAAGTTTTCGCCTTCAGTGCAAGTTTCGCCTTCAAGCCGGCAACTTCGCCCTCGGATGTCCGCAAGGCGAAAATGAAGTCGCCTTTCAAATTTGACAAAACTATCTTGGGATTTACGGTAATTTTACTGGTGAAAATTTACTTGTTTTGCAAAAACAATATATAGTCTTAACTGTTCTAACGAGGCATTTTTAATTATAAATTGTATATTGTGTACTGTATCCAGATATTCTAATCATATTGAGTGCTTTTGGAAATGGCAAATTGCGCTTTGCAACGAAGTTTATGATGAGCTACTGGCTGCACGTTAGCCGTTACTTTGTTCAGTCGGGTCATTTTGAAACCGCAAATTGTATAGCCTATGCATTTAAACTCTAAAAATATCCATGAATTTTTAATTTTAAGAAAAGTAGTTTGTGTCGGACTCCGTTTCCCAATCCAACTTTTTTACTTTTAGGTGTTGCAGATTTATTATGTAAACAATAGCACATGCTTGCTTACTATTAAAAATAGAGATTTGAATGTGCATTAAAAGTACTTAGTTTAATGTTCTTAGTTAAAACAAAGATCTGCATGAGAAACTAATACTATCCAAACTCATTTAAAAGGATTAATTTGTGTCAAATGTGTGTGTTTGCAAATTACAATAATACAATTGATATATTGTTGTCAATCAACCGGCTGCCCATGTGTTTTACGTCTGTCAACAGTTGTAAATTAATTGCATGTACTTGGTTACAATGTAGGTATTTAAATAACCTATTTGTGTATATTATAAGCTCCACTGGTCTTTGTTAAGAACACATTAATCACTATTGTAACACAGCTATCCAACAAAGTTTATTGCTTTAATCGGATTATCATCAGACATCACTGATCATACCATCAATGTTGGTATTCAATAATAAACGCTTTAGAAACAAAATTAAAAGCTTTTACAACTACTTGATTAATCCTTATTGTTTCTTTTAATGGACACCCACATTAGAGCAGTGACCAAAAAGCCAATTCCAAAAATTTCAAATTTACAATAACAATAAATTTCTTCTGAATTTTTTTGAAAATAAATAAGTGTTTCTTAAAATATGTTTTTCTTAAGTCTCTCCACTTCTCCCTATTTTGGGTTGAAGTCTCCCTAAAATCTCCAGAGAGAGAAATCACTTCTCCCTGTTTTCCAACCCTAGCTTGGGCCCTGGTTCTCCCCCTTTTAAACTTGGATTTTTATTGTTTCTATAAAAGCCATGTTTGTTTGGGGGACATGTGGCCAAGCAGCCTTTTATTATTCCAAGTGATTTGAAACATTTTGTTGCGGCTGACAGCGAATAAACTTGCTCAAGGCAGGTAATTCAGTAAATTTAATATCAAAATTGCAAGCGCACAACGTCATTCTTTCGTATAACTTAAATAAAGTGACATTCATTGGCAAAATCATTCTCTTTTGTCTATTGGTGATTTGTTCTGGATTAACAAAGACGTCTTAGTCGTGTTTGTTTAAATTTCTGCATAGTTCAGATGTCATATTTTTAAAAATTGCCCAGCCGATGTTGTTGAATATTTTGACAGTAATTACGAATTCTTCAAATGGGTGTGTGGCCTGGTCATAAAATATCTATTTGATGTAGTGAAATAAGGACGTAATATTTCTTAAAGCCTTTGGAGAGTATCTATAACATCATTTTCATGACGTCATGCGTGAGTTTAACATCAACGTCATAGGAATAATTATTAACAAATTTGCTTTAATTTATGTGTATTTTCTGTTTACGTGTGCTATCATAATCTATTGCACTTATACATTGGGACATTATATTAATCAAAATATCTCCTATACAAATCATTTATAAATCAGATGATCAATTGAAGTTATGTCTACATAAAAATGACACTTCCTGAAACGACATATATGTCATTCCACTCGCGAACCGTACAGCGACATATGTGTCATTTTACTCGCCAAATGGTTAAGCCTTTATGACCTCTCCCTGTTGATTGTCCACTTCTCCCTTATAAACAAGTAGGGGAGAGTGACGTCTCCCAATTTAATACCTCTTGGCTCGTCCCTGCATTGTTCATTCCCTTACTATGCTTGGTGCATCTTTTATAACTTTTTCTGTGCAAAATCACAATATTCTCTCTTACACAACACTTGACTCATCATGACACCAATTAGACCCAGATAGGTGTGGTTTCATCGGGAACTACATTTTCCTGTATATTAGTCAGTCTTCGAAATGGCTATTACTTTTAATTTTAAACACTTGTGAATTATTATTCAGATTGTTATTTATTAACTTGTATTTCATTTAGATTTTGCTGTGAAAGTTATCGCTGAAGACAGTTCTATTATGACCAATGCCAAATCAAATAATTTATCAATGAAATTGTGGCGGACGGAAAGCAGTTCAGGGCATGGGCCGCCATCCAAGGTGAGTTCTCTCATCACATAGAGATATATGTTATCTGTTAACCCTTATATACTATGCTATCGATTATCCCACTCAGTTATAAAAGTATACATTGGGAATCACTGTGGGGAATCACATGGCTTTCGAAGTTGGTGAGTACCACGCATTCAAAATGGACAAAGCCAGTGCAAACACACAAAAACATAATATATGCTACTTTATTTTTTAAACATGTTAATACCTTATTTGTTCGGAAATACTCAGTAGTTTTATATAACATTGTGACAAAAGTTGCCAGTCGGAGAATCGTGGAATACACCAGCCCATACATCTAGGAGAATCCTTCGACTGACAACTTTGGTCAGAATTTTATAACAAACAACTGAATTTGGACAAAATGGAGGTATCAGCTTGTTTGAGACACAGTATAACATATGCTCGTAGCTGCCAAAATACTATAGAATATATCATTATCCTAGTTATTACCTTTTTCCTAGTTTCTGGTCGCATTTGCGATCGCCTCTTCTATTTTGAATGCATGATACTCATCAACTTGGAACCACATGATTCCCCACTGTTGGAATGTCTATTATTCATCTGGAGGCAATTTCAGAAAAAAATAAGCAGACAGATAATATAAGTGCGGAAGGAGTCCTATTTATTGGAAGGAAATGTTATTACCTTATTAATCTGATAATTTCCTAAGGGGACTACTCATCAATGGGTATTTAGTAAATAGAGGGTAAATACACAGGCCACCATCCAATTTGAGAATCTATTAATGTCTGTGACAGAAGTTTGGAATTTGTTTTATTTTTCTGAGAAATTTAGTTTTTTTTCTCAAAATAAGTATCTGGGTGCAGGGCCCAAGCTAGGGTTTGAAAACAGGGAGAAGTGACTTCTCCTTCTGGAGATTTTAGGGAGACTTCAGCCCAAAATAGGGAGAAGTGGAGACACTTAAGAAAATCATAATTTTAAGAAACACTTATTTATTAAAAAACTTTATATTTAAAATTAATTTTTTTTTACTTAATGAATTTTAATATCTTAAAGGATTTATTCGGTCTAGAAACTACAAAACGCAATCGGAAAGCCCTCCCTGTTGTGATTAAAATGATCCAAGTCCCATTCCGATCGCATAATAAATAACCCGTAAAATAAATAAATAATACCACCACCGGTATTCGGAGATTTCCGTGACTAAACTACGAGTGACGTACTTGTGGGGAGCAAATTAAAAACACAGATTCGGAGCCGGAGTTTATTATGCAGACTACGATGACGTAATCGTAAGTCAGCCGATACTAAAATGCGGAGTCGTATGTGCGCGTGTGTTGTACAGATTACGTTACGCTTTGGCCGTTTATCTGGAATAGAAGACAATAATTCTGTGAATACAGTAATTAATAGCGCCTAGAATGGTTGTTGTTTTTGTAGCCATTAATAACATGCCGGCACGTGTCTGTTTTTGGTGAATAGATGTCAGTATTAGTGCTTTGATTGTCTCGCGTATTCACTCGGTGATTTGTAATCACTCAGCGACTATTCATCAGTGTCATTCGCGAACTTGTTTGCACTCTAAAATGCCACAAAGTGAATAGAAAGAACATTATCTCTCTGGTCATACTTATATAAGAAGCGCCCAAATTTATATAAACACTGGGCTGAATAATGTTAACTCTATTTAGGCGCTTTTGTTTTGTGTTTGTTTGTTGTTTTACTTTCGATATAAATATCCCGAGTATCTGTCATCGCCACATATTCCAAGATGCCTAGTAGATGTAGTGTGTTCAGTTGTGGGCGGACTAGCCATCCATTATTTAGTACCTCCAAAAAGACAACACAGTGCGTAATTTAGAACGCTCTTCATTGTCTACCGCTGTTGGGAGACGGAAGCATGGACGCTCTTTATATTTAATTGTCACAATACCATGTACAAAATCACCCATGACATATAGAAATAAAGCACGTTCATAATTGAGAACGCTCTTTATTGTCTACACCGTGACGAAAACATGGACGCTCTTTATTAGAGGCAATCATTGGAGTTTTGCTATGCTAACAATTCAAAAAAATCCTCTCTAGAAAGTCAATATGTGCCATCAAAACGTAAAATAAAACGAACAACAAACACAAACTGAAGAGTGAATTATTTTGTTTACTCACTTATCGATCTTGACTGGAAGGATTTTAGCAAGCTGTTCACAGTCGTGCACTTCTCCACACAAAATGTTTCGTGTGAAGAAACCGACAGGAACATCATTATGACGAATATAAGCCATCATGATACATGTACTAGTACAATAACCACCACCTTTTTAATCGCACCCCATTTGTATTTAAAATTGTACGCATATAGCGCACAACGGGATGACACTAGTGTGTAAACTATCCTCCGAAATTGGTACCGTACAACGAAGAATGAAGTACCGGCATATGGCCTAACTTGTATTCTTTCAGAAACAGTTAAATTTGTTTCGCACGATATTCCGCTCGCTCATTGCATTTCTGCATAAATTAATCTCATTTCAAACAACTTTTATCGCCTCAAAGTGCATTTTAGCCATCATTATTCGTTATATAATCCATCATTCTAGCAAATCCAGTTCATAATTCAGCACATTCAAACAGTTTTATTCCGTAATCGCTATTTATCGTAAAGGCTTAGGTAATTAACCAGCGTAATTTATCAACTCGTTACGCGATTGGCGGAATTATTTCAAGCTCCACCCACCGCTGTCATCGGTAAGCGTTGATGCAGATGATCGGTCATGTGACCGCGTTGTGGTCATGTGATCGCATTCACGTGACTGACTTCGGATATTTCCGCGATTTTTTTAATATCATAATAATAAAAATACTATCTGCTCGATTTTGAATTTTCTTGGCGAAATGGGTCTGTTAGACATATATTATTAGTATTATGACGATAATTTTTTTTTTTTTTTGACAGACTAATTCCTTTAAGAAATTAATTGTTATTACAAATTTGAAATTTTTGAAAATGGCTTTTGGTCACTGCTGTAATGTGTGTGTCCGTTAAAATAATCAATATGGGCTAATCTAGTTGTAAAAGCTTTTAATTTTGTTTCTAAAGTGTTTATTATTGAAAACCATCATCGACGGTATGATCAGTGAATCGACAGTGATGTCTGATGATAATCCGATTGAAGCAATAAACTTGACAACTTGGATAGCTGTGTTACAATAGTGATTAATGCGCTCTTAACAAAGACCAGTGGAGCTTATAATATACACAAACAGGTTATTAATTATTATTTATTTATTCGCGAAATTATACAGTATGTAATTCGGCATCCGACACTTTTATACGCTGACAGATACATCGAAAACGACGTTGATTTCATATTTAAAAACGCATTAGACAGTATATTAGTTTCAATGCACTTTACAATAGAAATACGGTTTAAAACAAAGAGATAACACAATAATGATACTAAAAGATACGTCAGTTTAAAAGAGGCCAAGGAGAATTAAAATACTACTTAATAACAGCTACGTACACAGCTAAAAAAGTAACAAATCACAAATCTAGAATCTATTAAACATTAGTGAATGGAAAAATAAGTGCGAATGATGTCAATTAGGCAACTGAAAACTTTGACGAAACAGATATGTTTTCAACAACTTCTTAAAACTTTCAACAGAGCGACAGCGCCTGATATTCATTGGCAGTTTGTTCCATAAGGCGATGGACACTTCCTGGAAACATAACTTTCTATGCTTATTGCTCGGTTTGCCTCCGATGGTATTCAGGTGGAATCTGGTGGTGTTGGACCGAGTTATTCCTCCCGATCTCACCTGACACATGTCTGTGATATAACCAGGTGTTCCTTGTGGAGAGATTTGAACACAATTACTGCACATATAAACTGAATCCTAAATCTGAATGTCATGATGTGTTCTTGAATTAGAAACTGGGTTATATGATCATATTTACATTTGTTATTCATTAAGCGTACACAATTATTTATCAAAATGTCGATCTTATCCACATTCTCCTGTGTGATGGTAGTCAGTAGGGAGTTAAGACTGTCAATATGTGATACAATCAGCGAAAGCACAGCATATTTCATTGCTTTTTTTGTAAGATGTTATCTGATTCTTCTTAAACATCGCAAGTGGAAATAACAGATTATTAGAATGTTAGACACCATTGTGTCCATTCTCATATTGGAATCAAAATATGCACCCAGGTTTTAATACTGTAGTGTAGCATCAGAAAAGCTTCTACTATTTTCAGACAATTTCAATGATGCCAGACCCAGGTGCTCAGAACCACGGAGGTACTTTCACTTTCAAGTAAGTCAGGATACATTCATCACAATATATGTAATATAAATATTAGATCTCAGTGTTTGAAAAAAAGGTGCAAACTCAGAGGTTCCACCGAGTCCAGTTTGGATTTAGGAGATCAGATCATAATGGGAATGTTTAATAATAAAAGTTTTGATACTCAAACAAGTTTTTATATAATTACACAATTCACAGAATTTTCATTTCATGTGAGTTATGAATGTAGAAAAAATGAAATTATCTGCGTAACTTAGTTGCAATCCTTAGATAAAATTATTTAGGTGAAACAGTTGACTGTTTAATATTTAGGGCATTACTGTACCTAACAGAGCATCATCATAGAGGCTCTGGGTAAAATTGAGGCACTCTAATAATGATATATGTAGCTATACTAATAAACAGCTGATGTACAATCATTATATTATTACTATTACAGTCAATTCCGCTTTATTGCATAGCGTCGGTGCATGGCCTTTCCCATGCATATAACCGAATATGCATAAAGCCGAAATCACCCCATCACCCCATTTGAGGTTCTTAAGATTGTTTATACCACGAAATGGCGAAATAGCGAAATCATTAGATTGCTGTATCATATTTTCATCTCATACCTTGTTGTAAATTACTATTATGTCAATAAACTGATTCATTAACATCTTTATTTGTTGTTACATGTATAAAATGATTACATACCATCATTATCACACACAAAAAAACATTAAGAAAAAAAAACATTTTGTGAACGTGTTGTTTTTAATTTCCCATCCCATAATTTTATAGATAAATATGGATGGGAGGCCAGACCAAACACATTCCTTGTTATTTCCATTACAGAATGGATATGTATGGGAGGCCAGACCAAACACATTCCTTGTTATTTCCATTACAGAATGGATATGTATTGAGTACGCAATTGTGGTTAATACTTTATTTTAATTTAAACGAACATGATAAAAACAGCAAAAACAACAATTACAACAACAACAACATTAATAAATCACATTTACGGAATCCAGCTCTAAAAGCTTAATCACTTCGTACTTGTCAGCTAAGGAAAGGTCGTTGCGTTTTCGTTTTGAAGACATGATGAATGATATGCTGTACACTGATAACCAATAGCCTTTATACTGAGAAATGTTTTGATAAAACTCGACAATAAATCATAGTGAACCATTGTTACACTAATGAGTTGAAATCATTGTAAAAACACGACACCATGTGTGTCGGGATGAGAAACAAAGACAGTGTTGTTTTAGTCTTTGTGTCTAACTTGGGGAAACAGTGATGTCAACCAGCTGTTCAGTGAATGATAAGCCATCACTATGTAAACATGTTTCTATTCATTAAATTATTGTCGGCTCAGAAACAAAGAGATCACTGTGTTGGCCTTCTTTTTGTGTCGGCGACCTTGACACTTTATTGATAGAATTCGCGGAAGCGTCCTTTCACATACAATAGGAATTCTAACTGCAAGTGTTTACAATCGTTTTTATTTTTACACAAAACAAATATACAAGCTTTAATAATTCATATAATTCACACAGAAATAAGGAAACATACAGGAAATGTTTGGGAACAGAAGCATGTTAGAAGAAATAGAAAAGCACTTTCGGTTTCGGTTTAGTTCACTTCCTTGTTGGGGGAATTCCCGGGAATCTTCCTTTCACATTCAATTCTCAGAATTGCAACTGGATCTTCAGGTGTTTACAAACTCAACAAACAACCAAATAGATATTCAAATTTTAATAAATCATACAATTCACAAATAAATATGTAAACATACAGGAAATGTGTGCCAACAGAAGCATGTTACTGAGAAGAGATAGAAAACCACGTGTGTTATGAAATTGAAAATTGCCGTCTTCGCTCTCGCGATGGTCATCTTCAACAACTTTGCATTAAGTTTTCCCATAAAAAACGTTTTTCAAGGTAAATAATTTTACAAATTGCTATAATTTCGACACCATCAGGTGACTTTTTACCCCTTCTCATCAACATTTTTGCCAATTTTCGTATGCATAAAAACGGAATAGAGTCCGACCCTTATGCAAATAAACGATTAAAAAATAGTCTTTTTATGAGAAAATGGTTTGGTGCATGCATATTTTATGCAGATAGCCGAAATATGCATTTAAACGATATGCAATTAACTGAAATTGACTGTATTATCACAGAACTACAACTATCCAAAGATATATGATTTCTGGGACGAATCAAACTGATGAAATTGTCCAGAGATGTTTTACAACAATTAACAAATCGGCGAAATAGAACAAATTGTGTAGTTGGTAAAAACTGAAAGGTTATTTGTACTGTTGTAATGGGGGGGGGGGGGGGGGCTTTTAATTATCCATGTGAAATCAGCTGTTTTCAATCAGCTGTTTTCCCATTTGAAAAATTATAAAAAATAGTCCAATAAGGCCAAAATAAAAAAGACTTGTATTTCTGGTGACCCGCCCGCCCCTATTCCGGCACCCTGACCGTTTTCATTTTATTGATTTTGCAAAATTATTACGCATCCGATTTTATTTTCCTTGTAAACTGATTCATTTCCGAAAAAATGGACACATCGGTCACATCTGAATCAAATAAATTTTTTCATGTTTTATTCAATAAAACAAAAAATTACACTACATGTATATTCTAATATTATGTACTTAGTTTTATTATTTTATAGTACATTACAAACAACGAGAAGAATTCTTGGAGCGGGGGGGGGGGGGGGTGGTATTCATATCTATTTTGAGTTAAAAATAAAATGAAAAAATAAAATAAAATGAAAAGCCATTCGCCCACCTCTATTTTTTTCTTGTATGTTACCATTACCAGAAACACAGGTATATATTTTTTTGGCCTAATAACTATTATCATCTAATTATCTATTATTAGAATAAGATATTTATAAAGTTGTCCCATAGTAGAATGCAATACCCATGTAAAACCCAGTTCAATTTTCTCAGAAATTAATTATCATTGTGCCTGAATTAGAAGGTTTTATATATTTTTATTCTATCTTTTAGAGACAAAAAATGCCCAGAATTGCCAGGGAAACACAGTATAATGTTCGTATATTTTGATGGCAAGAACCAACTGTTCTCGGATGTGGTAAGTAACAATGTTGACATGGACTCAAAATGTGATATTAAAATTTGTGTAGTGAAAGAAGTTGTAGAGATGCAATTGAATGCTCATTAATTTACAACGTGATTCAAGGAAATTATTTCACAAAGTAAAATTCCAGACCAACTTGTATCCATATTCAGTGGAACATGAAGAAATCATAAACTGTTCCTTATATTTACATTTAATTGGCAAATTAAAGAGTAATTGGAGACCAATTTTCAAACTGTTCTCTCCATCTCAATCTAACCTTATAAATTGCTCACAATGAGACAAGGTGGGGGTCTGCACATGTCATGTCAATGTTCTTCATTCAAGTTCCTCTGAGTGAATGCCCTTATGAGTGTAATTATGAACCGAAGTGCTCCTTGATGGTACAGTAATGCCCTAAGTAATCGACTCCTTAAACACAGCAGAATTATGGATAACTTTTCAGGATTTAGTCGGAAATATGGCTTGTCATATTTCCGACTAAATCCTGAAAAGTTACCCATAATTCTGCTGTGTTTAAAGTGATGTGAAACACCCCAGTAGGGTGATCAAATAGAGATGAAGAATAATCTTGTTCAAAGTAGTAATTTTTAGAAATATTATATCCAAATGGACAACAAACACTGTCATTCTTATATAGTAATTAAATGCAGTGACTCTCGGTGGCGAAATCGTTTTCGTTAGTTTATCGCCGATAGATGTGTCCCGAAACGAGTAGTAAATATTTACAATTGAGCGTTTTTCAGACGATGTTTGCTATGGAGTGGTACGGTCGATTTTCTTCAGCTTTTCTGTGACATTAGTAGAATCTTACATCCACCCAGTTGGCTTAGGAGTCGAGTACTATCTTATCAGTTTCATGCACCCGAACAAGTACTTAATATGTCTTTAAGGAGTCGATTAATTAGAGCATTACAGTATATGCTTTATGGGTGGATATCTTTGATGCGAATGTTGATATGCTAATATGCCACGTAAACTTAATTTTCTGTTTCTCAGGCCTGTACACATGGTCAAGCCTGAGTTTAGTGTGCCTGTCATTTGCAGAATGAGGTCCCCAGAGGGTGAATTTAGTGATGCTATCCCGCATAGTGGGCTAGCATCACCAAATTTATCGTAAAGGTACTCAATCCAATTTGATGGTCCCCATATAATCAGATTCCAAAACAACAACATTTTAGAAATGCCGCTTCAGTTATCAGAATTGATTAATTGCCCACTATAATGCTAACCCCTGTCAAATATGGTATAAAATTGCCCGAATTATGTTATTTATCAATATGTTGTTAGACGTAATTTGGCCTTATTATCAACACAAATTCTCTTGATTTTAGAGTTATCCATTTTCATCCATAATTTGGTCCAAGACCATCGGCTCGTCGATTTTATTACTCGGCCACTAATAAGTCTCGATGGTGAAAAAAAATAGATTAATTTTTGTTATATCTAATAACTCAGCTTTGATTGGTGGGTTCCTCGACTTGAATCAAATATTTTTTACACCCCACTCTCACCAAATCCAAATAGATAGTAATTGAGGGGCACTTAATTGGATTATGCTTCTTTAACAAACGTACACTTTATATTAATTCTTTCAGCTTAATTTGGATGAATTGTAGCACATTTGTTGTTGACTTACTGTAGCCATTATTCATCATTTCTTATATCTTGTGTTGTTTTTGCTAGGTGAACATGAACATATCGTTTGGGACACCAGTGGAGTTAGCCCCTTCAACTGTTCCAGGAACACCCACCGTTTCAAACACAAAGAATCTATCTAGTCGCTGTCTCATCAAGAATCTCAAACTCGAGCTCAAGGTAAGCTGACTCTGTCCCCACTTCTGGTTCTAATGCACAATTTTATTGTTTATGACACCAGGTGTTCAGCTAAATAAAGTAACAGTGTTCAAAAGTAGGTGCTATATACTATTGTTCAATATCAACCTTCAGGTATCAAGTCTTCATGTACCCCATGCACTATGTGGCATTCATGACAATTTTAATGAATGTGAAGATTATAAAATACGTTTGTGTTGAGGTTTTCTTATCTTTCTCATTTTACTTTAATGCACTGTTTTACCTCCTCCTCACATGTAGTTTTATAATATTACATATCAATAACATAATTTGGTGTGAATATTGTTGGTTGCATTGAGCCTTTATTTAAATAATGGATTATAATTACTACTACTTTCCTTTTATTTAAATGCATGCATTCGATTGGTCAAGGCCCTTAGATATGATTGGTAGCAACAATCTCTATCAGCCGTTATTTATTGGTGGGGAATGTTCAGATAATAAGTGCAGCCATTTGTTGAGCTTACTAACTTTCCTAAGGGAAACACTCGTCAGCGAAGAGTTAGTTAACTTAAGGTTTATATACTTGCATATATTTCCAGGATCAGTTTGGAAATCCAGTCAGTACTGGCTACAATGGTACAGTCTCAGTGGAGATGGCAGGGCCTGATGGGGTTCCTGAAGTTCCGCAGTTTGTCGGTCGTAAAACACAATTGGAGGTCCCTCTGTCTAATGGTCAATGTACACTACAGGTAAGTTCCGAGTTGCATACAACAGTGTGCACATTAAAGGTATCCTTGTTGAGCTTGAAGTGCCTCTGATTAATAATGGTCGATGTCAAGCCTGGATATAGTGTGTCTGACATTTGCAAAATGAGGTCCCCAGTGGGTGAATTTTGTGACGCTATCCCACACAACGAACTGGTGTCACCAAATTAACCATCTGGGAACCTCATTCTGCTTAGGCCTCAACTGTTATGGGAGACGTATGATCTGATTGAAGTTCCCCAGTTGATGTTGGTGATGTTCACCCATTAGTCACCTCGATTATGCAATTTATCTTCTGCAAATTAGGATATAGAAACAGAAGAGGAAAAGAAACAAAAAACCGTTAATTTGATACTATAGATAGTTCCCAGAAGATGAGGCCTAAGCAGAATGAGGTTCCAAGAGAGTGAATTTGGTGATGCTAGCTCAATGTGTGCTGGAAAGCATCACTATTAATTCACCCTCTGAGGCTACTTTACACTCCGTTACACTAATCTCAGTTCTGTGACCGAATTAGGGTGATATCGGCATTTTGTTTCGATTGTCATACAAAGAGCAAGCTCTAACGTAAAACGTTTTTTTATCTTAAATTCATTTAAAACATATATAAACATTTATCTGATGGGATAAACCAGTACATGAGCTGTGGAAATTCACAATGCACATTCAAAAATCAATAATCATTGAAAAGTCATATTTATAACTGAAATTTACATGTAAAATTAGTATCAATTGCGCCATGATTTTGAATATCAAACATACCTCAACCATTTAAACAGCCCTCATAATTGGCTATGGCAATCTGCAATGCCGAAGCAATTTGCTGAAGCAAACTAGCCCATGGCAAAGGATATAGTAGCAGATTGCCGAAGCCAAACAATTTGAATTTAGAGGACTGATTTAAAGGATGTTCAGAAAATGCATATAATCTCTTTCACTCATAAGTATGATAACTCCTGCCACAAATATCTAGATCATCCACTGCATGAGTTCAAGATAGCAGCTATCTGAACATCTGATGTGACGGTTTAGATATTATGTTAGTGACATAGGTTCCTGAAAGTCTGATGCGACGGTTTAGATATTATATTAGTGACATAGGTTCCTGAACATCTGATGCGACGGTTTAGATATTATATTAGTGACGTAGGTTCCTGGCCTTGATTCAAGCCCCTCTGTACTCTAAGGCCTAATAATTGTGATGGCCTAATAACAGTGATGGCCTCATAACAGTGATGGCCTCATAACAGTGATGGCATACTAAAAGTGATGGCCTAATAACAGTGATGGCCTCATAACAGTGATGGCCTCATAACAGTGATGGCCCAATAACAGTGATGGCCTCATAAAAGTGATGGCCCAATAACAGTGATGGCCTCATAACAGTGATGGCATAATAATGGTGATGGGTGGGATTTTTTAGCTAACATTAATTATACTGAAGCCAATTTCATGCCATGTCTCTTCCAAATATTAGCGATCGAAATGTTCTCCAAATAATAATAGTGCCGACACTATTATTAGGCACCTGAGAGTAAGTAACAAGTGGCATGTAACAGTCTAGAGACTTTATCTGAAAAATTGCTATCAGTTATTTTTTTTGTTAACGGTCTACAATGAATACATAGAACAGCCAGTAACTATTCTGTGCATTCTCGTTATTGTGTATTATATTTTCTTCTTGTACTTAAAGTCATATTGGACTGTCCCAGATTATCATGTGACAGCTTTTGCCCAATCAGAAATAGTGTTAGTTAAGGGATTGATAATACACATTATTATTAATAGCACAATGGTAAATGCCAGGTGTTATCTTATCATTTTCCATTACTATCTCGCATCAATTTTGTCAATTTTGATGCAAAACTATCATAGGTTCTGTGAAATGAAGAAGGCGGAACATAGGTACTAACTGGACGGTCAACATTAGGTGTATCATTGTTTGATTAGGGAGTCAGTGTGTGGCACATACATCATCTATTTGCTATGTAAACCACACAAAACGGCATTACTCAATATGCAAACTAGTCAGTGTTCACGCTGGACCGAAAAAAACTTTAGCCAAAAGTTTAGCCAAATGAAAATTTCATTAGCCAAATGAAAAAAACTTTAGCCAAATGTTTTTTGGCCAAATTAAAAAAAACTTTGGCCAAATTAAATCATCGTTTTCTGGTCGGTTCACAATTGATGACTAAAACGTAAAATCTAACAGACACAGGTAAAATACACAATAATTTAAATAATTTTTATGAACTAGAAGTATTTTTATATATATCATTTATTAAAAATTTATTAATCTTTATGTGAAAATATCTAAGTGACATCTGGAAACTAATAACTTAATATTGTTACGCCATTATCAAATTACAATCTGTCATAAAAGCATGCATATTATTTTGACTGTATCGGTATTGACGACAAATAGCCACAAAATATCTGTCGTGATTCACATTTGGCTGATTAAGCTATTGTCTTACACTTGGTGCTCATAAACCTCGACCGTCATAAATACAATGTCATCATAAACATGCATTGTGCGGGAGTCCCGTGAGTGACCAGACAGACAATGGGGGATTAGGGGATTAAAAAAAAACAGTTAAATAATAACTTTTTGCTGTTTCGTGCAGAGTGACGTAATCTTTCTTCAGATTAAAACAGCCTGTTACGAACAAATTGCTTGTATAACAGCGTCAATGCACACTTTACAAAATATTGCTTTCTTCACATTGTCATGATTCAACCACGGTCGGTTTAATGTCCATGCGTCTTTGAATGTCCGTCTTGTGAAAACTAAAGATGATTGCATATCACTGTGTAATCGCTTGGTTGATAGAGTTGTCGATCGGGTTTCCCTTTGTACTGTCCGCGATCGGGTTTCCCTTTGTACAGTCGGCAATATATTCCCACTTTCGATATTTTCGGACTGGATCGTTCATATGACAGAATTGAAAACCCACTTGCAAAAATTTATGTTAGATTTGGAAATAAAAATATGTTTACTGTACACTAATTGTTAGAGCTTACCTTTTGCTGTTACAGAACGATATTTCATAAGTACGAAAATAATGAAATACTTTCGTCACCTAACTTCGTCTTGAATGTCGATCTATTGAGCGCTTTTATTAATTAGTTTTCTGACTCCATGCTATCAGTCTCCATTTGGGGTAAAAAAAAGTTTAGCCAAAAGTTTAGCCAAATGAAATTTTTATTAGCCAAATTCGAAAAAGATTAGCCATTGGCTAATTTGGCTACCGACAGCGTGAACACTGAAACTAGTTGATCTAAAAATAAAGTTGTTTGGGGCTACTGTGATGTAGAATAAGTTATCATATGTGGCATGTAGTGGAGCTACCACACATGCTGTGCCTCAAATATTTTCCTTTTATCGGCGACTTAGCGCTAACAATAATGATGTAACACCAGGCAGTGGTTCCGACGGAGACGACATGACAAATCTTGTTGTGGATTTTGCAATCCTGTCTGGATTCTGGCCTACAAATCCAAAATGACGTAAATGATGTCAACCCTTGTCATGACGTCTTCGCTGGTTTTCATTAAGCTAACCAAAGAATTTGGTCCAAATGAAACTAATATTCCGAAATCACATGCGAATTCTTCTTGTGAAGTAGCTAATTTAATTTTCATTGCGATGGTCCATTTCAGATTCCGCGTTTTGGTAATCTCCATACAGTTGCTAACCGGAAGTCACATGACAATTTCTCCAAAATCCATACCCGAAATCTGAAAAATCACTAATGGATATAGAAAAAAAATATATGATGTCATTCCCCTGCGCCTAAGGTATAAACCAACCATGCACGCCTACGGCCAGCTGGTGGTTGCTATAATATATATTTGAAAGTTTATATTGACCCACCCTGCATTTAGAAACGAAGCATTATTTGGTAACAAGGTAAAAAAATTTGGATGCACCTACATTAGATGTTGTAAATTCTTGTATTCACAGCAACTAACAATAGTAGAGAATTCACCTGGCCGAGATGGTGTCGAGTACATACTGAGGTGTCGGGTCCAGTGCAGCAGTATTCCTAAAAACAATGCCATCGCCCCATTCGACATTCCATTCCTTTTCTATGATGGTGAGTTAAATTTTAATTATAAACATTTATTAGACATGCGCTCTATTCAGAGTTACACTCTTATTAATGTTTTGTTCTTCTGAGAATTTAAATAAATTTTGCACCCACTTTATAGTTTTGTTGAATTAATATTTGGATGTGTGAGTTGTTTACAAATGTCGACCCCCACAATTCCCGTTTATATATCTATTCCATCGTTGTTGTCAACTTGTCAGATATTGTTCTGTATATAAATGTATAATGATAAACAAAAATAAGAAGAATTTAGTATTTGGTAGTTATTTCCCTATAATGACTTCAAATTATTTGAATATTTTTAAATGTTGGTGACATGCATTGTGTTATCAAAACTCCCTGTTTCTATTTATAGAGCATAAAAACTTAAAGATAGTGTACTCTTCCTAGTGAGTTTTATAAAGATTCCGCGGTATAAAAATATAGTTATCAATAGAGGGCACCTGTCCGGAAAAGCTTCTTTCAATTTCTCGTACCTTATAAACAGTAAATGGGGCTATTTTTAGAAACATCTGGCGATCTCGTGAATAATGTTCAGAGCATAGCATGAAGGGAACCCTATCTTGTTAACACCCTCCATCAAGGCCAAGATCTTTTCAACTTACAACGAAAGAGATTATGATGCGAATACTAGGCTGCATCAGAAATAAGCCACTTTATTTATTATGACATTATAGACAAATAATATACCCAATCTTCAGTATTGTCTGAGTTTTATTCACACAAGAAATGCATTTGTAGTCTTGAAATCAGGTTTTTCTAAAATGATGTTGTTGTAATTGTGGCTAGCTAGAGTTAGATTATCTTTAAGAGATGCTTGCGAGTTGACATTTTGAATTCTGCAACATATGCTCAGATAAGGCCATTAACCCTTCCATACACTGGCATAGTATATTTAGTGCTGCACTAGCGGCTCCCATCATAAAAGGTTTAAAATAAAATATCTGTTTTCTCAAGCAATTGTATCTCAATTTTCAGATGGCGGAGGGAGGCTATTTATTTTATTCTCTAAATCTGAAAAACATAGTCCAGAGACAAAAACATAGTCCAGAGACAAAAAATTTTGTTGAAAATATTGAGAGAAAAAAAATGTTTGACAAGGCATTTTAAAAGAAAATTTCAGTACACTAATGAGGGAGGTGCCTGAGAACACGAAATTTTTATTTATTTGGCCCAACAGAAAAAGTTATCTTTTCAGATATATTGCTCATAAATTAAAATCGTTCAAATTTCTTAACCGAATCAGGGAACAAATTGCCAAGCAACCATTTGTTATGAACTATATTTCAGCTAACTAGAAGACTTATTATTATATCAAATAGATTCTCATTCTGTTTAAGAAAATGTAGTATTCGCTCTTCAAAGGTGTTGTTGTGTAGTCTAGACTCACTACGCTCTGTCTAACGGGCTTGATACGTCCATTGAAGGGCTTTCCTTGATCAACTTAATAGTCCGAGATCTCTGCTTATAACCAGCATTCACAATGACACATTTGCATTGCGAAACAAACAAAACAAAACAAAAAACAAATTGTGAATTATTTCATTTCTCAAGATATTATTTAACAGATTACATAATAATAATAGGAATTTTGTCCTTGTGAAATTTCAATTATGCCTTTACTGTCCTAGATGTCTTTCAAATTTTGGAAATGTCCTTTATCCCTTCCATGACTGAAGCTTCCAGAAATTTTACGAAAAAAACCCTGAGCCAATGCATTCTCTTATATATGCGAGTCTCCCATCGGGAGCCTCGCATATATAAGAGAATACATTGGCCTAACAATATTTAACTTGACCTTGTAAGCCAGTGAATTCTCTTACATATGCAAGGCTTCCTATGGGAGACTCACATATATAAGAAAAGGCACATGATCTTTAATGCTGCACCAGCGCAGCTCCAGTCATGAAAGGATTAAATGATAAACACAATCTTCAGAATTTGGATTCTCCGCGTCCTCCTCTGTGGAATATGTAATGTAGCAGCTGCTCCATTGATTTGCTGGCTTTGTACTTACATTTAGATTTCACTAGAGCCGTTACCTTCCTGAAAGCAATGAACAGATTAATTGTGTACTGCTACTTAATCTCAATGTTTGGTGTAAGATATTGTTATTTGAGCTATATAAATTCACCTGATGAGATCTGTCACATATGTCACATCTAGCTGTCATCTCACTTGATAAAGGCCAACAGAATTGTCGAAAACAAGTCTGAATGTGTATCTTCAATATTATTCAGTTAACTATCAGAACAGAATTTTACAGCAATACAGTTATTATCATATGCAAGACAAAAAACATATTTTGTTACATTTTTGAAACCTTGTTAGTTTCTCCCCATATCAGTATCTCCAAATGCTTTTATGCAGAGGAATTCAATCATGTCATTAAATGTTATCAACAAAATAATATTTGCAGGAATAATACAGGGGTAATAATCTGTTCCCATGATTTTCAATGGTATTAAACAAATGTATTTTGCTTCCAAAAATCTTCCAGTCATTTTAGGACTTTATTTCTTAACCCTTTACCCAACAGAAGGGCCCTGTGCCAATGCATTCTCTTATATATGCGAGTCGACCATAGGTCGCCTCGCATATATAAGAGAATGCATTGGCTTAACACATTAAAAATTATAAAATTGTTAAAGAATGTAAGGAAAAATGGTAAAAAGTGTTAAAAAAAGATTTTTTTAGGCCAATGCATTCTCTTATATATGCGAGGCGACCTATGGTCGACTCGCATATATAAGAGAATGCATTGGCACAGGGCATAACTGTAACTATCACAATGTGGTCAAGGAGCCGATTCCAATGATATCCATATTTGTATGGTTCTATTGAGACAGACCGAAGATATTTTAGGCTGTTGAAGCTTTATTTGGCCGGTTTTGGCCGGTTTGTTGGGTAAAGGGTTAACACATGTGTATGCTGATTATATGACTGATCCATTAAACAAAGCCTTCAACTTTTATTTATGCAACTTTAGCGTTGAATGAGCTAACCATTGGATGAACGAGCGGAATTATTTCACACAATTTATGGTTATGCATTAAGCCTGGATATAATGTGTGACATTTGCAGAATGAGGTCCTCAGAGGGTGAATATAGTGATGCTATCCCACATGACAGGCAAGCATCAACAAATTCACCCTCTGGGAACCTCATTCTGCTTAGGCCTTAACTGCTATGGGAGACCAAAGGTCAGATTAAAGATCCCCAGTTGAAGTTGGTGATGTTCACCCATTAGTGACCTTAATTATGCAATTTATCTTCTGCAAATTAGGGGATATAGAAACTGAACAGAAGGGGAAAAGTAACTGAAAACTATGTTAATTTGAGACCACAAATACTTCCCAGAAGATGAGGCATAAGTAGAATGAGGTCCCCAGAGGGTGAGTTTGGTGAAGCTATACCCACTATGCAGGGTAGCATAACTAAATTCACCTTCTGGGGACCTCATTCTGCAAATGTCAGACCCACTATATCCAGACTTGTTATGCATTTGGGCAAGTGCGATTTTATTTCCATAACACGTACAAGAATCATATTTCTTGTTTCGACTTACCCTGTAAGACTCCATATTTTGAACTGAATATACATCTGCTTCCGTTCATATTTAACTGTGCATGGCAAGCATGTGCTGTCCTCCATCAGTGTAAGTAGACGTAGGTGTCCACGGCTGGTTGTGTCAGGTGTCGATAGTGTCATGGTGACTGCCTTACTGAACTGTATCTCAGTCGGAGTGTACACGTACACGGCGGAACCTGCAGACACTACGTTTTCAATCACTCGGTCATTGCCCATAGCTTCCTTGATGTCTTCTGGGGTGACTTTTACTATCTGCGAGCATAGCATAGAATTAGATTAGACTGCATATTGATGATGACTAACATCAAGATGTACAAAGCTTGTGTATTATACTGACTCGTGTATTATACTGACTCATATTCTCAAGCAATGCACATGTGTATTATACTCACTCATGTACCCATGGCATATTCTCAAGCAATGCACATGTGTATTATACTCACTCATGTATCCATGGCATATTCTCAAGCAATGCACATGCGTATTATAGTCACTCATGTAACCATGGCATATTCTCAAGCAATGCACATGCGTATTATAGTCACTCGTGTATCCATGGCATATTCTCAAGCAATGCACATGTGTATTATACTCACTCGTGTATCCATGGCATATTCTCAAGCAATGCACATGCGTATTATACTCACTCATGTATCCATGGCATATTCTCAAGCAATGCACATGTTTATTATACTCACTCATGTAACCATGGCATATTCTCAAGCAATGCACATGTGTATTATACTCACTCATGTATCCATGGCATATTCGCAAGCAATGCACATGCGTATTATACTCACTCGTGTATCCATGGCATATTCTCAAGCAATGCACATGTTTATTATACTCACTCATGTAACCATGGCATATTCTCAAGCAATGCACATGTGTATTATACTCACTCATGTATCCATGGCATATTCTCAAGCAATGCACATGCGTATTATACTCACTCGTGTATCCATGGCATATTCTCAAGCAATGCACATGCGTATTATGCTCACTCATGTATCCATGGCATATTCTCAAGCAATGCCCATGTGTATTATACTCACTCGTGTATCCATGGCATTTTCTCAAGCAATGCACATGTGTATTATACTCACTCGTGTATCCATGGCATATTCTCAAGCAATGCACATGCGTATTATACTCACTCGTGTATCCATGGCATATTCTCAAGCAATGCACATGCGTATTATACTCACTCATGTAACCATGGCATATTCTCAAGCAATGCACATGCGTATTATACTCACTCATGTAACCATGGCATATTCTCAAGCAATGCACATGCGTATTATACTCACTCATGTAATCATGGCATATTCTCAAGCAATGCACATGTGTATTATACTCACTCGTGTAACCATGGCATATTCTCAAGCAATGCACATGCGTATTATACTCACTCGTGTACCCATGGCATATTCTCAAGCAATGCACATGCGTATTATAGTCACTCATGTAACCATGGCATATTCTCAAGCAATGCACATGCGTATTATAGTCACTCGTGTAACCATGGCATATTCTCAAGCAATGCACATGCGTATTATACTCACTCGTGTAACCATGGCATATTCTCAAGCAATGCACATGCGTATTATAGTCACTCGTGTAACCATGGCATATTCTCAAGCAATGCACATGCGTATTATACTCACTCGTGTACCCATGGCATATTCTCAAGCAATGCACATGCGTATTATACTCACTCATGTAACCATGGCATATTCTCAAGCAATGCACATGCGTATTATACTCACTCGTGTATCCATGGCATATTCTCAAGCAATGCACATGCGTATTATACTCACTCATGTAACCATGGCATATTCTCAAGCAATGCACATGTGTATTATACTCACTCATGTACCCATGGCATATTCTCAAGCAATGCACATGCATATTATACTCACTCGTGTATCCATGGCATATTCTCAAGCAATGCACATGCATATTATACTCACTTGTGTATGCATGGCATATTCTCAAGCAATGCACATGTGTATTATACTCACTAGTGTATCCATGGCATATTCTCAAGCAATGCACATGCGTATTATAGTCACTCATGTAACCATGGCATATTCTCAAGCAATGCACATGCGTATTATACTCACTCGTGTATCCATGGCATATTCTCAAGCAATGCACATGTGTATTATACTCACTCGTGTATCCATGGCATATTCTCAAGCAATGCACATGTGTATTATACTCACTCATGTATCCATGGCATATTCTCAAGCAATGCACATGTGTATTATACTCACTCGTGTATCCATGGCATATTCTCAAGCAATGCACATGTGTATTATACTCACTCATGTAACCATGGCATATTCTCAAGCAATGCACATGCGTATTATACTCACTCGTGTACCCATGGCATATTCTCAAGCAATGCACATGCGTATTATACTCACTCGTGTATCCATGGCATATTCTCAAGCAATGCACATGCGTATTATACTCACTCGTGTATCCATGGCATATTCTCAAGCAATGCACATGCGTATTATAGTCGCTCATGTAACCATGGCATATTCTCAAGCAATGCACATGCGTATTATACTCACTCGTGTATCCATGGCATATTCTCAAGCAATGCACATGCATATTATACTCACTCGTGTATCCATGGCATATTCTCAAGCAATGCACATGTGTATTATACTCACTCATGTAACCATGGCATATTCTCAAGCAATGCACATGCGTATTATAGTCACTCATGTAACCATGGCATATTCTCAAGCAATGCACATGCGTATTATACTCACTCATGTAACCATGGCATATTCTCAAGCAATGCACATGTGTATTATACTCACTCGTGTACCCATGGCATATTCTCAAGCAATGCACATGCGTATTATACTCACTCATGTATCCATGGCATATTCTCAAGCAATGCACATGTGTATTATACTCACTCATGTACCCATGGCATATTCTCAAGCAATGCACATGCGTATTATACTCACTCATGTACCCATGGCATATTCTCAAGCAATGCACATGCGTATTATACTCACTCATGTACCCATGGCATATTCTCAAGCAATGCACATGCGTATTATAGTCACTCATGTAACCATGGCATATTCTCAAGCAATGCACATGCGTATTATACTCACTCATGTGCACATGCGTATTATACTCACTCATGTACCCATGGCATATTCTCAAGCAATGCACATGCGTATTATGCTCACTCATGTAACCATGGCATATTCTCAAGCAATGCACATGCATATTATACTCACTCATGTACCCATGGCATATTCTCAAGCAATGCACATGTGTATTATACTCACTCGTGTACCCATGGCATATTCTCAAGCAATGCACATGCGAAGTATGGCTTGTGTAGTGTGTCATTGTAGGTGTAGCCACGGCTGGCCATTGTCTGATATATGGTGTGATTGTTTGATAGAATGATCATTTGATAGCCTCGGGTATTGAGATTAATGGTTTGTGTTGCCGGGTCGATGTTGCTGTTGGGTCAATGGCGGAAATAGACTCATTATTTTTTTATTTTGACATTTTCGATTTCTGGTATAGCTACACAGACCTTATATTGTGTCAATGAAAACGATCCTGCATTTTAACACAAGGTTACTATGTGCGAGCCTGTAAGAGAATGATTATGTTATCAACTGATTGCCCCAAACTGTGGGGATACACCAGAAATCTCTTGTTGTTCCAAAAGAAAGAACAAGTTTTGCTTTTATCTATTGACTAGTGTGCTATCTTCAATTTGATTGGTAGATAGCGACACAAGATAAACCCATATTATATTATGTCAACATCAGACCACATATTTCTGGGAAACACACAGAAATTTTTCCGCATCATGTAGATGCCTCAATTCTGGAATAACATATTGTCGCTTACATCTGTATTGTGTATTTGTCAAACAAAGAAGAGGAATGGTTTCAGTTTCAATCTGAGTCAACAGTATGATATCAGTATTTGTTAATACTTTTGACAATTCAATTTGTGTTCAGTTATTTATGGTGAAATCTGTTGTTATGGTAAAAATACATGAATTTTGTGGGCTAGCATCACCAAATTCACCCTCTGGGGACCTCATTCTGCATCATGGGCTCATCTGCTGTGGGAGACATAGACTCAGATTATAATAATGACCAGTTTTATATAGCGATTAACCGATTACTTGCTCTAACACGCTTGGTACAATACTACCCCAGTCATTTGTACAAGCCAACCAATGAACCGGCTGCAGCCATTTCAGGCGCTGCTTTAGTTTGATCAGAACATGCTCTGATACTCATCAGTATGACAAGCTGACTGGTACTCGTTTAACGCATGAGTGATGCGAAACCCACACAGTACGAACGACCTTGCTCAAGGGTCACAACTTGGCACAGGTTTTTAAACGGCGAGTAAATCTGACAATTGCACGTCGCTCAAAGCGGCCAAGTCAATGACCGGCGTTGCGCTGCGAACCCACATCGATGTGTTTACATCGAATACATGTCCGACACGCTAACAGGGTTCCCGCGGGTACTTGAATATACTTGAATTTGAAAATTATTTTTCCAGAGCCTTGAATTCCACGCCACCCACCAGCATGTACTTGAATAGCGCCCCTGCCTCTAAATATATACTTGAATTTCTCTGCCCCTGCCCTGGAGAAGTAACTTTATTTGGTGATTATCGGATTCCAGGAAATTAAATTTGATCTGTCAGGGAATCCCCTATTGCATGGAAAATCCGTAATTATAAATAGCAACCGGAATTGCTGTTCGACCTAATGCGATTCATAATGGCGCGTGTGATTGGCGGGGAGTCCAGCGGCCTGTTTCATGCTCGATACTGATGATTTTGATTGGCTGACTGCATCGTCTGTTCAGAATGTAAAAAAACGAAACAAATAGGCAATAAATTCAATTCAATAAAATGTCAAAATGCGGACAATCTAGGTTCCAATCAGTAGTTTATACCTGGTGTGTAGTCAGAAATAAATGGGTAGAGAAAAGCCCAGCAATCTATTATCCAATTATCTTCATATTATGGGGCACCCTGACTGGAAACTTTGCCTCCACTCTACTTACTTTTACTAAAGTGAGCATATTTGATAATTGTTGTAATAAATAAATTGAAAGAGATAGTTACATATTCCTAAGCCTAGGAAACAAACAAAATATTGTTAAATTAATGCTGCTAATATAATACAGTATGTAGTATTGCTGTTTTTCTCTACTCATAAAATTCTGATTGCATCTTGTATTCACAAATTCTTGCTATTGACTACTGTTACATATATACTAAGTACTATACTTTTTGGGGTAATATGATCAATGGTAACACAGTGTCCTTGAAAACCCTTGATTTTCGAGTATATACATCCTTGAAAACCATTGAATTTCGACCCCTACACTACTTGAAAACCCTTGAATTTGATATTAAAGTAGGTGCAAGAACCATGGCTAACCACTGGACCATGGAGCTCCACATTGAGTTCCCAATTGGTGAATATTGTGATGTTCACTCATTGGGAACCTAGATTATGCAATGTGGAGTCTGCCAATTTGGAGATATAGAGAAACTAAACTAAAAAAGAAATAGAATCTATGTGAAGAAGTTTCTATAGAAATTTGATAATAAAGAAACTTTCCAGAGAAGATGAGGCCTGAGCAGAATGAGGTTCCCGGAGTGTGAATTTAGTGTGTCTGTCATTTGCAGAATGAGTTCCCCAGAGGGTGACCCTCTGGGGACCTCATTCTGCAAATGACAGGCACACTAAACTCAGGCTTGATTGTAACGTTGAGGAAGGCCTTTGGGCGGAAATTTTGTATTTGAGCAGATTTGATTATTTGTACTTGACTCTTAAGCTTGTATCTCACTGCCTGTCTTGAATCTGATAATTTACTTTAGTTTTATGATAACTCACCCTAAAGGACACTTTTGCTGTCTCGGCCACCGCATTAACTGGTACTGAGAGGCGAACGTTTGGGTCAATAGATGATACATACTCCCCACCTGATGGTGTGATAGTGAATCTGTCCGTCACCTGCATTCTCTGCCTGCAATCCATAAAATAAGATAAGAATAAAATACCACAACTTATTCGTATACATATATAAGGGAATGCACTGGCTTACAAGATCGAGGTAAATATTGTTAGGCCAATGTATACTCATATATATGCGAGGCTCCCTATGGTAGACTCGCATATATAAGAGAATGCGTTGGCACTGGGTTTTCGCAGAATTTCAGGAAGATCCAGTCATGAAAGGGTTAAGCTGCTAATTTAAAAATATTTAGTTTCCCTTTCTTGTGAAAAATGAAAACTTGTTTGCCAAATGAAAGTAATTTATACCCCCCTGTAAAGTTGTGGGGGGTATACTTGAATCAGACTGTCTGTCCATCTCCATCGTCGGTCGTACCGTCCGTCCATCCATCGTCCATGGACACAAATTTGTCCAGAGTTTTTCTCAGTCATTTTTTTTCTGTGAAACTTGGCACAGACATCAACCACCATGGGAACCTGTGCACATGCGATTATGACGTCTGTAGGACTTTTTTTGGTGGAGTTAATCCCCTTTTTCAACTTAGAAAATTTTCGTAACATGTAATTTTGTCCGAGCTTTTATTCCTACATTTTTAGGACAATGTTTTTGAAACTTGGCACATCATTTTTTATCATTTTCTGTGAAACTTGGCACAGACATCAACCACCATGGGAACCTATGCACCTTCAATTATGATGTCTGTCCCACTTTTTTTGTGGAGTTATTTCCCTTTTTCGTCTTAGAACATTTTCGCAACATGCATGATTTTGTCAGTCAATAGGTTTAGGATTAGGGTTAGGGGTTAGGGTTGTGCACCTGCAATGGAATCTGTCATTTTATTATTTTAACTTAATGTTTACTGATATTGAAACATCTTAGTGTTTTAAAAACACGGGGGGTATCCTTAGTCCCATTGGGACAGTCACACCTCTGGTTGTATAACCCTGGTTATAACAGTATCTTACCATAGAGGGTGTGTATCTGTCTGCTCTAGGACTTGGTTTCCCATTATCATCTCGAGCTGGCTGCACATTCCGAGCAGGTTATAATCCGTTGTGTTAGTCGGTATGGTCACAGCACTCTCGTCATCGGAATCATTTATCATCATCCGCCCTTCATCATAATCCCAGTGATTGTTGACAGACACCGACCCAATTCTGTCTATGCCCCATGGATGAAGCTCCTCCCTCCTCGGACATTCATCATCAGTCCAATACATATGTCTGGTCTGTCGCGTCGTTTTCTGACCCAGCGATTCTTGCGACATATAATGAGTTTTCTGACTTGGCTTAGCAAACTTATTCATTGGCCGCTTTCTCATGTAGTCATTATCAGTAGCAGTATCATCTTCGTCCGCGAGGACTGTACCAGGTCTATACATAACTCCTGATTCCTTCTTAGTATTGTCCAGTAACTCCTTATTCCTTTCATTTAACGTTTGCTTCTTTTGTTTTGTAATGTTTCGATTTCTTCTCACCTCATTTCCAACAATATTAAAATAATCTAAATTCGGCAAATTGTTAAGTGCGTCTGGGATCGTTGATATTTTATTGTTGACCATATCAAGAGAATTTAGTTTCTTGAGATGTCGGATATCCTCCGATATGTAGCTGATCTGGTTATTGCTAAGGTGGAGGTATTCTAACTGCGTGAGGGTGTATGTCCCCATAGGGATATTCTCTAATCTATTATTACAAGCATTCAACGATATCAGTCTCTTCATGTTGACGATGGAGAAGTTATGAAGCTTATTCTGTGAGATATCGAGGTATTGTAGTTTGGGTATATAATCTGGTATATACCCGATCGAGTTAGCTTGTACATGAAGAGTCCTCAAATGAGTTAGATTTGAGATCTGGTCTGGTAGGGATGGCATGTTGTTATGAGATATATTCAGGTATTGTAGCGATTGTAGCTTACATATGGTGCTTGGGAACGATGTCAGTTTGTTGAATGAGAGGCTCAGCTCTTCAAGGTTTCTCAGTTCGTCAAAATTTGGAGCTAAGCTCACAAGGTTGTTGTTTCTAAAATTCAGTATTTTGAGAGATCCGAGTTTGCAGACTGGCATCGGAACGTGTTCGAAAATGTTCCCCGACAGGTCGAGATGCTTTAGTTTTCTGAGCTTATGTAAAGTAAATGGGAGGTACCATAACTTGTTGCCATGGAGATCTAAATTTGTCAAATTATGTAGAAGTCCTATCTCGTGTGGAATGCATTCAAATTCATTGTCGCCCAACTTCAGCACCTGCAAGAAAAATTAAACATTTTCAGGGTTCTGGACTCCATTTACTACAACAGCATAAATGTTTTATAAATTACATCACTATTAACTCTGTGCCAACTCAAAGGTTGTTAGAAACACACAGGTCTTATGAAGGAGGCTTATAAGTTCAAAAACTAAATTATTTTTAATGCAAGATAAATGGTATTATTTACCTGTGTCACTCTATATCCTTGAAAATATTTATATTAAAGATACGAGCGGCCTTTGTCATGGGTACATCTGCTAAAATTGCCATCAACAGAAAGAATATTGTATATTAGACAGATGTTGTTCTTATGCAATTCATAAATATTGCATAGATTGTATGTTATTGTCACATTTGTACGCTTTGTTATGTAAACAAACATAAAAACATAACAAAACCATTTGTTTATAGACAAACACTCAGAACAACTGGATCGTCCAATGATAAATGTTCCATTGCGCTGTGGAAGGCCAAGATAACATTATTGGCGCAATCAACAATCGCATTCAATTCGCACCAAATTTTATTTTAATCAACACATTTTACTCACTGTCTGTTCAAAATCCATTTAATCCACGTTACTTCATGATTGGGAAATGATCAGACAGAAAACATGTACATAATATAATGGTTCTTGCAAAGAGATGAATATTTTTCAATCCAGTTAGTATTTTCTCCTAACTTATGGTAATTATGTCACAAAGCTAAATATGGCAATACATATCAAATAAGGAATTTACAAATGATACTATTGTGAGTTGTAAGTCGTAGATGCACCGAATTATGGGTTTTACAACTGACGTATAATGCACGCGAATTTAGCCTGAAACTAGAATGGTTCACTAAACATTGAGAAATCCTTTTTTTGGTCCTGGCATAGTAATGTCCATTCCATGATGCTATAATCAGAGTGGTGCTATGAAATTTTCCCAGAATATTTCCAGAAGTTTCTTGAGTTTCCCTGACCTTTATAATATTAAGTGAGAAAAATCTGACTATTTAAAATAGTTATTTTCGTAAAATTTGTATTTTAATTGACATCAGTAGCACACGGCATATTTATTTATATGAATTATATGCAGTTAGTCTTGTTGCAGTCATTTCTGTTTGTTTATAGTCGATAAATTCATTCTGAATTAATGATTAAATGTTTACAAAATATTTTATGCATAGTTCAGACGTTATTTCTGAAATTGAGTGATTGGTGTGGTTGGAATTATCAGTAATATTATTGAATGCTACATTAATTAAGTGGGCCAAATGACTGGTTACTCACTTTACCAGTTAAATTTACTAAAATATGTGCACAATGTTTCTTTAACAAATTGAAATGCTGTGAGATTGTTCCTATTTTTACTTTAAATCTTGTTAGTTTAACTAACCCTTTGGTTACTGTATTCTCTTTGATGAGTACGTAGTGTCCTTGGGGAATGTGAACATTCCCTCAAAATGAGTGAATCGAAATCCTATGTCTTCTGCATTTTTATTATCAAAACACCCTTCACAATTCCAAATGAATAATAGACCATTCCAAATTATATTTTTATAACTGAATGGGAGAAAGGATTAATGGAGGTCTGGTCTGTTCTAAAGACAAAAGGGTTTTAACCCTTTTTATACTAAATACTCATTGATGAGTAGTTCCCTTAGGAAATATTCAGATAATTAAGTTCAACAAATGACCGTAACAATATTTCCCACCAATGTATAAGAATCCTTTTGCAGTTGTGTCATCTTTTTGTTTGTCGTTCAGCTGAACATTTTCATTGAATACTCCTCCAAATGAATAATAGACCATTTCAATATATAATTTTATAACTCAACGGGAGAATCCATTTATTATAGACTGTATAGACAGGTTTACTCAGTTGGCTACATGCTTCTTACTTTTAATTCTCTGAAAGATTCTATAGATCGTGGTAATGACGACAGCCGGTTTCTTGTCACATCCAGCTCTGACAAGTGTGTGCAGTTAGCCAGCGTCTCGGGAAGACTCGTCAAGTTGTTTTCTTTGACCACGAGTACCTTCAGCCTTCTCAAACTGGAAATGTTTGCTGGCAGACCCTTAAGAACATTCCTGGCCAATTTTAGAACTTCAATCCTTGTTAAATAGAAGACCTACAATAAAAAAGAAGATTTATTCTTTATTCCACATGCGTTGATGCGATGCACATGTATTCAATGTAATCCCAGCCTTTGAATACTATGGATTTTTTATACGCCCATTTAAAAATGGGACGTATTATGTTATTATAGGCGTTGGTCACCAGAAACACAAATCTTTTTTATTTTGGCCTAACTTTAATAATGATATGATGATACAGTAATGCCCTAAATAATTGACTCCTTAACCAGAGCAGAATTATGGGTAACTTTTCAGGATTTAGTTGGAAATATGGATTGTTGCCATTCATCGGAAAGCTCTCACTTAAATAATTACTTTGACTGTACAATAGAATAGAGTAATGCCCTAAATAATCGACTCCTTAACCACAGAAGATTTATGGGTAAATTGCCCTTCACTGAGAGCTTTCCGATGAATGGCAACAAGCCATATTTCCGACTAAATCCTGAAAAGTTACTCATAATTCTGCTGTTGTTAAGGAGTCGATTAATTAGGGCTTTACTGTACCTTGTATTATATTAAGGAACATAACTCACCTGCTCCGGTATGTTATGCAGCCCTCTGTCGGACAGATCAAGTTCGAGTAAACCATTCTTGTTTATAATAACTTGTAACCGTATCATGTGGTTACTGATGCTAGGTTCCTCCGCCATGATCTTCAGACTTGACGGTGGATAAGCTAATTGCTTCATGTGCAGCATTATGACTGATCTCGGCCTTCAAGAACAAACCTGTAATAGATTTCAATAAGTTTTTATACGCCCATTGAAAAATGGTAGTACATGTACATGTATTCTGTAATCAGAGTCTGTCCATCAAGATTTTTGCTTTCCACATGATAACAATAGTATTCATTTTTTAACCAGACTTGATCACTGGATTGATTAAAATACAGTAAATTTGTTATTATTATACCCCTCGCCCAGCCTCACCACTCTCAAAATTGTTGAATTAACAGAATGCTATTGATAAAAAGTAAATTAAATAAGGGTATAAAATTCAGATCAAATACTGAAACTTACCTGATAGTATGTTAAGTCTCTCCAGATTTTTATCAGAATTTAGTAAAATTCATTTAAAAGATTTGACTCAATCCACCTGCCATACCCTTAAGCTTGCTAACAGTGTGCCCACCTGGATTTACCTGGAGTGTGTATAACAGATCATTGTTTAAGATGTTTTCTCAAGCTTCACAGATACAAGAAGAGTTGTTCATTTATTGTTCCTCATTCTTTATTTATGGCGTTATTTCTCAATATCGTCAAAGTACAGTAATACAATTAATAAAAATATTAATTAAACTAAAATAATAGTGAAAAATTCAGATCTATGAATGAAATTTACCTTATAGTATTCTAATTTCATCCAGATTTGATCAGAATTGATTAAAACTATTAAATTTCCAGCAGTTCTGCATCCACCCTCCTGAATATACCTGCAGGCTATGTGCCCACTTGGAGTTACCTGGCGGTTATATAAATTAACATGATTTGAGATGTCTTCTCAAGCCTCACAGATACAGAGAGAGTTGTTTAATTACTGCTTCTCATTATATATTGATGACATTGCATGATTTCTGTGTATCGCTGTGTTGTACACAAATCAATATTAATAAATAATCGATTAGATCCGAGGCTGTCTTCATGTTGAACTTTATCGAGATATTGATCTTGTTTTCTCTGATATTGATTACAATTATTTTCTCATCTTTAAATTAATTAAATCTCCTGGTGTTGGGTATTTAAATATAATTCTATGGAATTGGCAAGCCTTGAAATAGTGTGTCTGTCATTTGCAGAATGAGGTCACCAGAGGGTGAATTTAGTGATGCTACCCTGCAGAGCGGGCTAGCTTCACCAAATTCACCCTCTGGGAACCTCATTCTGCTGAGGTGTGAGCAGAATGAGGTCCCCAGATGGTGAATTTGGTGATGCTAGCCCGCTATGCAGGGTAGCATCACTAAATTTACCCTCTGGGGACCTCATTCTGCACATGACAGACACACTATTCAAGGCTTGGGAATTGGTGTTATTTACAAAGTATCAGTACAGCAGATACATAAAGGGCAACATACCATAACACTGAGGAAGGCTATTTGATACCCACAACAGAACTAGTACACAACATATTAACTCAAAAGGAAAGCTTAACCCTTTCTATACAAAATACTCATTGACGCGTGGTTCCCTTAGGAAATATTCATAGGTTGTTTGTTGAACTTATTATATGAACATTTCCCAGCAATTTATAGAAATACTTCTGCACTTTTATTATCTGTCGTCTGCTTATTTTTACTGATTACCCTCCAGATGGATAATAGGCCAATCCAATGTAGACTTTGCTGACTGAGTAGGAAAATCCATTTAGTATGGAAAGGATTAATATACTCAGCCATATACAGTAATGCCCTAAATAATCGACTCCTTAACCACAGCAGAATTATGGGTAATTTTTCAGGATTTAGTCAGAAATATGACTTGTTGCCATTCATCGGAAAGCCGTCGATTATTTAGGGCATTACTCTATATGTGAGCCTCCCATAGGGAGCAAATATAACATAATGCACTTGCTTACAAGGTAAAGGTAAATATTGCTAGGCCAATGTATTATCTCTTATATATACGAGGCTTCCTATGGGAGACTGGCATATATAAGAGCATGCATTGGCACAGGGTTTTCGCAAACTTTCAGGAAGTTCCAGTCATGGAAGAGTTAACACCTCCCGTGTATTCTACCAAACTCCCAAAATATTTAAGTAAAAAACGATAGAGCTAGATATATAAAAGCAGATATGCTCTAATTAATCACATGTTACAGTAATGCCCTAAATAATCGACTCCTTAACCACAGCAGACTTATGTGTAACTTTTCAGGATTTAGTCGGAAATATGGGTTGTTGCCATTCATCGGAAAGCTCTCAGTGAAGGGCGAGTTACCCATAAACCTTCTGTGGTTAAGGAGTCGATTATTTAGGGCATTACTCTATTCTATTGTACAGTCAAAGTAATTATTTAAGAACCTGAAGTGAATGTAATTTAGGTGTCTATTATTGAAGGATGCGACTCTACTTTTAGAGTTTACACTAAATGTGTTCTGACAGCCACAGAAATGCTCTAAGTAATGGACTTCTTAACCACAGCAGAATTATGGGTAACTTCTCGGGGAGAGCTTTCCAATGAATGGCAACAAGCCATATTTCCGACTAAATCCTGAAAAGTTACCCATAATTCTGCTGTTAAGAAGTCGATTACTTAGAGCATTACTGTATTTGAAGTCACTTGGCAATACGAAGGTCCAAATTATGCTTGCTTTTGTTACATCACAGTCTGGTTCCAGTTAAGAAAGTTCAGAGTTCAGCTCCCAAACTTTCTTCTGCATGGAACAGTAAAGTGCATTCCTTGTTAGTCTATTCCTGACATGGTAGAAATAAAGAGCGTTTGTCTCATGTCTGTGTAAAAAATTATAAACAGCTGGAAAATAGCTGTGAAATTAGCAACTATTATTCCGAGCATATGAAGCCAGGAAAGCCAGGATATCAATATTTTGTGTATTTCTCAACCTCATTCCAAATTACGTCCACAATTTTTTAAGTTCGAATGAGCCATGTTCGTTTTAAAGAATACCGATATATTTTTCAGATGCAAAGAAACAGTCAGAAATGTCCGCCTTGTCCAAAGAGAAGGACAACCTACAGAGCGTAGTAAAGATGTACAGGTCACTGTTTGATACACGAGAACAGCTGGCTAGTGAACTGAAGAGTGAGTCTCATTTTAAACATATCTTATCGCATTTTACCGTATTTAATTGAGGGTATAGAACAAAAATTAAAATTTATGTGAAATTGCAATGAATTTCCTTGAGTTTTATAATAGAGGACCTTGGAAAAACTAAGAGAATTGTATAGAAATCACTTTGAATTACCTTGAATTTAATTATATTTGACTTGTGGGGATGCTGTGATGCATGAATACATATTTTTTACAGTCCTTGTTAATGATGCCCAGCAAGAAGAAAACAGGATGAAACAAAATCTCAAGAAGCTGAATATAACAATGGCTCAAGTGAGCACTGTAAGTTGACTATTGTTATTTCTGCTACAATAATATTATTTATTAGGCCAAAAAAAATAAAATTTGGTTCTCAGGCCCCGCCGCATTGAATAAAAAGGGCCGCATTAGGCCTTTTTATTGCAATGCCTGATGTTATGACAAAAAAACCTTACGGAAAAAAAATAATATATATATATATATATATATTTATTTTATTTTATCAACATGTCCATAGTAGATATGTGTTGAATTTAGTGTGCATTGAGCTCTAACATGTAATGTGTTAAAAAGTGACTTGCAGGCTTACAACATGAAGTAGATGACTACAATTAAGAAAATGATTAGCTGATCCTCATGCTCTTCTTACAATTAGTCATTGTGAACAACTTACACTAATTGTAACTTTATACAATTGAAAGGCACAGGACTAAATTCAGGATCACATATTAGAATGGGGAGGTATCAGTTTTTAGACAACAATAACAGTAGTTAATGTCAGGGGCATTCTATAATGTTAGGTAATCCCAGTCATACACTGGTAGTACAATGTCATTTTTATATAAGACTAAATGAGTTTATATGCATAACAGTTCCCTCTACATTTCTGGTTATTACTAGACAGAGGAAGGTATCTTTGTCCATGCTTACTATGCGCAGAAAAAAATGAAAAATAAAAATTAAACCCTCCCTCCCTCATTGATTTGAAAAAAAAATTGCCCGAGAACCAAAACACTTTTTTTTTTTGGCCTTATATGCTTCCCCATTAAATCCCCTCCCAAATGACTATTTCTTTGGCATCGGCATGTTCGGGGGTAAAAAATATTTGATTAAAGTTGAGGAACCCACCCGTCAAAGCTCAGTGTGATCAGATATTGATTTTTGAAATTTGTTATTTCTCGAGATATGTACTTAATTGTGGCCTGGAAAAAATTTGTCAATGCGACGGTCTCGAACAAAATTGTGGATGAAGATGGATTACTCTAAAATCAAGTGGTAATACGGCCAAATGTTTAATTTTCAGATGTAATACTCAAAAGTACTTCATTTTACATTATAATTCCATCAAATTTTATCCCCCGAAATGTCTTGAAATTGTATTTAAGTTGATATTCAGTGCTATTAACCCTTCCATGACTGGAGATTTCTGAAATTTTACGAAAAACCCTGTGCCAATGCATTCTCTGATATATGTAAGTCTCCTATAGGGAGCCTCGCATATATATAAGATTTGCATTGGCCTAAAACTATTTACCTTGACAGCCAGTGAATTCTCTTATATATGCGAGAGAATATATAAGAGAATGCCCTGGCACAGGATCTTTAATGCTGCACCAGCGAGGCTCCCGTCATGAAAGGGTTAACACATTGACTTCTTCAGCACATATGCTAGTTCGTAGAACTTTGTAATCTTCTCAATGATACATGATCTTCTTTGACATAGCAAAATTATCGGCAGCTTAAGTCTTAAGTTTCCTCACTTTAGCCTGACAGCGTCGACAAACTGATGATTGCCAAAAATAACGAGAAGGAAGCTCTGGCAAGTGCTACAAGAAGGACATGTGGTCTGCAACCGATGCCCAGAGAAACAGACGTAATGGGGAAGGTAATCTCAGCCTATCACATGGTATCAAACATCAAAATTAACATTCTAGACAAATCCATGACTGTTTGTTCTTAAAGTGATGTGAAACACCCCGGTAGGGTGATCAAATATAAATGTTTACTAATCTTGCCCAAAGTAGTTATTTTTAGAAATATTATATCCAAATTAACAACACACATCGTCATTCTTAAATGCAGTGACCCTTGGTGGTAATAATCGTTTTCGTTAGCTTCTCGCCAGTAGTTGCGTCCCGAATCGAGAGGTAAATATTTACAATGAATGTAGTTCAGGCGATGTTTTCTATGGAGTGTTACGGTCGATTTGCTTGAGATATCTGACGACTTTAGTAGAATGCTACATTCATCCAGTTGGCACATTGCCTGAATACTAACTTATCAGTTTCACGCACCCGAACAAGTCCATAATATGTTTTTAAAAGAAAATAATTTATGAATGTGACATTATAAATCATAAATAATTTCCCGTTTCTCAGTTCCACTCGCATGATATTCAGTCCCAAAACCTTGTGCAAACATGTTCGCATTCAATCTGCTGGAGGAAAGTTTTAATTGATATGAAATAATTGCTGTATGTTTTCATACAAACACAAGCAGAAGTGAGATCGAACAGACCTGTTTCCTAGTTCAGATTTCCAGATTCAATACTGGAATTAGTAACTATGTTCAAACATTTGCTAAACACCGATTGCTTCTGACTGCAATCTTAGTAAAATAAATACTTGATTTTTGATGAAACAAATCACATGGAATTTATCAACTAACCTTTTACAGACATAAATAATAGAATTAGAAATAAGCGCGTGCATGCTTTTCAAATTAGTTTGGCCTATGAAATGTAAAATTGACTTTGCCTGGCCTAATGCACATACATTCAGCCAAGCCTTGAAATAGTTTGTCTGACATTTGCAGAATGAGGTCCCCAGAGGGTGAATTTAGTGACGCTATCCCACAGTGGGCTAGCATCACCAAATTCACTCTCTGGGAACCTCATTCAGCTTAGGCCTCAGCTGCTATGGGAGACCAAGGATCAGATTTGAGTTCCACAGTTGAAGTTGGTGATGTTCACCCATAAGTCACCTTGATTATACATGTTATCTTCTGCAAATTAGGAGATTTTGAAACTAAACGGAAGGAAAAAAAAGTTTCTAAAAAGTATGTTAATTTGAGACAATAGATTCTTCCCAGAAGATGAGGCCTAAGCAGAATGAGGTCACCAGAGGATGAATTTGGTGATGTTAGCATGCTGTGCAGAGTAGCATCACTAAATTCACCATCAGGGGACCTCATTCTGCAAATGACAGACACACTATTTCAAGGCTTGTATTCCGCATTCAGCCCAAAGGGCCTGAGAAAATATACTTCGTGTACATTGTTTCTACCATTCAGTTATAAAAGCTTACATTGGAATGGTCTATATTTTCATTGGGAAGTATGTTAAAGAGATATAAGCAGCCAACAGACAGCTGAACATTGATACAAGTGCAGGGGGAAATGTTCAGATAATGAGTTCAATAAATACCTGTGTTGTTTGTCATTCTTATAATGTATCGATAAACATTTCTTATATCATATTGCTGCAGTCATCTTGATTTGAAAGGACAATACTGCAATTGTTATCATAAAGAATTCTACTTCTTTAACTTCACCATTTGGTTACAGGTTATGCTATATCATTGTTGTGAATTGAAAAGGCTGAGTTTGCAATAATAATATCGAGAGATTTATTTTATAATCTGCAAGTGCTCATCTTGCCCTAGTTTGTGACAAATTGTGGCAAGTTTTTTATGGTGGATTTCCCATCTTACCACCATTCGTAATACTGATATACCCAGAGATTAATTTAATAACTTATCTCATAATAGCTCATCTCATAATAATGGTGACCATTATTATAACTTAGATATCTTGCCATGTTTTGTGATAATGATGACCATTTTTTTATAACTTACAGATTGCCCATCTTGCCATGGTTCGTGATAATGATATCGCCAGAGTTTTATCGTGGCATATGTCCTCTGATATGGACTGTGTTGTTACAAAAACTACCAAGAAGGTAAGCATACATGTGTTATTTCAATCACTGTTAGATTAGACGTAAATGTGCGGATTTCCTTCACCACTAAAACTGGCAATGTTGTTACATGGCCTTAGTTGCTGAAAGCGACATTAAACCCCATTCAATCATTTTCCAGATGTTCAGATGTATTATGTTCAGATGTATTATTACACCGTCAGGATGTTATACTGCATCATGCATCATTTGTTTGCATTTTAGTATCCTCCTTAATTGGCTGGTCAAGTTTTAGCTTTTGGAAAGTAATATATAGGCCTAATGATGTGCATCATTGTGATTCGTGTCAGAACAAATAGTGTATAAAATATAATAAACTGTTCTGAGTAGAGTACAATGGTTCACCTCTCGTCGAATCCGAGGATGATTATTTTCACTTGGCTTGTGCCATTTAAAAATGAAAATTCTCTCACTTGAGAAAAATTGTACACAACTAAGAACAGTTAACTATATTGTCAAGATATTCATGTCAGTAGAGACAAGAATTTTGGAGGAAAATTTAGAGAAGTCTTTTCTCTATATTTATTAGGGAAATGGAACTGATATCGGTAAGAAACTATATAGCCTGAGTTCACGGACCAGCCTAGAGGTTTCGAATTGGGAGAAGTCACTTTTCCCGTGAAGTCACTTCTCCCATGACTTCTCCCTGTTTAGTTATTATGGAGACGTGAACTGTTATCAGGGAGAAGTATCAATGGCTGAAGTTCAATTTACACCTCATTATCACCCTTCTATGATCCAATAAGTATTATGCAACACAAGAGCCCATTTATAAAACCATTATAGTAAATAAGAACACCATTATAATCAGTAAATATACTTTAAATATGCTGTTTGGGACATTTGCATACTGGTATATTAGAGAGAAGTTACTTCTTTCTGAAACAAAAATATGGAGAAGTGGCACATTTTAGGGAGAAGATGTCTCCCAAGTCGACCTCTAGGCTATTTGGGACATGCAAACTGGTATATTAGAGAGAAGTTACTTCTTTCTGAAACAAAAATATGGAGAATTGCAGAGAGAAGTTACTTCTTTCTGAGACAAAAATATGGAGAATTGCAGAGAAGTGGCACATTTCAGGGAGAAGATTCTCCCAAGTCGCCCTCTGGGCCATGTCCCTGAGTTTCAATTAGCACTTCATCCTTCATCTTCAAATGTATGGTTCTAATATTGGTGGTTTAGAGATTACCCATATGAAGGGAATACATAGATGTCAAGTGGTCACAGCTGGTATTAGTAATACAAACTGTTGCTAATGGAGCTATTGTTATTTACCAGGCCAAGGAAATCTATAACAGGACAGGCGGCAAGCAGCAAGTTCTACCGATAGATTCAATATTCAAGAAGAATCTCCCAGACTGGAACAAGTGAGTAAAAATAATCAAATACAGTAATGCTCTAAATAATCGACTCCTCAACCACAGCAGAATTATGGGTAATTTTCAGGATTTAGTCGGAAATATGGCTTGTCTCATTCATCGGAAAGCTCTCAGTTAAGGAGTTGATTATTTAGAGCATTACTGTACGGTGTAATATAGCACTCCCAGGTTTCTTTCACTAAGGCCACATAAAAATGCAACTTCGTTTCTCAAGGACCGCCGCGTCTTAAAAAACTGTGCGCATTGGCACTTTTTATCGCCGGCTTATAATAAGCTTACTACCCTACCGCGCGTTCCCAATTTTCACTGTTGAGATTGGCAAGATGAAAGCACTTGTAAGTATATAGAGTTATGCCTCTTTGGTGGTAAAAGTACACCGGATTCCGGGTTGCGAGATCGAGCGCACCTCTTCGTTCTTTCTGTTATGAAAAATGGCCACGCTCGTAACTAATAAATGTTGCCGTGTTTGGAAAGAAGCTGGGAGCACCTCTTCAACACCTTGTACCATGGACAGTTATACCATGCCCTAATACCCATTCTTTTCAATTCCTTCGGGAGAAAGTTATTGACGAAAACAAACCGGATAATTCTTACTGAATACCGAGAGGAAACTCAGGCGAACAATTCTGAAATCACTTTTCACACGTTTCAAGTTCGCGTTTCAAAATTGAAAACATCGGATTTGTATTGTGTTGAACAGTTAAATGCCTCTGATGTTGCAACAACGTTCAGATGATCGATCGATACATACAACTGGAAATAATTATTAAAAAGGATGACATTGATGTTACAGTTCCAAATTATGCTGGTGATTCATGTATTAAAAAAAAACGCTTTTGAACTTCTATTCTAATGAAGAAGGAAAGTACCACATTTCCAACATACAACAGCAAACCAAGAAGAGATGATTTATCAAGAGACTTTGTGTGTTTCAATGGAATGAGAACACTTGGATTTCAAAAGGCATGCTCTTTATCAAAAATGTTTGAACATTTCATTGGGTATAATGACCCCAAAAATTAAAAAATAATAAAATTTGTCTGCTTCTATATCATTTCTAATTGCATATATAAATTCCTTCCCAAATGGAATATAGTTTCAGACTTTCAGATACTTTCCCATTTCAGATATGTTATCATTTAGCTGCATGTACTCTGTCCACCACCTAAGGCTTTCCATGTTATATGATAAATTTGAATATAAAGGAGTGTTTTGTTACACGGTATCATTAAAATAAAATTATAAAAAACAAAAACCTGCCTCCCTCATCTGAAAAATTTGAAATAAATAATAATAACATATACCTGCCTCCCTCATCACTTTTGAAAAAAAAAAAATCCTTGAGAAACAAACACCTTTTTTTATGTGGCCTAACTAAGAATTCTTAGACAACATAATATTTATTTAGTACAAGTAAAATGTATATGAGCAGTCATGAGATCAATGTGTTACAAGTTCTGGAAGTCTGGGTGAGTGAGAAAGAGTCTCTAAAATGGGGAAAATCAACTATATTGAAATGAATCTCTTTGTCTTAATGTGGTTCATTCTGATTGGCCAGCTATTGAGACAAAGGACAAAATTTATCTGCGTAATTTCATCAGTCGTTGTCCTTATTTCGAATAATATCTGCATGAATATTTGATGAACAGAGAGCTAAGAGAATTAACCAATTCTCTATAAGGCCAAACAAAATTAATGAAATGATTCTCAGGCAATTTTTTTTTCAAATGAATGAGGGAGGGCGGTTTTTATTTTTATTTTTTATTTCCAGCGGCCAGTTCAGACATACATCTGGGATCCCCGAAAGAGTTAGGCGGCCCCTATTTTATGAGAGCGGCGGTGCCTGAGAATCAATTAATTAATTTTTTTTGGCCTAATATACACAGTTTTCTCATGTAACTTAAAGGACCCACTTCAAAGCTTACTTTGATCCCGGGAACAATATGGGCGGGTCCAATTTCACGTGCGTTTGACCTTGACCTCGCTCATATAATAGGCATGTTTCTGAACCGATCGAACAATACTTTTTTTCTTTCTCCTAATATTCTGCCCAGATGGAGGCGATCACAAAGAAATCCCTAAATAGCCCAGACGGTCACATCAGCTAGTTTATCTATTTATTACAGAAAATGGGACTAATATCAGGAAGAAACTATAAAGCCTGAGTTCAGATACCAGCCTGGAGGTTTCGACTTGAGAGAAGTCACTTCTCCCGTGACTTCTCCCTGTCTAGTTATTATGGAGAAGTGAACTGTTATCAGGGGGAAGTCATAAAGGCTGTAGTTCAATTTACACCCCAACATCAGCATTCCATGATCCCATAAGTATTATGCAATAACTCTATATCTAAATATTTAGAGTTATTCCCCTTCCATCTGCTTCCATTGAAAATAATAAGACTTTGTGCAGAAACTTCAGCAAAGAACAGATGTCGGTTTCTCAACAAAAACAACTTAATATTTGTTTTATACCTGGAAACGTCTTCTATGTATTTTATATCTCAGTCATGGGTTACTGAATCTAAATGATAATTAGTATAAAATTTGTATTTTTAGTAAACTTTCAAAATAGGGAACAATTGGTAATTTTTCAAATTATCTGTTTCTGAGTTAACCCTTTGAGTGCCGGGTCCGATTTTTGTATCAACCCATATACCCTGTGCCAATGCATTCTCTTATATATGCGAGTCGACCATAGTTCGCCTCGCATATATAAGAGAATGCATTGGCCTAACAATTTTTTTGTTTTTGTTTTTTTAATTTTTTACAATTTTAATAATTTATTCTTATATTCTTTAACAGAATTATTTTGTATGTTTAGGGCCGATGAGATCGGCCCCTGGCACTCAAAGGGTTAATACTTCTTTATTTGGGTGTTTATCTGGGTATACAGTACCAGGTGGTATGCCTCACTTGTTATGTACTGAGCTATATGTTGCTCCATGCATTTTATGTTGTCCTGTTTTTGCAGACCTCTGCCACACAATAAATATCAGTCTGGGTGGAGGCCTCCAGGAAATCCAGTTTATGCAAGAAATATGCTGCAGTTTGAAAATGATGAACAACATTGCAAAATAGGTATGTAAATTCATATTGAAGTTGAAGGATGTCTAATTTTCAAAGAGTATGGGACTTACATTAATGCTCTAAGTAATCGACCCCTTAACCACAGCAGAATTATGGGTAACTTTCGAGAGCTTTCCGATGAATGGCAACAAGCCATATTTCCGACTAGATCCTGAAAACTTACCCATAATTCAGCTGTGGTTAAGGGGTCGATTACTTAGGGCATTACTGTATCTCATGAATGAGTGCAAGTTTAATAGTGCCAATTTTCTATGAGTGGTTTGCGAGCGGACAAACAGTGATGCAAGCAGGAATGAAATAATTAACTCAAAAACCATTATTCCTCTGCATTATAAAAATTATGTGGTCTCGGGTATTTTGTGCCGAAACATATTCACATATTGGAAATGGCGGTATTCGAGTATCAAAATTCTATTCAGACAGTCGTCTTCTGCTCTCTTGCAAAATATACCATTATTTTCTGAGCAAATTTCTCATATAAAATACAAAAGGGCTCTCAAGCCATTCAAGGGTTTATTCTTTGTTGTGGTGTTGCATAGCAACATGTAAAGTGATGCACGGCACATGCCACATGCAATTATTATTTTCTGTGTCACAACTCACCCGATTTTTACTAGTTTTGGTCAGCTTTCGTAAGTAATTAACTAATTATTAACTAAGTTACAAATCTAAAGCCAATATTGGTCAGCTTTCATAATTAATTAACTAATTATTAATTAAGTTACACATCTAAAGCCAGTATTTGTCAGCTTTCATAAGTTATTTTTACATTTTTATTTTTTGCAGTGTTTGGTATGTTGTTAGGAGATACACTAATACTGGATTCTCTCGATCATGCCAACAAATACAGAGAAGAGGTAATCTATTACTTATCCCTTTCTTTACCAAATGGATTCTCCCACTCAGTTATAATAGTATACATTGGAATGGTCTATTGTTCATCTGGAGGGATGTTCATGAAAAATATTGACAGATAATAAAATGCAGGAGTCATATTTATTGGATGGAAATGTTCAGATAATAAGTTCAACAAACGATCTATGTCCTAAGTGATAACTACTCGCCAATGAGTATTTAATATAGAAATGGTCAAACTGAAACACTGCTGAATGTATTCTGGCATTCAGTTCTCAAGGAGTACTTCGGAATAATCTATTCATTTACTGTGAAGTTCAAAGGATACATTGTATAAGCTGATGGATGGATGGTTGGCCAGACCAAAAACATAATACTTCTCGTTTTTTAGAAGAGGCATATATAAAAAGACTGAAATAAACAGAAATTTATTATTACTGCACTTTTTTTCCATAGTTCAACTATATTGGTGTTTTTGTGCCAGCAAGCAGCTTATAACATATGAACTCTTCGCATGTACTCATTTGAAAAAAAATTCAGATAGTTAGTTCAAAACAGCGAGTAATATTAATTAACACTGTTTATTTCACTCTCTTTAAAAAAAAACGAGACATATTACATACATATTATATATATGACCATCCATCAGTCTAGCTATCTGCCAATGGAATGTTGTTGCTGAATTGCCTCAAAATACAAGCTTGAATCGGAGATTTGAAACAAGCAAACTGGCAAACTATGCCATCCTGATGGTGCTCTTGTTATCATCACGAATTTCCACCGATCAGTATCATATTAAATCACATTATGGGCAATATACCGAATCAGGGCTGATGTCCTTTATATATATTTATTTTTAATTTCAAACCCACAGATTAGTAATAAAAGCATTACACTTTATTCAACAAGGTTGGTGTATATATGAAATACCCATGAATTGATATATAAAACTGATGACTTGTTAGATGGTGAATTATATTTAAAGATGTAAGATATTGGTGCGACTTTGTCATAAATACTTCTGTCAGATGAAAAGGGATGAGAAGTATTTATATATTTATTTATTTATAGCAGGTCATAAATATGCTTGAGGGGAAGGTTTTTTTGTGGACGATGCTTTCCCTGAGAAATCAAACTATTTTGTTTATCTGGTCTTACTCAAGCTTTGATATAGTGTGTCTGACATTTGCAGAATGAGGTCCAAAGAAGGTGAATATAGGGATGGTATCCTGCACAGCAGGCTAGGATCACCAAACTCACTCTCTGGGGACCTAATTCTGCTTAGAATTGTTTTAGTTACTTTTTCCCTTCTCTTCAGTTTCTTTTTCTCCCAATATTCAGATTATAAATCGCATAATCAAAGTAATCGACTAATGGGTGAACATCACCAACTTCAACTGGGGAACTTCTATCTGATCCTATGTCTCCCATAGCAGAGGCATAAAAGCAGAATGAGGTACCCAGAGGGTGAATTTGGTGATACTAGCCCACTGTGCAGGATAGCATCACTAAATTCACCCTCTGGGGACCTCATTCTGCAAATGTCAGACACACTATACCCAGGCTTATATCTCCTACTTTTTCTTTCAGATAGTCAAATACACTCACTGTCCAACGATCCTGACAAGAACTGGTGACAGAATTCGCAGCAATGGAAAATTTGGTGGTTTGATGAACAAAGCTTTACCAATTGATAAATTACGGGGTGCTATATTTGGAGAGCCCACACCTGAACATTTCCATATGGTGTGCTCACAAATAGGTTCGTTACTTTCTGTACACTGACCATTGGTGTAAATTTCATCAAATTTTTCCCAAAGAAACTCTGTTTAGGCCAGATGAAGGGGATTCACGGTAATTGTTTTCTGTGGTCAAATTTAATTCCAAATCTTTGTGGGCATATTTCTTTTTGTAATGTGTCTTAACCCTTTGAACACTGATGTTAAATGGTCCCCACCCGAGGTGCTTGATGTTATATAGTGTTTCCAATGACGTAACACGTAATGCTCTTACCTGGAATGTATACACACTCACCTAGACAACAATCCACTATTCTAACTGAACTAGTGTGTGTTGAAATGTGTCACAATGTATTTCAGTGAGACAGTCTATTCCAGGTTCAATATACATGTAGAGTATATTGTGGGTCTTTTGGTCGTGCTATTTATAACAAAATTCTTCTCCTTTTCCAATGACAAAAATATTAATTCATTTCTCAAAATGCACCTCTGTGCATGCGCAAAGAAAAAGACCCCCTGTATGAAATTTAGCTGCTAAAGTCAGAGGGATGAACATGTGACTCATTAGTTTAAATTTACGTAGAAGCACAATTTTAGTTAATTAATGCTTTGATTATGAAATTTCTAAAGAAATTCTGCCCCTTTTACTGACAATAAAAGCAAACTTTTTTCTCAAAATAGGCCTCTGCTTATGCACGAAGAAACAGACTCTATGTCATCTGTTTGTCTGTTGAGGTCACATGGGTAAACATGTGATGCATGTGTGCCAAGTGAAATTCTAACTCTAATTGATATGTGTGTTTATTGTGCTGTATTTTCGTGTCAAATATCGTATGATATAAATTGAGAAGTGATTTTTATAGAAGATTTAGAAACGTGCTATACAATTGGCAAATTTAAATTGCTATTTTGAAGTAACTGATTGAAATATTAATATTGAATGTTAACCACTTCTTTACTAAATTATCATTGAGTAGTTCCCTTAGGAAATGTTCAAATAGTAAACAAGCCTTGAAATAGGGTGTCTGTCATTTGCAGAATGAGGTCCCCAGAGGGTGAATTTAGTGATGCTACCCCGCATAGCGGGCTAACATCACCAAATCCACCCTCTGGGAACCCCATTCTGCTGAGGTGTAAGCAGAATGAGGTCCCCAGAGGGTGAATTTGGTTATGCTAGCCCGCTATGCGGGGTGGATCACTAAATTCACCCTCTGGGGACCTCATTCTGCAAATGACAGACACCCTATTTCAACTCATCAAACAGCCGATGAACTTATTATCTGAACATTTCCCACCAATGAATAAGAATCCATCTGCACTTGTATTATCTGCTCATCTGTGTGTCGTCTGCTTATAATTCCTGAACATCCATTGAGATGAATAACAGACACTAACAAGGATTGATTTTGATTGAATAGTGCAACTTTTTGCAAACGACCAGTCCCCAATTCATTAATAATCAAAACAAGTAATCACAACATAATCATGAATACTTGTATAAAACTTATCTAACAGTGGGCCCAAATCGCCACTATATTATCAAAACAACTAATCACAAGAGAATCACAAATCTCCACAGTTTCAAATTAAAGCCAGATCTGACAAACATCGTTAAAACCCATTCTCACATACAAACAACCATCCATTCACCCAGACATACCCCCAAATCCAAAAATTTAAAAATCATGCCAAGCGAATTAAAATTGCACTAACCAACCAAAGGGAGGTGGAGGGGAAGGTGGTGGTGTTGCAAAATTATTTTATCGACTTTCCTGTTCTAAAATGTCAATTTTGACTGACGCTAACTTACCTACATTCCTTGTACTAACCTACATACTGCGATGTACTTTCCGCTTTTCCTTCAACTTCCCTCCCGACTTTTATCAGCCTCCGGCATACATTGCTTGGAAACAGATGATGGAACTTGCCGAATAAAAACTAACATGCTCTTATAACATCACAAGTTACAGTAATGCCCTAAGTAATCGACTCCTTAAACATAGAAGAATTATGGGTAACATAATTCTGCTGTGTTTAAGGAATCGATTACTTAGGGCATTACTGTAGACCAATTACCGTAAATCCTCAATAATAAGGCAAAAAAAAAAAAGTTTAATGATTCTCGGGCATAGCCGCGTCTGGGAAAAAAGGCCCACGTTGAACCATTTTATTACGATTTTTGACCGATGCTGTCAAATGATAACACGAAAATAGGAAACTAGAAAACGGAAATTAGTTATGTTTTAAACATCGAATATGATAGAAATACAATGGTGTATGTGTTGGCATTCAAAAACAGACACTATGCAACGATAACTACCAGGTATATTGTCACCACAAGCTGCCCAAACCCCAAGTTTTTAAGTCAAATGGTTGGTTGGTATAAATTGGACGTTGCTAATCGATCACCTCTGCGTACGAACGCAAAACGCACCGGAACGGCGGAATGTAATGTTCAAATATTTCGGCAAGGTAGATAACCCACTTTTCATAAACAATTCTGAGATTTCCAATTTCGGGAATGCAAACAGGAAAGTAATATGGTGCGTATTGGCGATGTGTATGCTGGTTTAATATAATAGTATTTGAAGTTTTTGTGGCTAGCATGTATAGTTACTATAGTTTAGATGGATAAATATTAAAGTATATAGATAGATATAAATAGATATATACTATAAAAAGGTACATACATATATCAACAACAGTAAATTGAAATATTAATTGTACATATATATCATTCTGGTAAATCCCTATATGATGTACGGAGAGTACAATGTCATATATTTATGTAATTCTTTATTCCAGATTTGATGTACGGGTAGTACAATGTGATAATTGGCCAATTTTTATAGTGGAATACATAGTTTATATCAAAACAATGTTTTCCTTACATTTTCTTAACCTGGGAAGGCATAATAACCCATGCTAACTATGGGCATTATCCCCATAACAAAAAATTAAAATAAAACCCTCGCTCCCTCATCGATTCTCTTGCCTGAGAATCAAAAAACTTCTTTTTTTTGGCCTAAGCCTGACATTTTTTACACTATGGTCACATCTTTCTGTTGCTTGTGGTGCCATCTGTAAAGAACTTCGTTGGCAGAAAAGAATTTCTTCGACATTTCTTATATTTTTTCCGAAGTCGTGATTTTCAGTTTCATGATATGCTGATGTATTTCAAACTGAAGTTTCCTTGAGTCTGTTATTTATAATGTTTTGAAAGTTTTTTAATAAGATTTTCCATTTCTTCAAATAGAGGGTCTTGATTCTTACAAAGAGGCATTCCAAAAACTGGCAAAATGTCGACAGGAATTAGAGGACCACCAGGAAATGCAGAGAACGCAACAGATGTTGACGAAACACAAAGAATTTAAGGAAGCTGAGAAAAAGCTTAAAGATATGGAGAAAAAATTAGGTCAGTCTATAAAATTAGCTAGGAAATTAATCAAAGATATGGAGAAAACTTAACACCCACTTCACTAGCCAAGTTCTGTATTCAAACTTTTTTTTACTTTAATATAACCTTGCACAGGCGAGTAGCTGCAGGTAAGTAGTTTCCAGTTGCCACATCATTGGAATAGCATGTTGAATATGTATACCTTAGTACCATCTGGGACAGGCCCATCTCTATTTTAATATTGTTCCAGACTGGAACATAACAAATCTTATTATTCCACCCCCTCCAGTTATAAAAAGAACATAACAAATCCAATGTAATATCATTCCAATAATATCATCCAAACCCCTCAGTTATAACAAGAACATAACAATTCTAATTTAATATCATTTTCTACTTTAACCCTTTCAGTGCCAAGTCCGATTTTTGTATCAACCCATATTTCCTTGTTCATTTTTCAAATTTATTGATTATAATAATGTGATACATTGATGGAAAGAGCTCTAAGAGCTCTAAGGAAATATGGGTTGATACAAAAATCGGACTTGGCACTGAAAGGGTTAAAAGTTCTGTTGAACATATGACATATATCACATATGAATTAGACCTAAAAATACCAAAAATATATCATTTTGTTATTGAACAATATAAAGTATCCCTCTTAAACATTGAAACGATACAAAATATATCCCATAGAAAAATCTATATAAATAAAATATTGTCTTTCATTTAGCATTTCCGGTTTCAAACATGATATATAAATTCTTGAATATCAATTGAAAGCAAAATAGGTTTCGTAAAAATTAATCTTGAATCCTGAAAACATCTTTAACTTTTTCTATTGATTGGACTTACCAGGTATGAGTCCAAGTGGAGTACAGGCAGCTAGAGGTAGAGTGAGGTCGTCAACCGACGTGGGTGGTGGAGATGCCAGCCCGGCCAAGAGGGCAAAGGTCAAAGATAGCCCTGCAGCATCATCCAACCGTTCGTTCAATGGGGATGTCAGTCCAAAAGGAACGCCGTCCAGAACAAGTCGACGAATAAACGCCAAGAGGAGCACATGAGTTGTTTTAATCAAAAGTTATTTTTTTTAATAAAACTTAAATGTGAATCACTCTACTGAAATGTGAATGACTTTCTTTCAAATGGAATGCGAATCACTTTCTAATGTTATGTGAATCACATTCTAAGAAATGTGAATCCCATTTTTAGAAATATGATTCACATTCTGATGAGATGTGAACGCATTCTAATGTGAAATACTCTCTTTGTTGAACTAAGGCCAAATGAAGGTGATGTTTTCTTTCAAAAACAGATTTAAAAAAGTGTTGACCAATTTAAATTACTACAAATGAAAACATGCCTAACTGTAATTGCTGTGGTGAGATAAGTCATCAAGGAACAATTCTTAAATTTATTATGTAAATATAAGTAATCAGTGGCAAATACAAGTGGTCATTTGTATTCTTCATCAGAACAAAAAGTTTGCTGTAATTCAACGACAAAATATAATGGCCACATTGAATTAGCTTTTTATTTTTATATGAAATAATTATACGCTTGCTGCCTATTGCTATCCTTTATTGTTAAATTTTAGGCAAAAGTTACTTAGTTCATTGGTCATTTATTCTCTTGTTGTGGTGTAGAGCTAATAAGTTCAACAAACAGCATTACAGGTCAAGTACATATTCCAGCCTTGTCTGCTTATTTTGGTTCAAGTGATGTACAGTAATGCCCTAAATAATCAACTCCTTAACCACAGCATAATTATGGTTAATTTTTCAGGATTTAGTTGGAAATATGGCTTGTTGCCATTCATTGGAAAGCTCTCAGTTCTCACTGAGAGCTTTCCGATGAATGGCAACAAGCCATATTTCTGACTAAATCCTGAAAAGTTACCCATAATACTGCTGTGGTTAAGGAGTCAATTATTTAGGGCATTACTGTACTATTCCAAACAGACTCACAAGCACATTGGCACATTGTCTGGCTTCGGTATTATTTTTACATGACGATATCAAGTCGAAAACTGCATGTGAACTGAAGCATTAACTTTGTTTGGCCCAACCTATTTATTATTACATGATAAAACCCAACAATGTTATAGTTTTTGTTCAGTTGAAAAAAAAAACCCAGAGTATGCAAGAATGGTATATCTGTTTACCTGTATGGCACATTTATTCCATTGCTCACTATCTATTACCTACATAAAGCCTGCTCTACAAATGTTATTCAAATAAAATCATAGTCCAAATTTCTTTCGACTTAAACCAGCTTGTGATATTGGTTCTTCCATTACTCTCCTATAGCAAAGTAAAAGTTTAAACCAAGTGACACGCTCATATAAAAAAATACTGTTGATAAAATGGCACTATTCACCCAATAAACCTGTTTTATATGCCAGTTTTTTTCACGCCCGTTTTGAAGCTCTTTCCATCAATGTATCACATTATTATAATCAATAAATTTGAAAAATGATCAAGGAAATATGGGTTTGATACAAAAATCGGACTTGGCACTGAAAGGGTTAAGAAGCATCTAGTATAACTGATATCACAAGCTGGTTTAACCCTTTCTATACTTAATATTCATTGATGAGTAGTTGCTTTAGGAAATGTTCAAATAATAAGTTCAACAAATGACCATATGATATTTGTTAAACTTATTATCTGAACATTTCACCCAAAATAATATCAAACATTCTGCACATGTATTAGATATTCGTCCATCTGTCATCTGCTTTTATTACATGAACATCCCTTCAAATGAATGATAGACCATTCCAATATAGACTTTTATAATTGATGGGAGAATTCATTCAGTGTAGAAAGGGTTAAGTCGAAAGGAAATTGGAATAAGAACTTCAATGATGATCTTAGGGTTATTTCTACAAAAACTGCTACAGTCCAAGCTAAATCAGTATTCTTGTTTATGTACTTAAGTGATTAAAACATCTACGCCCAGATGTATGAAGCTCGTTTATATTATTATACACATGTGTATCCATGAGATAATACTCATGCAAATACACTGACGTGACCCATCTTCGACTGTACATGAAGTTCGTGTCTTATTTTTTGTTTTTGACATTTTGATCTCCACCCACTATATAAACCCTACAATCAATGAAAACACATTTGTGTTAATGCCACGTGCATGGCATGCAGGCGTGGTCTATAGGCGATAATTATGTTAACTGATACGGACAACCGATTGCCCAAAAATTTGACATGAGATACACTTGTTGTTATAAAAGTATGGATGCATTTTTATTGTGTATATCCCATTGATACACATGTGTATAATATACAAGCTTCATTTTTCTCGCCAAAATGTTTTATTGAAGGCACATGTAAATTAATACCAATTTAAATATGCATTTAAATTTCGTGCAATCTCTCACCTAACCCTAACAATTTAGAAAGTAAAAGATTTCTCTCCATTTAAGGGCAAATTATGCATTCCTGTAGTAGAAACCAATCTTGAATTGGGTAAATTGTAAATATTCTACCTGCTGTATATGTATATTTATGATCTATGTCTGTATAGAAATATTATATGGTTAATGTTCTTCATTTGTAGGTGTGTTATTAACTATAAAAATACAGCAGACAGAGAAACAATTCAACGATTCATTTGTATGAACTTTCAGTTAACTCTTTCTTTACTAAATACTCATTGGTCGATAGTTCCCGTAGGAAATGTTTAGATAATAAGTTCAACAAACGACCAGAGGTCGTTTGTTGAACTTATTATCTGAACATTTCCCATCCATCAGTAGGAATCCTTCTGAACTTGTATTTTATTTTATGTATTATGTACTCCTGTCATCTGACCATTTCTCCTGAACATCCCTCAAAATGAATAATAGACAATTCAAATATATACATTTATAATTGCATGGGAGAATCCATTTAGTATAGAAAGAGTTAAAATTTTAGCAAACAGTCTAAAGTTGTTTCTTGACCATCGCTACAAATGAATTAATGGGAATTCATGTTTTATTTCTCTGCTGTCAGCATTCACAATGTTCACCTTTTACTGACATATCACTGTATCTGAGTGACAAGTAGATTCTAATATAACCTGTCACCTAGACAGTCTGATCTATTTATGCCAGTTTGTGACGAATTTTAGTCCGAGTTTGATATTTCTAAAACCATTTGAAAATTCAAAAAAATGAGAAGGAATTAACTGGGTGAACTTATTAACTATTTCTAATGATAAACTGAAAATTTTGAATTTCAAAATTCACTTTATGGTTATAATGGTTGTATTATAAAAGATTTGAAAGTAACTGACATGGAATGAAATCTCCAGGAAATCATCTGATCTTTCCACTCATCAAAGATATGAATGTTGTGATCCCTCATACAGTAATGCCCTAAATAATCGACTCCATAATCACAGCAGAATTTTGGGTAATTTTTCAGGATTAATCGGAAATATGGTTTGTTGACATTCATCGGAAAGCTCTCTCCTGAAAAAGTAATTATTTAACTGAGAGCTTTCCGATGAATGGCAACAAGCCATATTTCCGTCTAAATCCTGAAAAATTATTTAGGGTATTACTGTATGAGGGTATGCACTGATAAAATTCTGAGGGAACAGGTAGGAAATAATTGTACCTGTTCCCTGTGACAAACTGAATTACAGAACATTGCGACCATCCCCCCCCCCCCCCAAGCCTGAATATAGTGTGTCTGATATTTGCAGAATGAGGTCCCCAGAGGGTAAATTTAGTAATGCTACACCGCACAGTGGGCTGGCATCACCAAATTCACCCTCTGGGGACCTCATTCTGCTTTGGCCTCGTCTTCTGCAAAGTTTCTATATTCTCAATTTAACATTATTTTAGTTACTTTTTCCCTTCTGTTCAGTTTCTATATCCCCTAATTTGCAGAAGATAAAATACATAATCGAGGTGACTAATGGGTGAACATCACCAACTTCAACTGGGGGACATCAATCTGATCCTAAGTCTCTCATAGCAGTTGATGCCTAAGCAGAATGAGGTTCCCAGAGGGTGAATTTGGTGATGCTAGCCTGCTGTGTGGGATAGCATCACTAAATTCACCCTCTGGGGACCTCATTCTGCAAATGTCACACACACTATATTCAGGCTTGGAGACCCCTGCTGCCTGTTTGTTTCTATTAACTTAACATACCTACAAATGAAGAATAGACCATTCCAATTTATATTTTTAGAGATGAATGGAAGAATTCATTCAGTAAGCAATGGGTTAAGCTGTTTCATGGCTTGAAACTTTATAAGATATGAGTACTTGTCATTCTTGTGTTGAATGGTTGTATGAATAACTTTTAATAGCCAGGTTTAGATCTCAGATATTCTAACATTTGTTACATAGCTATCAATGGTGACTATATATAGAGAATAATCAATTGGTTCCTAGAATTACGTTAAATAATTCACGAGAGGCGTCGGTAAGAAATCAGTGCGCGCACAAGTTTCTTACCTAAACGTCTCTCGCCTCAATTTTAACGTAATTCTCGGAATTAATTGATTACTCTAATTATTACACTTCTGCATCAATTTGGTTTGCCAAACATGATTAAACACACATAATTAATGCATGAAAGTCCTGATATGGAGGAAAAAGATCAACCATAGAAAATTCAGTAACCGACATAACGTCAATGACGTCACGAGAAATGACATAATTCACTAGTGACATTACCATTTTTAATTAACAGCGTTTTCAATGGAAATCTTACATAGGAGTTTAATAAAACTTGTTAACCACTTGATTAGTAAATTCTTTTTGGTGAGTAGTTCCCTTAGAAATTGTTCAGAAAATAAGCTCAAAATGTTGAAAATTTTCTACCAATGAATGGAAATCGTTCCCCACTTTCCATTTAGTAAAGTATGGCTTAATTTTCTCATTTAAATTCACCAAACTGTTGTGGCTGCAAATCTTTCTATCCACCAAAACCACAGATCGTTCTTTTATAGGGATGTCACTCTTGCAGGTTGGACTAAAATATCATGTGATATCACTCTGCACTTCTAGCACTCTCATAGAGATATCATTTGATAATTTTGTAAATATCATTGCTGTTCTGATTGAAGTCCAAAGTTGGAAATTGTCGAATTTATACCTGGCTATTCTTGGGATGCATACAGTAATGCTCTAAGTAATCGACTTCTTAACCGCAGCAGAATTATGGGTAACTTTTCAGGATTTAGACGGGAATATGGCTTGTTGCCATTCATCGGAAAGCTCTCCACGAGAGCTTTCCGATGAATGGCAACAAGCCATATTTCCGTCTAAATCCTGAAAAGTTACCCATAATTCTGCTGTGGTTAAGGAGTCGATTACTTAGAGCATTACTGTATACCACTGTCGATGTAATAAGTTGAAAGTTCTCATATCCATTGTGTACATAAGCGCACTAAAATTCATCTCTCTTTTTAATTCATATCCGAAATGGCAGCTGATACGCATCTATATGCTTTGTATATAGCTAAAGAGAACAGATGTTCTCGATATAAGATTTTTTCCCCCACAAACTGTCTCGGAACAGTTTATCATCTGCATGTCCAACATGACTGAAAGGAGTTTTCTTAAGGCTCAAATAATATATATATATTTTTTGGCAGAATGGCCTGGAATGGTATCCATTTCAAGGGTGAATTTTAAAAACAGGTCACAGTTATTATAGTTATTGTTGTGGGTTGAGTGTAACATGGTGTGACATTGACGAGTGTGTCACCCCCTGAATCCTGAAAATCGATATCTGATCACTATGAGCTTTGATGGGTGGGTTTCTCAACTCGAATAAAATATTTTTTACCCCGAAGCCAAAGAAATAGTAATTTAGGAGCGTTAATTCGGATAATGCATCTGTAACGGGGGGGTTCTGAAAATCACATGTATCCCGCATACCAGAAAAGGGGGCTTACACCCTCATTGACGGCCTGGAGTTTATGCTCAACCAATCGCGGAGCAACAGAGCTCCAAGCCATCAATATCACACTGTGTTGCCGCCAATCCAACACAATAACGTATATGTTCTACCAACATAACAATTTGAGATTTATTCCAGAACAAATTCCCAAAATGTCAATATCTATTGGTCTCTCCAAATTTTCAAACCTGTGTATCACATTTCAATATGCCGAGTCTGAACTCCTTCCAATGCCATGTTATCCAGCAATAAAATCATGTCAGTTCATACCATTGGTTCATCATCATTTATCATTATCAATACCATACAGGAGGCTCCCGCCCCAAACCTGAGTTTAGTGTGCCTGTCATATAGCATGCTAGCATCACTAAATTCACCATCTTGGGACCTCATTAATCCAAAGGAATGGATGCAACATATTCGTCTGAATGCTACTTAACCCTTTGAGTGCCAGGTCGATTTTTGTATCAACCCATATACCATGTGCCAATGCATTCTCTTATATATGCGATTCGACCATAGGTCGCCTCGCATATATAAGAGAATGCATTGGCCTAACAATTTTTTTTTTTTTTTTTTTACAATTTTTTACAGTTTTAATAATTTATTCTTATATTCCTTAACAGACTTATTTTGTAGGTTTAGGGCCTATGAGATCGGCCCCTGGCACTCAAAGGGTTAAGAGTGATAACCCATATTAATCATATCGTTGTGGATCTTCAATATAAGTTTAACCCTTTCTATACGAAATGGATTCTCCCACTCAGTTACAAAAGTATACATTGGAATCATCTGGTATTCATTTGGAGGGGTTTTCATGAAAAATAAGCAGAAGACAGATAATACAAGTACTGAAGGAGTCCTATTCATTGGAGGGAAATGTTCAGATAATAAGTTCAACAAACATTTGTTGAACTTATTATCTGAACATTTCCTAAGGGATAACTACCATCAGTGAGTATTCAGTAAAGAAAGGGTTAAATTAATCGGCCAATTAAGTTTTTTTGTCTACCTATTGTGGCATATGTCAGGTGGGACTGGTTCAAAACAAGCTTAATTGTTCGAGCAGAATGGATTAGTAATTGTTTTTCAGTATGTTCTCAAATGGTACGTAACATTCCAGAAAACTACTACTCATTATTGCACAAGCAGAGAAACAGGAGTTCACCCCAACAATAACCGATGGAAGTCTGAATTGATATTTGACATAAAGCCGATTTACTCCAGAACCGGGAGAGGTGACAAACTGTTCATCTTCAGCACCCCCAATTATGATTATTATTGATTGTAGGCAGTTGCTTGCAATGGTAATATTTGTGGAAATATGATCATTCTGCCTTACTCTTCTTGAAAACAACTGATTTTGCATGTAAACGTCATCGAAATTCCAAATAAGAGTGGTTTGTTTACACATTTTATAGCCCGAACCATATCAGACAAAAAGGCCATTTACCTGTAGTTAAGTTTGAATCTGTGTCCGACCTATATATATTGAGTTTAACATGAAACATACAGGTCTATGTCAGTAACTTAGTTTTAACCCTCTCTTTACTCAGTTCTCGTTTTTATTTTTATTAATGAGCAGTTCACATAACCTCTTGACTACTGAATAACGTCATGTACTGAGGCATTGACCATATGGCCATTTTCCAGTGGAAAAATATAACGGAATATAACAAAAACCATAAAACTGACTCCGTTGAAAGGCTATTATCGTACACAAACCTGGAACATCATAAACTGTTACAAACTTCATAATACAATGATTCAGAGTTCCAGTTATTAATAATGGCTGATCGATGGTGCGCTGAAATAGATCTGTACTCAGTATGGACGTATAGCACATAGAATGATATTTTATGTCCATACACAGTACAGACATATAGCAAGCGATGAGGTTAACCATTTGTATATTAAATGAATTCTCCCAGTCAGTTAAAAGTGTAAATCGGAATGGTCTATTATTCATTTAAAGGGATGTTGAGGTGATAAAAGCAGACGACAGATAAATAAAAATGCAGAAGGAGCCCTATTTATTGAGAGAAATGTTTCGATAATAAGTTCATAAAACGAGTTTGTTGACTTTATGATCTAAACATTTCCTATGGGTTAATGACTCATCAATGATGCTCTAGTATAGAAAGGGTTAATAAATATTGAGATAATAAGTTCACCAAAGGACCATTATCTTAACTTTTCCCACCAATGAATAGGAATCCTTCTGCACTTGTGTTCTCTGTTGTATGCTTATATTTTCTGAACATCCCTCCAGATGAATAAAGGACCATTCCAATGTTTACTATTATAACTGAATGGGAGAATCCATTTAGTAAAGAAGGGTTAAAACAGATATCGCTGAATTTTGCATTCTGTATTCACCAATGTACGGTAAAGCCTGGATATTATTCATATTGCTGAATGTTTGATACAGTCCGAATTCAGGGGAATCGTTTTGAACCGGACCGCATAATCAGTGGTTTCAAACTTATTTGTGGAACTTTCCTACTAATGAATCCAAAGGGAGCTATCTGTCTGTCGTCTGTATGATCTGAACATCCCTACATATACACACTGGATCATTCCAATGTACACTTTTATAAGTTAATGGGAGACTGCATTCAGGAATCAGACATCGCATCTCTGTCTTCTGATAACTACAGTACTGCCCTAAATAATCGACTCCTTAACCACAGCAGAATTATGGGTAATTTTTCAGGATTTAGTCGGAAATATGGCTTGTTGCCATTCATCGGAAAGCGACTAAATCCTGAAAAATTACCCATAATTCTGCTGTGGTTAAGGAGTCGATTAATTAGGGTATTACTGTATTGTGCAGCCTATGAATTTATCATTTCATAATGTTCGTTTGTATTTAGTCTGCAATGTTGTCAGGTGAATTTGTTATACTTAAAAGTCTTTTATTGTTGTTTTAAATCTTTTCTTTATCACGTCATTTGCATTCAAATCTCCTATTGCCATGTAAGATAAAATGCATTGAATATGTACTGTTACCATGGTATAACATCACTATGTTAGCATGCATTCAATATGTACTGTTACCATGGTATAACATCACTGTTTGTTGGTATGCATTGAATATGTACTGTTACCATGGTATAACATCACATTATGTTAGCATGCATTCAATATGTACTGTTACCATGGTATAACACCACAGTATGTTAGCATGCATTGAATATGTACTGTTACCATGGTATAACATCACTGTATGTTAGCATGCATTGAATATGTAGTGTTACCATGGTATACCATCACTGTATGATAGCATGCATCGAATATGTACGGTTACCATGGTATAACATCACTATATGTTAGAACGCATTCAATAAGATCTGTTACCATGGTAACCCACCACTATGTTAAGAGTGTATTCAATATGCACTGTTACTATGGTATCCCGTTCCTGTATGGTAGAATTAATTTGATATGTACTGTTATGAATGGTATGTATTGAATATGTACTATTACCATGGTATAATATCACTTTATGTTAGAATGCATTGAATATGTTCTGTTACCATGGTAGAACATCACAGAATGTTAGAATGCATTCAATATGTACCGTTACCATGGTAAATGTTCATCATGTTAGAATGCATTCAATGTGTACTGTTACCATGGTAACCCATCACTTTATGTAAGAATGCATTGAATTTTTACTCTTACCATGGTATCCTATCACCATGTGTGATAAAATACATTGAATATGTGCTGTAACCATGGTATCTCATCACTGTGTATGTTAAAATGCAACAATATGTATTATATCCCATCACCATGTATGATAAATTTCACTGAATATGTACTGATACCATGGCAACCTATTGCCATATATGATGAATGCAATTGAATATGTTCATTATACCATGGTACATGTAAATCATTGACGTATTGTGGTAAGAAATAAAATATTAATTGTTTATTTTCACATCCATTTAAAGCCCCATGGCAGTTTGAAGTTTGGAACGGTCCGGGATGTAACAAAAACGAGCCTGTGAAAAAAATAGGTAAATAAATATGTGAAATATCTTTATTTTGACATACTTTTTAAATACACCCATAGTTGCCTAGAGTACCAAATTTTCACAAGTGGAATTGTGGTTAAAACCACAATAGGAGTAATGGAAATTTTGTACTCTCGGCTTTTATGGATGTATTTTATTTGTGCCATAATTGTTTTTTAGTCAAGTTTTTTCAAAAACTTTACTTATGGTTTGGCGAGGTCGGTAGGCGGGTGGGCGACACTGGGCGTCCAGGCAGACGGGCTTGAGTCCGTTAGTGTGATAACATCAACCGATTTCATTCATATTTGGTAACAATATCTCAAAGAGTTAAAAAACCAGGTTTGTCCAATCTTTTATGCGAGAGTTATGGGATTTAGTTTGTCTCTTCTTTTTTTTTCGTAAAACAATATTTTACCAATTGCATTGCATGAAAGCTTTACCTAAGGGTGAGGGGTATTATGTTGTTACAACTTATGAAACCACTGCCGATGACATTTCGGTTGCAGCAGCTTGCAAAATATCGGAGAAGCCTAATGTATCTGTTTAGAAATGTGTTATGCTATGTGATATGGGACTCTGATCCACCCATTTGTGATATATTCTTCTTCTATAATCTGACCATGTTCTTTTATACTTAAATGATTGTTTGTTGGGTTATCTCTTCGACCAGAATCATCCAGCATCAATAGCCATAACTATAAGACCGAATGGGTTCATATTTGGTGTGGATGTTCCCTCGTTGACTCACATTCAGATTTGTTCAAATGAGGCTACAGTTCAATTAGTTATGAAACCAGGGCCATAACTCTATTCCTCCATAGTAATTCTTAGAACGACTTGTCAAGAACCATTGGGCCGATTTAGCTTATATTTGGTATGGAGGGTCCTTGGGTGACTGGAGTTCAGATTTGTACAAATGGGGTCACTGGGTCAAATAGGGGCAGAGCCAGGGACAACTCTTCCAAAAATTCCTTGTTCAATTTAAAGACATATTATGGACGTATTCGGGTGCATGAAACTGGTGCGTTAATATCAACTATGCCAACTGGTGGAATGTAGCATTCTACAAACGTCACCGAAAATCTTAAGCAAATCGACCGTAGCACTCCATAGAAAACATCGTCTGAACTACACTCAATTGTAAATATTTACCTCTCGATTCGGGACGCAATTACCGGCGTTAAACTAATGAAAACGATTTCACCATCGAGAGTCGCTACATTTAATTAACATATAAGAATGATGGTGTGTCCTGTCAATTTGGATATAATATTTGTAAAATATAACAACTTTTAGCAAGATTATTCTCCATTTCTATTTGATCACCCTACCGGAGTGTTTCACATCACTTTGATAAAAAGTTTTAAAAAAAGATAAAAATTCCAATAAATATTTTTTCATTTTACCTTTTCATTTGTTTTAGACACACCACATCACAACCCCCACCTGTCCCTGCCACACTGTAGCCAGATCCCTGCATGCGTAGTTAACCCCCATTTAAAGTCTTCTTAATACTACAGCTGTAATGGCTATTTGACATGCCAATGTGTAGACACAAACTGGATTTAACTGGCCTTACTGCACATCTGTTTGTCCAGTCATTATAAAGTAATTAGTTATCTCAATATCCACATTTCTCCCAGCTGACAGTGGGTTGCGTGAATGAAATTTAATCCAATGTGTTGACTGCAATCTAAAATTTTAAAGGTACCTGTTTGACAGTTTACAAGTTTATTATTAGTATTAATAATAACCATTTCATGACCGGAGCTGTGCTGGTGCAGCAATAAAGACCCTGTGCCAGTGCATTCTCTTATATATGCAAGGGTTCCTATGGGGACTCGCATATATAAGAGAATGCACTGGCTGTCAAGGAAATATTGTTAGTCCAATGTAGTCCGGCATCCAAATAAATCACACATGTCCCATTCATGCAGGGATGTCCCCACAATGGTTTGGAGGGGTGTGTGGAATTTACAGATTTGTTCAATGAGATGTATTTTTGTTTTCCAAAACCAATTACATATACTAAAATGAATATAAAATAATAGGCCATTGATCAAGAGAAGGGAGCTCCTAGTTTTACTATTTACTCAATATTTTTCATTTTATAACAAGATATCATGCCAGTGCATTCTCTTGTAAACACATCAAAAAAGAAAATCCCCCCCCCAATATAATGTGTAATATTTTCTGAGATATTGGGTGGATTTTGATGAAAATTTTCACAGATGCTTATTGGAGCTAGAGACACAATCCACGCGCAGGACCGTCCTGTGAGTTGTGTTATGGCTGACTGAGCATCGATTGAAGGGAGTGGGGTAGATTTCAAAAATGACAAAAGAGATAACATTGAGATTTTATTCAATGAATCAATATCGTGTGTAGCCACCGTGTCGCTGTATAACCTGCTGGCATCGGGATCACATGCTATTGATGAAACAAGCGATTCTGTTCCTTTATTCGTGCTGCAACAGATGGTGCATGTCAGCAAGCATGGTGTTGTCATTGACGCGACAATAAACAGCTCTCTTCAGTTGGTCCCATAAATGTTCAATCGGGTTGAGATCTGGCGAGTTTGCTGGCCATACCATCCTCAATATCATGTTAATGAATGAAATCCTTCGTGATACGTCCCCTGTGGGGCACGCATTGTCGTCCATAACGTGAACTGGGCTCCTACTGCATTAGCTCGCCTTGCTACTTGTGGTCAGAGCTAGTACATGTACCTCATCCACATATCGGATCGCATTCAGATTCCCATTAACAGGGACGAGTTCAGTCTTATGTGTGGTGCTGATACCACCCCACATCATAACACTACCGCCTCCGAACAACATTTAGCATACTGTTCACCTTGGCACCTCCACACAGCAACGTGAATTTTGTTACTTATACCTTATTCCTTATTTGCAAAATGTCGGCAAATGATGCCAAATTCTCAAGTGGCCAGCTGGGCGGAACATTTTAGGCCGAAAATTATTTGGGTCGAGTTTGTAAAAGTGGTCCGATTTTTTTGGGAAAATGTGGTAAATGACCACGGCAACATACTTGGTAAAAAAAAAAAAATAATTGAGCTGAAAAAAAAAGGGTCGAAAAGTCCGAAATGCCTCGAAATTAGGCAAGGTCTAAATAATGAAGGGAAAATGGCCCCAATGGGTGCAAATTCTCAAGTGGCCAGCTCGGCGGAACATTTTGGGCCTAAAATTATTTGGGTCGAGTTCGTAAAAGTGGTCCGAAAAAGTGTCGAACCGGTGCTCGGTCGGATTTTTTGGGGAAAATGTGGCAAATGACGCCAAATTCTCAAGTGGCCAGCTGGACCGAAAATTTTTGGCCGAAAATTATTTGGGTCGAGTTCGTAAAAGTGGTCCGAAAAAGTGTTGAACCTGTGCTCGGCCCGATTTTTTTGTGGAAAATGTGGCAAATGACCACGGCAACATACTTAGTAAAAATTAACAAAAAATTGGGCCGAAAAACTTTGGGTCGAAAAGTCCGAAATGCCTCGAAATTAGGCAAAGTCTAAAAAATGAAGGGAAAATGACCCCAATGGGTGCAAACATTTTGGGCCGAAAATTATTTGGGTCGTGTTCGTAAAAGTGGTCCGAAAAGGTGTCGAACCTGTGCTCGGTCCGATTTTTTGGGGGAAATGTGGCAAATGACCACGGCAACATACTTGGTAAAAAATTGGGACGAAAAGTCCGAAATGCCTCGAAATTAGGCAAAGTCTAAAAAATGAACGAAAAATGGCCCCAATGGGTGCAAATTCTCAAGTGGCCAGCTGGGCGGAACATTATGAGACGAAACATTTTTGGGTCGAGTTCGTAAAAGTGGTCCGAATAAGTGTCCAACCTGTGCTCGGTCCGATTTTTTGGGGAAAATGTGGCAAATGACCACGGAAAAACATACTAAGTAAAAAATAACACAAATTTGGGCCGAAAAAATTTGGGTCGAAAAGTCCGAAATTTTTAGCTTTAATGGCGGAGGAAAGACCGCTTATTAATTAATTCAGATCGTCATCGCTACATTATAGTCATTAACGTCTTTGTAATATAGTTAACTATAATCGAGAGATAACTATATCACAATCGATAGTGCCATCTGAGCGCTTACCCATCCATTCTAAAACTAATGTTGCCCGTATATATACTACCAAACACATACTTCAGTGATAGACAACTTTAGTATAGATATTTATGTCATATAGCATTGTCACGAGTAAACCGTTCCATCTGAAAATTTGAAAATGACAATTTAGATGCGCGTCGACACTACCCATCAGATGTACGCGTCAAAATGTTTTTATCTCGATGTTTGAATTTTGCCCCTTTGCGATTTTCAGTGGAATTTTCCGAAAGTCTCAACCCACCCAGACCGCATTTTCTGTTGGGTAGGTTACTTTAAAATATAGGCTTTATATAGCGGTCAAACTTTTGGGGCGTGCATAGAATATCCCAATGTACATGCTACGGCATCACCTTGCTCTTTAATTAGCCCGTTTGGATTTGGCGGGAAGAATAGGTGCAATTTTTCCTTTCCCAGTATAGCGGACAGGCATCGGAGACAAAACTTTTAAGATGTATATTCGGGTCCTAATCACTCTTCCCATTCGGAATATGCGATAAAAAATAATAGGGCTGGACTTTTAAAAAAAAACCTGTTTATTCATCCTGGTGTATAGCGTGTCCCTATATACTCAGAATATGGCAGTATTGTGCCAACACTTGAATTTATTGGTGGCTTGGAGAGTATATACATGTCCACTGTATATCCCATTATATATCCAATAAATATATACAAACTACTACTTGCATGTACTCCTTACATCGCAGCATGGACATCATGTTGCTCAGCTTGTTAATGTTATGGCGAACTGGGTCACATATGTCGTCCAACAAATACGAATATAGCCCATTCAAATCCAGACAAGAGCCGATTTTATCCCCAACAGAAATTGTTGCACCAGTGTTCACAAATAGTATGTAATATATTAGATATAGTTTATTAAGTTGACTATTTTGTGAGCATAAGCGTATTGTCAAAATAATTGACTTTATATTAACTACAGAACGGGTGAGCTACTTCATTTGTATCCCGGCATGTATTGTATTATAATTTCTGAACAAATAATCACCAATGTGGCTTTATACGAGGTAGTTTTAGTAGGATTAACCACCGGAATAACGATTATTCAACTCACAAAGCACCGGAATGACTCATTAAACCACCGGAATACACATGTAGACCTATTTTATGGTCGTTTTCTTCGATTTGGTATGTTATTATTGATATTTTCATGTTGCATTGACTTCAGGAATGTATTGAGTAACAGGCATTCAAAGTTTCAATATACAGTCAGTGTTAAGTCGGTAATACGCAGTTGAAGTGACGAATTTCCCCAAAAACGCAAAATATCGAGTAATTTATTTATATTACTGGGCAGTATTGCAATATAGTGGCATAATATTACAACATATATTACTCACCTTCTTTGCCACGTCCATCCCGTATACATTCGTCCAATATTTGCGTTTAAAACATTACTAAAATGCGTGTTTATTACCCAAACATGACATCTCGATCTGTCGCACAATGAGCAAAATGTGACAGAACACCGGAATATTTGCTCGCTAAGTACGTAAATGTTGCTCGGGAGAGCACCACATTTCAAGGAATAGGTCCTCCCCAGTGTGTGAAACGATGTTATACATCTGAATCACCATGTGTGTGTAATTGTATTTTATGTTCATTTTGTGTAATACGACTATATGGGGAGAGAGACCCTTTGTAAGTTGCAAAACTTGTGTCTCGATCCCGTTGCGTAGTTATTATGCAATAAAATACGTTTACACTGAGAAGGGAATGCCCAATATCGTGTACATCATCTCGTTGTTAGCATTGGTAAACCCTCGAATATATTGTCATGGATTAGTTACATGGGTGATATGTATTAACGTAAGAAATGTTTTGTATTCAATGAAATACTATTAAAATAAGACAATAGGATCGAAGTGACTTAGTCGGACAGGTGCGTAGCCCATTACGTGTTATACATTTAGTTATATGAATTAAATTGTTTTGTGAACAGTGAAATACTGTAACAACGAGTACACATTAATCAAGTAATTGCTCATGTTTCTGTTGTTGACGTTAATGGGCGAAAGCACGAACACTATTACATGAAATACGTATAGACACATATTTTCAGACGGCATATGCATTGAAAAGAGTCACATAATGACAGAAATTACGTACAGGGGGGAATGAACGCGTTTAGAGAGCGTCCTGCATTATTCTTCTGCATAATGGGACAGTCCATTAATTTCCCACGTCTCTATGAAATCATTATATTCACCAAAATGAGATAAAGGCGAATCTTTGGAGATCTACTATACTCCAACTCCAAATATCTCGGACATGTAGGCCTATCATACGAATAAGTTAACTAATACTAGAATTATCAATCAGAAACCACATCGAACGGACGCACGGACGGTAATGCTGACTACTATATTCCTCCCAAATATATCGGGAACAATTAGATATATATATTGGTGAACGGACGGACATGCTGATTCCAGTATACCGTCCCCACAACACCCACAACTGGCTGCAGTGGTATAATACAGGTAATAATTCTAAAATAAATGGTACCTGAACACTCCACATTCTCCACGTCCCATTCTCGCAAGTCTTGCTCCACATGGGCACATAAGTGGTTTGAACAAGCATATAACATGAATCGCGATCAATGAACGTTCGATCCGAGGAATAAAATGAATCACAAACAACAACACACAAAGCAATGTAGACGGACGAACATGACATTTGGAACTTATTCCCTATTCCTTATTCCTTATTTTCAAAAATGTCGCTTTCGGCCGATTTGATGTGTGGGTGGCCGGCCCCAAATACCCCCTAGAAATACCCGACCCCCACCCATCACCCCCGGGGTACCACCCGATGGGGTGAAAATGGGGTATGTACCATTTTCGAGAACGGTAAGCATTTCGGCCGATTTGACGGCATGGGTGGGCCGGCCCCAAATACCCCCTATAAACACCCCGACCCCACCCATCACCCCGGGGACTACCACCCCGAGGGGGTGAAAATGGGGTATGGACCATTTTCGAGAACGGTAAGGGTTTCGGCCGATATGACGGCATGGGTGGGTGGCCGGCCCCAAATACCACGTAGAAACACCCCGACCCCCACCATCACTCCCGGGGGGTGCCACCCCCGAGGGGTGCGCCCGTCCTTGTCCTCTTATGCTTTGCCAGACTCCAGATATGAATGAATTCCTTCTGATACACGTCACACTCGTATGGACGATCGCCGGTGTTCGTCCTCTTATGCATTGCCAGACTTCATATATGACTGAATTCCTTCTCATACACGTCATTCCCGTATGGTCGATCGCCGGTGTTCGTCCTCTTATGCATTGCCAGACTCCATATATAACTGAATTCCTTCTGATACACGTCACACGCGTATGGACGATCGCCAGTGTTAGTCCCCGTGTGCATTGTCAGACTCCATATATAACTGAATTCCTTCTCATACACGTCACACTCGTATGGACGATCGCGTATGACGTAGATTTACCTCTAGTTGTCACCGTGCACAAATCTTGGGTTTGTTCATTGCGTTACTCGGAACAGTGCCCCGTAACCATTTCCTGTGGGGCGGGTTGTCTCGTTTCGCTACTCCGTTCTGCGCCGATAAAATTGTACCGTGCGACATTCAGATTTGATGCACGCTGAAGCGGCCGATGAACGGTATCTATAGACAACAACGCGCGGTGTGTTCGTTTCGCTACTCGTTCTGCGCCGATGCAATTTGACCGTGCTACATTCAGATTTGATGCACGCTGAAGCGGCCGACGTCGGTGAATCGAAAACGAAAGTTAGCAGCTCTCGGACAATCAGAATGCTTGTTTTTAGTGACAAATACTTAAAGGTACTCAACCCGTAAAGAGGGTCCTCATCTCAACAGATTCCAACAACAACAATCCGATCAGAGGGTCCTATATTACTATTTCTTTGGCTTTGGGGGTAAACAATATTTGATTCGAGTCGAGGAACCCATCAAACAAAGCTCAGAGTTATTAGATATTGATTTTTCAAATTTGTTATGTTCTCGAGATCAGTACTAATAACTGCCGTAATCTGCTCTGGATGTGTACTCCAAATATATTCAAACAGACAAGGATGAATAACTCTAAAATCAAGTGGTAATTTTAACGCAATTTTGACTGAGTTCTGGGCCAGATAGTATTCCCGATAATGAAAAATAATAGATTTCTAAAATCGATATCTAACAAATCTGAGCTTTGATGGGTGACTTCCTCGACTCGAATCAAATATTTTTGACCCCCGAAGCCATTGAAATAGTAATTGAGAGGAGTTTTATCGGGTTGAGTACCTTTAAATGAATTACAATCATATTTATCACATATTCTTTTATCTAGAATTGTTTTCTAGAATTAACAGAAACATTCTAGCTTATAAGAACACCTATTAGAGAGCAAGAATTTTATGCTTGTGTTTTAGAAAGTGATCAGTGAAAGCGATACAATTTTTTTCTAATTTTTGAAAAAAAGTTTTGGAGAGTAAGAAATGTTTTCTTGTGTTAGAAAAAGTTATAATGTGATTTCGTTCCTGATTTTAGAAAAAAAGGTTTTATAGAACAAGTCTAAAACACCTATAAGAAATGCATGACATGAATCTAATCTAATAAGAAAATAAAAACGTATGTTATCACCCAACCAGACCAGACCATATCTTCAAGAAGACAACAGGAATAACTAACATTATCCCAAATATTCCCCTGTATATCATGCAATTATATTTACGTAGAAAGTTTTTTTAACGAAAATTATTTTATTAAGATCTTCTCTTATTGCGTTTAACCTGAATTAGATTTTCCATTATTGTGCTTAAGCTCAATTAGGGATTGCACTTAAGTGCAATAATATGTTAGTTAATTATTGCGCTTGAGCATAATTACATCCTTATTGTGCTTAAGTGCAATTAATATCTCCACCTGCAAATAGTAGAATCCAAATAGGTCTGCATGTGGACAAGTCACCAGGTCACCAATAAACTATACCCATTGCACTATGGACTACACCATTTGAATTACAGGGTGTTTATGGAAGCGCAATAAGGAAGATTTTTAATTGCACTTAAGTGCAATTAGCTCTTATTGCGCTTAAGCGAAATAAGAATAGTCCCTATTGCACTTAAGAGCTATCATATCTTCCCTTATTGCGCTTAAAAGTGCAACTAGAGATTCCTTATTGCGCTTAAGCTCAATTATCTATTAAATGTCAATTGGCTTCCATATGTATATGAAGGGGCCATTTGCATGCGATGTCAGAAATGCAATATAAATAGAAGAAATCAATTTATTTTATTTCAATTATTAACGAGATACAGAACAGTTATCTACACATAATGTGTTTTATAGTTACAAATAGTTATGTGTACACGATTCACAATATAATGAGTAGCTCACATAATTTGGACATATTTGTTTCACTCAAACAGATCATCAAGTACATAGAGTGTCCATTTATATGCGATGTACATGTATACTATTTTGAATCACTCAAATCATGATTGCGTTCACTGAAACGGATACAATTAATTTTTTCTTTGTCATATTCTACGTATTATATAGCATGACTAGCCATTAGAAAGAGAAGCGAAATATTTTAATCGCACGCATTGTGTTCATATAAACGTAAGTCATATATTTACTGCAATTCCTCACAGAAACAAAATAACAATTCGAATTTTCAATATGAGCTACACAATATAACATGATGAAAATGCATTAACTCAATTGAAGAAATGATATGCAATTTAGTTTGCTCCTTTTTGGGGCCGGCCACCCACCCATGCCGTCAAATCGGCCGAAATCCTTACCGTTCTAGAAAATGGTCCATACCCCATTTTCACTCCCTCGGGGTGGTACCCCCCGCGGTGATGGACGGGGAGTCGGTGTGTTTCTAGGGGGTATTTGGGGCCGGCCACCCACCCATGCCGTCAAATTGGCCGAAAGCGACATTTTTGAAAATAAGGAATAGGGAATAAGTTCCAAATGTCATGTTCGTTGTAGACGGCGTATGGACGTAACCGAAAAAAAAATAGCGTTTTTTTTCTCCTAAAACCGACTCAGCTCTGGTTATTGGGTGCACGGGACCGCAAACCAACTGGTCATTTCCAAAACACGTTCCAAAATTCGGTGGTCACTAAACACTTTGAACCAAGTCATCATCGTCGGGTAAACCCTTTGAAAGTAAATAAATAGAAAACGTGGGCTCTCTGCCTCTTTTCGGGTCATCTTTTCAATAGTGTTCTCTGTGAGTGCATTCCTATATGGTAGGAATAAGGAGCGTTTGTTTCACGCTTGCTTTTTGACACGACTCAAATGACGGCGTACGAAACTAACAGTGGTGTTATATTTTGTGAAAGTATAAAGATAGTCATTTCCAATTTGGCAGAGATATACTAACGAAAAGATTTGAATGTACATTTGCAGTAATCTAATATTCATAAAAATATACGAATTGTTGTTACGAAAATGATGATGTTTTCATTTTTCTATGTCTTTATCGTTGTTATGACAAACGAAATAATTGGATATATACGTCGACTTTACGTTAGTATAAGTGTACATCTTATAACTAAGGCTTGTTTGATCCCATTATTGTAATGCTTGTATTTTGTTTGGTTGTATATGAGGAGTTGTGTGCATTGAAGATGCAAAATACGATACAAAAGTGAAATGCACGGACGCAGAACACTCATGGCACACTATACACGTTAAAATGGTAATTTAGCCCACACCATGGGCAACAAAATTTACGAATAGGTGGATTTATATTCAAATCCAAGTTATTTAGTTCATAACAGCTCCGATATGTACACATACCAATATACCAGTCTGGAAATTATTGCTGGAATTCGTTGGGTTCCCAGGTAGAGGAATGAGCCTGGTTCACGAGACGGGTGCGTTCGAATCGGAGCTAGGTTCCATCAGCGGGGAGATGGGGTAGCTGGAGGAAGGGGGAGTGATAATTTTTTTGACGTATATATAGATAATATATATCTATTATATATTTTGGAAGATCTGTGTGTCTGTGTGTGTGTGTGTGTGATCGCGATGGACTCGAAAACGACCGAGCCGATTTCGATGAAACTTGGTATGTGGGGGTATTTTCGGCCGGGGGGTGGCATGGGCCTATCAATTTTCAGATCCGAGGTAAACTTTTCACGTGCCGCGGTCAAATCTGTTTTTACGCTGTGTTACGGGACTTTCATTTGAGTTCGGTGCATACAAATCGATTCGAAACAGCGCGAATAATAAAATGCCAGTCATAATAATGACGCTGTGAGAATCTTTCGTGTTTCCTCTTTCCAACGATATATAATGCGTATGTGTCCGTTTTAGTTATCTGCCTCGATTATCAAGAAGAAGTGGTACTATCTTCCATCAGGATAAAAACAATGCGTAACTTCTATGACGTCGTTAGAGTTCATAACGTTAGATCACGTTAACGCTTAACCGGCCGATGCATTTGACTGTTTCAGACGTCTTGGCGATATCTCGGGCACCGATGGTAATTTATCTTTACGTTGAAACTTGATAATTAATGAGCGTGTGTATATGAGGCGCGTTTATATACTTGAGTGGAAATCAAATCGGGTTAAAAGGTCAAATCGGGTAAAACCGGATGGATTTCGACGGGTACTTTTGTCGGGTACTTTTGTTCGGGCAGTGTTTTGGACGGGTCAAATCGTGACCCCACTTGACCTTGGCCTTCAAAATAGACAATTCAAGGTCAAACCCCGGACGAAGTCGGGTCACCTTCTAGTTATATATATATACTAGGGGGTTGCCCGTCACAAAATGACGGGTATATAAATGTTCTTTGTTATTTTCTAGTGTCCTCGTTCATGGACACATGGAATGGTCATGCTTCTCCTTTTTGTTACTGGATGCGCGTTGGAACACTTTATTTCACTAAAACTGTATTTCTACACACCCAGTCCACATATGCGCATGCACATATTGAACGAAACAAAATCAGTATATTATTTAAATACTATGCACCAACTGAAACATACTCAATTCAGGCGCCTTCATTCGTGAGCTTGTTGCACATTTTGAACGGACCCACTTTGGAACCTGTATTCCGCATGCCGCCTAATTATCATATATACGCCTGCACTGTGCGATCCATTTGTATGAACACTTTTCAATAAAATTTATTTTTTTACCCCCACTCCATCTCCCCAACCCATGTGTATGCATACACATATGGAACGCAACAATCAAAATATTGTACTTTATCTATACTGAAACAGGCTCAATTCGGGAGACTTTATTTAGCGGGGAGGGGTCTACAGCCCCTTTCTGCGCATCGCGCACATTATATGATCTTAAACTGCCTGAGCTTCGCGCACACATAGGGAGCTTGCAGCACATTTTAAACGGACCCCCTTTTGGAACCTGTATTCAGCATGCAGCCTAATGATCACACGCCCTGCACTGCGCGGCCCATTTGTATGAACACTTTATTTCAATAAAACTGTATTTTTGCCCCCACCATCATCTCCCCAACCCACGTAATGGTAATATGCATGCACATATATGGCACGCAACAATCAAGATATTTTACTTTATCTATAGGCCAGGGCCTACTAACTGAAACAGGCTCTATTCGGAACCTTTATTTAGCGGGGGAGGGGTCTGCAGCCCCTTAGTGAGCTTCGCGCACATTATATGAATTTAAACTGCGTGCGCTTCGCGCACATTGTGATCTTTTATACATTTATTCTTTTATCAGATTTGCACTCAACCGAAAGATTAAAAGAACATTAATTAGCGTCGCACGGTCGCAATATTGTTTACACGGTATACATAGGCCTATTATTAGGCCTGTCCCAGGAATGTGATTTTTCTAACTCAGTTTGGCGAATTTACTGAGTTCACGGTACCCACTGGCGGGAGGCCAGACTGTCCATTCGCCATCTTCCGTGTATACCGGTAGGCCTACTCCTTCGATACTACATTCAGTGCACAAACGGACCCTGTATTCAACATGCAGCCTATTGATCACACGCCTGCGCTGCGTTGCTCATTTGTATGAACACTTTATTTCAATAAAACTGTATTTTTGCCCTCACCATCATCTCCCCAACCCACGCATATGGATGCACATATATGGAACGCAACAATCAAGATATTTTACTTAATTTATACTAACTGAAACAGGCTCAATTCTGAAACTTTATTTAGCGGGGGGGGGGGGGGGGGGGGGTCTGCAGCCCCTTTGTGAGCTTCGCGCACATTATATGAATTTAAACTGCGTGCGCTTCGCGCATTGTGATCTTTTAAACATTTATTCTTGTATCAGATTTGCACTCAACCGAAAGATTAAAAGAGCATTAATTAGCGTCGGCAGTATTGTTTACACTGTAGGCCCTATTATTAGGGCTGTCCCGGGAATGTGCTTTTTCCAACTGAGTTCCGGCGAATTTACTGAGTTCACGGTACCCACTGGGTACCGCTTACCCACGTGTATACCGGTACTCCTTCGATTCCACACTCATGCACAACTTTCGTATCAAAGACAGCATTATTTACTTATGTTTAAACCCAACTGGCAAATTAAAATACCATATTAGCACCCATGCCCAACGACGAACGTTCGAGTCTTGACTCTGCACCCCACTACATCCACCCATTCCCATTAAGCGTAATGTTTTTGAAGAGCCCTTTTCACTTGACTGAGAAAATAATAATTATCTAAGTCCAAAACTTTGGGTTGAAATAATGGAGCTTTTTTCAAAAAGTGAAAACAAAATGAACGACTTTTCTGGAACAGGTCGATTTGGACTCAAAATGTTCCGCCCAGCTGGCCACTTGAGAATTTGGCGTCATTTGCCACAATTTCCCCAAAAAATCGGACCGAGCACAGGTTCGACACTTTTTCGGACCACTTTTACGAACTCGACCCAAAATGTTCCGCCCAGCTGGCCACTTGAGAATTTGCACCCATTGGGGCCATTTTCCCTTCATTTTTTAGACTTTGCCTAATTACGAGGCATTTCGGAATTTTCGACCCAAACTTTTTCGGCCCAATTTTTTGTTATTTTTTACTAAGTATGTTGCCGTGGTCATTTGCCACATTTTCCCAAAAAAATCGGACCGAGCACAGGTTCGACACTTTTTCGGACCACTTTTACGAACTCGACCCAAATAATTTTCGGCCCAAAATGTTCCGCCGAGCTGGCCACTTGAGAATTTGCACCCATTGCGGCCATTTCCCCTTCATTTTTTAGACTTTGCCTAATTTCGAGGCATTTCGACCCAAATGTTTTCGGCCCAATTTTTTGTTATTTTTTACTACGTATGTTTCCGTGGTCATTTACCACATTTTCCCAAAAATATCGGACCGAGCACAGGTTCGAAACTTTTTCGGACCACTTTTACGAACTCGACCCAAATAATTTTCGGCCCAAAATGTTTCGCCCAGCTGGCCACTTGAGAATTTGGCGTCATTTGCCACATTTTCCCAAAAAAATCCGACCGAGCACAGGTTCGACACTTTTTCGGACCACTTTTACGAACTCGACCCAAATAATTTTAGGCCCAAAATGTTCCGCCGAGCTGGCCACTTGAGAATTTGCACCCATTGGGGCCATTTTCCCTTCATTTTTTAGACTTTGCCTAATTTCGAGGCATTTCGGAATTTTCGACCCAAATTTTCGGGCCAAAATGCTCCGCCCACCTGGCCACTTACGAATTTGGGGCCATTTGCCACACTTTCCGACATTTTGCGAATAAGGAATAAGGAATAAGTAACAAAATTCACGTTGCTGTAAACTGATGCTGTTAAGAACTACGGTTATTTGGTCTAAAGTTGTCATTCAACGGTCATTTTCGCAATACTCCTGACCTGCACCAAATTGCAACACATGTGCCCTTTGTGAATATCTTGAATCCAAATATCCCGATCAGGCCAACACCCAGCACCGACTCACGTCTGTAACCTGGTGCATAATTACCCGTCGGAATACAGACATCACGTGGTCGTCTCGCAGACGTCACTTAAGAAGATACGCGATGTGCTCGCATTTTCTGTTATCACGAGGCATCGTTCGTTTTTTAAGAGTGGGGTCAAGTGACCAATTTTGAATGGGGATTTCCATGCAAATCTGTGGAACAAAAGTTACAAGTTGGAAATACTTCTGCGTATGACTTGATGTGGCATTGAAAACAATAGGTCGTTATCTGGCTGGTCCACATGGAACTTGTTCCATTACAATATTGGTGTTTTTATTTTTGAATTTTATATTGAGTTTTCAAAAGTAGGTCAAGTCTTGTAATTCCATAAACAAAATTCTCAAAAATAAATTTATTGCAAACTTATTTAATATACTCATGGATGAATCATGATATGTTCACATTATTGTAATTGTCGTCAGCATCGTGGTTGAACAGAAAATCACCAAAACACCATCCATTCACAGATAAATCCTCTATTTTTCAACCAACAGCGCGCATCATTCATTTGAAAGTCATTATCCTCCCTTAGTTCTACGCAGTCGGTAACCGTGTTTTTGGCGCCGGAGTAGTAATCTGGTTCGTTTGGTCCCCACTTCATAAATGGCATCGGTTCCCCAGATGTTGTGACGAAACTTCCGTTTAACGATCTGTCGTTTCCGTTGACCCAGAATCCGGCCAAGTTTGTTTGATTCAGAAGGTCGTGTGCTATGGCCAGATCAGCTATCGTCTGCCACTGGGTGTGATTTTCCACCACGAAGAGTTGTCCCCCTTGATCTTCGCAATACTGCACGGCTCCGTCGAATTTACGACCCTTTGCGTAAATTCTGTATCCCTTCAATCTCATCAAATTTACACCCAACACAATCTCACGTCTATATATTGGCGCAGAAACTCCAGTCGGAACACAGATATCATCATCCTCGCAGGCCCCATTTCCGAATATTTCCGGTGTATTCACGACATCACCATGGTGACTTTCGGGGTCACATATTAAAACACACCGTTTGTTTCTGAAATAGACACGACTGCATGCAATTTGATACATGCACATTTTACGACATCTACGATGGTTCTCTGTGTTGGTGAAGAACACTTCCCATGCTTTTAACCCCAAAGTTAGCAGACAGATGACTGCTGTCAAAGAACCTCTGCTTATATAAGTCATAACCTGCATGTGGATGTATACATTTCCAAATTATCTCTATATATGAGGGGTATTTGCTAACACTATATTTAAGAATGAAAGCTCCACTGTACGTCCACGCACGCTAACCCATACACATCCCTTATATCACCAGTCAACTCCGTCGTCAACATACTTATTTACCGATGGACACGTTTAGCTGCCGCGCATTGTATTTGGTTTCGTTGTCGTTGGGCCAATGATCTCAACCTTCCATCTTTGTCTTGTTTGCTATAAACTACAAAGGTGAGCTACAACGCTTCCTGTAAATCATTATGACTTCAGAATAATATTGATCCAATGCATAAATATTTTCACGAAAGACCGATTAATGACATCCTGTACAGCAGAAGTCACATAAAACACTTTTCATGTCCTTTGTTAAGGTGTTCTATTATGCTGAATCCACGTACTTGAGTATTCGCCAAGACGCGATAGCGTTGTAAATAACATGTAAATGTACAGCACATACAATCATACACACTACAGGCGTCGAGTTTGATCGAGATCAATTCACTGCAGCGATAACATGTTTATTATATGACAAGCTCTATATTTAAAATGCACAATTTCGGTCATTAATTGTGAAATGAAACCACATGTAGGCCACTCAGCTTCGCATCACGTCTCGTTGAAGAGGTCAGGAAGAGGTCAGATTCCTGGATCAAACTCGACGCCTGTAGTGTGTATGATTGTATGTGTTACACATTTACATGTTATTTACAACGCTATCGCGTCTTGGCGAATACTCAAGTATGCGAATAAAAATAAAAAAAATAAAAAAGGAACTGTTTTGTATAATAAATAGTCCTGCTTTAACGGACATGCGCAGTATGCGATGTAGAGAAGGGTGGTATGCCATCGGATCAAACTGCAGCTGATCCGATGGTCGGGGAAATAATCGCTTTATATACTATAGTGGTATTGGAGTGGGGGAGGGGGGCAAAACGATAGTCATATAATAAATGTACATACTGCACGATGATTTCCAATATGTTTGTGAATAATAACGGTCTATGAGCAGACTGACCCGCGTATCGTGACGATAATGATGACTTGATTCTTAAGGTGTGGCGGGTTCGGTATAGATCATGCCATGAATCTCTACTCAATGCATGGCTTACGCCCTTATGGCGACCATACTCCATGCACCAGTAGAAAACTTGGGAACTTTTGATTTTGACCATCGTTCGAAACGTTCGAATTAATATCGACAATTTTTCTTTAAAAATGGATATCTTACTTCAACATAACTTGGATGGGCGTGGTTTGTGACCTGTCATTAAACGGACAGTCTGAAACTCAGGAACTGATTCGCGTGTTGGTGGGTGCGTTTGCTTTCTTTCTTTCGATCCCGGATACGCTCCCTTCCCAACTATAAGAAACTATTTTGCAACTTATACTTCAAATGTAGTACGTATACCTAATAGGCCTATACCAACTGTGATCGCATAGCCGTATAGGCATATATAATTTTATATTTGTGTACGTATATTTTGCAAAGAATGACGTTTCGCGTTGTTAAATTTTACTCACTACGGTCATTACAAGAACATGTATATAAAACGTTGCAAGTAATATTTTCCAAAACAAGTATGATAGAGTGATCTGAGCATAGCTATGAACGAGTTAACAAGCATCTCATCATGTTTTATTATGATCAATGCATCATCCTGTCCATTTTACCGGCTTCTGATTGGTCCTACAGACCTGTCACGTACCGTGCGACAAATCACATTGTTATCATTCATCCCATTTCCTCTCTTCTGATGGCGGGCCGCAAATCACTTGTTACCCTCGAGGGTAACATTTCGACAGTAAACACTCAGCGATTAACAGTAAACACATAACTACGAAGAACTCAACGTGCAGAGACGACCTCACAGCTCTCAAATAATTTCCGAAAACACTCTTTTTATAAACCCCATTGTTTCGTAACAATCGCGAACTGTGGTGTTTGCTAATTTGCATAATTGTTGTTTTTAATTTTAAATTAAAGCACACTATGTATAAATGGTGTTATCACGGACATAAATCAGTTATAAGGTGTAATGTTCCTATTGGACCTGTTTATAGCAATAATAAATACCGTTGAACAAATAGTTATTATGCAGTTGCATGGTATGTACTGCAGACAATTGCACACACGATGCACATACGTTTCTATACTAAGCTCTAAATATAAAAATAGCCACTCTTTACTATTTATCAATCGACATTTTTCTTGGGCTATAAATTCCTCCGACTTCACCGGAGTACCCTTATCCCTTGAACCCTGACGCCCACTTTACAGGTTAGTCCCCCATGGATCAGCGATCATTATAAGATCGCGAGACTTTGCCTCACGGCAATTCCTTGGTAACGGTTGCTAGGCAACTACCCGGAATTGACTGGAAAATGTAAATATAGCTTATAGCATCGTTATTCAACCCAAGTGATTGCGTTTTTTGATACAGGTAATACCCTAACGTGAAATTTGAGATACACCCGACCAGAATAGTGAACCAAATATCCCATTTATGGGTAGCAACGGTTGCTAAGAAAATACCACTAATGATCGAATGACATTGCACTAACTATTCAGTGGTATGTTTTGCCTTAATTTATACAGTGTCTATAGTCGCGTGGTGTTGGTTATGTTCAAAGGGGACACATAACTGAAACTGTACAGGCATGCTATGCATGCATGGACCACTGATCATTGTAAGACCGGGATACTTTGCCACCCGATCTCTCCTTAGAAACGGTTACTAGGCAACTACCCGAAATTTGCAGGATAAACGAATTCTAGCTTTTAACGTTGTAATTATACATCAGCGAATTGCGTTTCGATGCAACCAATATCCTAATGTGAAATTTAAGATATACCTGACCATGTGCGAGTAAGTCAACTTGATATGCGATAGACTTTTTGCCGCATGTGGCATAACAGAGACTGATATTACAGAGACCATGCAGAAACAACGTAATTTCCCGTAACATATCGTGGCCCCATTGTTCGAGTAAGCTGTCTAGATTGTGTCTACTGAACATGTGAAACATACAACTATATATCATACTAGAAGGTGACCCGACTTCGTCCGGGCTTTGACCTTGAATTGACCATTTTGAAGGTCAAGGTCAGGTGGGGTCAAACACCAACACCCCAAAAATGGTGGAAATCTGCCCAGCGGATACCGAGATACCATATGCATCAAATTTCGTCCGTAAAAATCCGCCAGTTTAACCCGATTTGATTTCCACTCAAGTATATAAACGCGCCTCATATACACACGCTCATTAATTATCAAGTTTCAACGTAAAGATAAATTACCATCGGTGCCCGAGATATCGCCAAGACGTCTGAAACAGTCAAATGCATCGGCCGGTTAAAGGTACTCAATCCGATCAGAGGGTCCCCATCTCAACAGATTCCAACAACAACAATCCGATCAGAGGGTCCTATATTACTATTTCTTTGGCTTTGGGGGTAAAAAATATTTGATTCGAGTCGAGGAACCCATCAAATAAAGCTCAGAGTTATTAGATATTGATTTTTGAAATTTGTTATTTTCTCGAGATGAGTACTAATAATTGCATTCAATTTCGTAATCTGCTCGAGATGTGTACACCAAAACACTATTCAAACAGACAAGGATGGATAACTCTAAAATCAAGTGGTAATAATAACGCAATTTTGACTGTGTTCTGGGCCAGAAAGTATTTCCGATAATGAAAAATAATAGATTTCTAAAATCGATATCTAACAAATCTGAGCTTTGATGGGTGACTTCCTCGACTCGATTCAAATATTTTTGACCCCCGAAGCCATTGAAATAGTAATTGAGAGGAGTTTTATCGGATTGAGTACCTTTAAGCGTTAACGTGATATAACGTTATGACCTCTAACGACGTCATTGAAGTTACGCATTGTTTTTATCCTGATGGAAGATAGTACCACTTCTTCTTGATAATTGAGGCAGATAACTAAAACGGATACATACGCATTATATATCGTTGGAAAGAGGAAACACGAAAGATTCTCACAGTGTCATTATTATGACTGGCATTTTATTATTCGCGCTGTTTCGAATCGATTTGTAAGCACCGAACTCAAATGAAAGTCCCGTAACACAGCGTAAAAACAGATTTGACCTCGGGACGTGAAAAGTTGACCTCGGATCTGAAAATCAATAGGCCTATATATATGTCACCCCCCGGCCGAAAATACCCCCACATACCAAGTTTCATCGAAATCGGGTCGGTCGTTTTCGAGTTCATCGATTACACACACACACACACAAACACACGCCCACACACACACACACACACACACAAACAAACAGATCTTCCAAAATATATAATAGACTAGCCGATGAGCCCGACGTTGTCCGGGCTATTCAAAAACCAAATTTCAAGTCGATAGCTCCACCCGTTTCCGAGATCTGGTCTGCGCATGCGCGAAGCTTAGGTCGCACGGGCTCGGCGACCCGATAAAATTCGTATCCGGGGCAAGATACATTCACATACCAAATTTCAAGTCGATAGCTCCACCCGTTTCCGAGATCTCGTCTTCGCATGCGCGAAGCTGGCGTCGCACGGGCTCGGCGACCCGATAAAATTCGTATCCGGGGCAAGATACATTCACATAGCAAATTTCAAGTCGATAGCTCCACCCGTTTCCGAGATCTCGTCTGCGCATGCGCGAAGCTGGCGTCGCACGGGCTCGGCGACCCGATAAAATTCGTATCCGGGGCAAGGTACATTCACATAGCAAATTTCAAGTCGATAGCTCCATCCGTTTCCGAGATCCCGTCTGCGCATGCGCGAAGCGGGCGCCGCACGGGCTCGCCAATACGACAACGTCCACCGCCTGGTCAAACTACACACACGTACCAAGTTTCGTCCCGATCGGTCGAGAATCGTAGATTTGTATAAATGACAAACAAACATACAGACAAACAGACAAACAGACAAACAGACAAACAGACAAACAGAGGTCTTCAAAATATATATGAGATATGGCGCCACAATTCACTTAAACGCATTTTTCAAAATGAATTATAGCCTGTGCGCATGTGCTTATTTTCCTACCCGTTTCTAGCGGGCAGCCAATACATATACCCACCTTTGCCAGCGCTGACTTCAATAGGCCCATTTAAATATATATATTAGTTGGTATGTCGTGTATAAGTACGTTATAAACCATTTATTTGTAATTGTACTAGTCTGTGCATGCGCGAATAAATCAACTTGATAGGCGATAGACCCCTCCCCATATGTAGCAGAACACTGACTAATATACGCGAGGGTAATTTAAACTGAAATTGTGTGTCTAAATTATGTCTGTTCTGTACACACACGGGGAACACGAAATTATATGCCCTAAATATAGCGGCACAGTTCGCTTAAAGGGGTACTGTACGCCAATTTCAATAAATTCCCGGTAACAATTACGATCTAATATCAATATTATATTTTAAAATAACGTATTTGAGTCGACGATGTCTACTGAAAACGTTCCGGTTAACAGGCTATCATAAAAGTCAAATTGAATTATTTAATATAAATGAATTTATGACTGGAGTCATAAAATGGCGAATTATGCCATTACGAGTTACCGTTCTTGAAATCTCACATGTTGGGTGTCTTTTATCGACGGCCGTTTACGACGAACATTATTGAGTTGCGAACAAAACATTTACATGCAAAAGGAAGTCCCGCTATAACCAATTTGGAAAAAAAGAGAAGAAACAAGATTCATAAAGCGTCAAGTATTTTTATAGGGGGTGAGATTGTTTGATGGAGGAGATTGCAGGCATCAATTGAACTTCCGGTTCACCCTGCAACCTGCGTCTTCTTCGGTGAAGGTCAAAAACATGGCGCGTAGTTTGAAATCGTAATATTTTTATTTCCAAGATCAATATTTTCGTCGCTAAATTAGGTTTATACGAAACTCATATAACACGAACACAATCTAACTTGAAAGTTATGTCAATGGGAGTAAATAAAAAAATTGCCTATCTTTGTGTACAGTACCCCTTTAAAATATCGTATGTTTTTGTAGATTATATGCTATGCGCATGCGCATATATTTCTACCCGATACTAGCGGCCAACCATTCCATACGAACCATGGGCGCCGCTGACATATGTGGGGGCAATTTAAATATAAATCAGTGGGTCTGACGCTCGTTATACTATATATAAATTTGCTACCGAATCATGTCGTCGCTGCACCGAAATATCGGTGTTACGGGATATAGTCACGGTTCGTTTGCACCTAAATATCGGTGTTACGGGTTCAACGGGTTAAGTTGCGTAGCAGTCTGTAACAGTTGTCAATTTCTTTTGGCACCACTACAACGTGTAAGTTTCACATTTTAGCGTTCTCGAAATTAACACGTCTACCTACGTCTTTACGCTCATTTAAAACGACACCGAACATTTCGCCGCATGGCTATATACTCTACTTCTAAATTGCTTTACTCCTCCCGTGAACCGATTCTCACCATGCGACCAGCAAACTAACCGGACAATAGCTCCGCAACTGATGGGTGTATCAATTGATCCAAATGTGAACATCTCATTTTCTAAAAAGCGAGGATTCCAACACAAAACTAACTCTTCGAGCTGGATTAATGAATATACGGGCGTACTTAGGCATGCCATTAAGAAAGTTCGTGTGTACTCCTTTGTCAGATAACAAAACAGTTGTCACCCTTGTTTTCGTGAGACACGGGGATTTGTCGCCGCTCTCGACCTGGAATGTCACCCTCGGGCCTGGTGATCCTCGGGTGACAGTCCAGGTCTCGAGCGGGCGACAAATCCCCGTGTCTCACTCAATCGCGGGCGACAACTGTATACTGTCGCCCGATGACATTGTTTTTGTCGCCCGCCTGGTGCAAGAATATATCTAATACACACACATACTCAGCATAGAATATATCTAATATCTAATACAAACACATACTCAGCAATTTCACATCACAATACGTACTATAATCATAAATCTTATATGCCCCGCGGATTCACAAAAACAATACACCACTTGTCTGATAACTAAATCCTTTTGCACGGGCTACAGGTCGTATACCTACCTACACACTCTCAATTCGTCAATTTTCATGCATGACTGGTGTTATAATCGCCTGCCCGCGTCTTTTGGAATGATGTACAACAAACGAGCAAAATCAACACCTAGACACCCGAATCCCGTACTATTAGAACTACCTAGAACTGACTGCATGGTCAGGAAAACTACCCCACCACGCCTTCCCCACAACATGGAACAATATGGAAAAAGATTATACATCTTGCCAAAGCAGGCACACATTGAAGAAGCGCTTACAGATAGCCATGCTGAGAAATTACCCAGAAAATGTACGATGTAAAAACAAAGGATGTCCCGACTGTGCTCTTAAATAATACGAACATTCATTGTATACTTCACACCGGTGTTCACACTATCGCATTCTCGTTCCCTAAAAATGCCCATATACTACCATGCATCATAATACTACCGTACATCATTAGGACTTCTCTAACAATGACCCTATACCACTAGACATACATATAAACATTATATATTTGTACTGTTAATTTGAATTATCCCTAAACCTCACTCAACAAAAAGACTTTCCGGCGATCTATATAGATTCCTCTTATAAAAACTAAATACTTTGTTCTTAAAATACCCATGGAACTGGAATCGAAACTGTTCATATGTGTTAGAAAATATGAAAAGTTCAAACATTATTATGGAGAGATAATGCGTTATCGATCTTATAACTAGTCTGGATTGTCTCACAACCACACCGATACTTGTTTGTGATATGCCCTAAATACTATGTTCTAGATACTTTTATATGTATATGATTATAGTCTGTACGTGTGCGTGGATATGAAATACAAGCCATCGATTCAATTATTTATAGTGATATAGGGGGTAGCAGGAAGACAGCCCGATAGGGCTAGGCTAACCCCCCAACAATATACAACATTACCTTTTATGTGTTACTTCCATTGTATTATTCATGTGTATATTGTAAATAAATTATCCTATCCTATCCTATCCTTTGGTAGGATCATCATGAAATCACATGTCCCTGGCACAATAGACCCCCACCACCCAAAGACATATATAACACGTCTTATATATGTCTTTAGGTGGTGGGGGTCTATTGTGCCAGGGACATGTGGGCAGACATTGCAGATTTACTACTCTGCACTAAAATTCATGAATTAAGAATGTGTATGTCAGTATGAACACTTTAATTTATAAGCTGAGTGTATTTGCTCTAACTACTTACTTTGAAGTCAATTTGACAAGTACTGATTCGTATAGTCTTCAGAGTCCCAGTCTTCTCAGTCTTTACAGTCAGGTGAGCGACTCCACGGTCATTGACTGTCTTCTTTAATGATCTAATAGGGGTTTCATTTGATTACATATTTATTCCATGATCCTACCCTTATTCCATTCAATAAACCCCTTGCTATAAATCGTGCTATGAAACGTTCGTTGCATAACATGAAATAGTGCTAGGTGATCTTTGACTTCCGGTTTGTCGTCTGTTTATATTCCACACACTACGTCTCAAAATACTATGGCTTCCAATATTTTTCCAACAAACTCTAATGAATTAAAAGCTTGAAAAGTTATTTCATTATATATACGCCATTAAATACGTCGAAGATTCTCTATTTATCTGGGACTATTTCTTAACACGGGCAAACAACCCTTAGTGACGTGAAACGTCATCGCATGCCTCATAGAAGCTGATATTAGTTTCACGTCCCATTCATTGATTTATGTATGTTTTATCGAGGTTTTGGATCATGTAATAAATAGAATCTACAACGCATCCCCAGTTTATAGTGGAATTACAAAACTCGTCCAGTAATTTAAATCAGTAGAATACATCAACACTAATAGGGGATTACTTAATGACGTATTAGTTTCATGGATCAAAAAAATTGCACGCTTATATAGGCGTTTAAATATGCTCTATTCACCCGGCAACTTTCGGTAATTTCCCATATAATAAATGCATACATGTCAGGGGGGGAGGTCGGAAAAAAATTCCAGGCACGTATGATCATTTTAATTTTTTCCGGCCACGGGGGACCCACCCACCCAATTTCTTCCGTTTCCGGCCTTTTTTTCCAGGCAATTTTGGACACCCACCCTTTTTTTCCGTTTCAGGAAGTTTTTTTCGGTCAGTTTTGGACACCCACCCCCTTAAATTTCAGAAAAATGATCAATTGAGCAACCAAATAGCTGATTACCCTGCATTATCATAATTTATTGCGCGATATTTGAATAGAACAGTGGATAATGAGATAACTATACTATTTGAATTTATCATATAAGTGTCATTAATCAAGAAATGTGTCAACATAATCACATTCTAGGGATATATAAGCAGAGTGCCAAGGTTTTTATAAACATTCATTTTCATAATATATAGTCACATGATCTAGTCACATAATCACATTTGAGTGTTCTACAGAATACATGGTACAACAAATTTCAGATTATTTGATATTTGCTATGTGAAATACAGTAATGCCCCAATTAATCGACTCCATAACCACAGCAGAATAATGGGTAATTTAATTTGAATTTCTGACTAAATCCTGAAAAATTACCCATTATTCTGCTGTTGTTATGGAGACGTTTAATTAGGGCATTACTGTATTGCTGGAATCAAATTGTTTATCAAAACATGTGGAAATACAACAGTTCATCCCAGTTTGAAGAATAATGCTAATACCAAACATAACCATGATATACATGCGTGACTCTTCTTGTGGCATCTCAGAAACCAGAACTTAGGAAACATGTTATAGCGTGTAATGGTAGGCTGGTAGTCACTGCCTGAAGTAATAGGCTTCGTAATAATTGGGAATAATATGGATGGATAGCCCAATTTCACTTCTTTTTTGCTCACGATATCAGTGACGATAAAATCTTCGTTACTGTGATTAACATTACAAGCTGATCCACATTAACATGGAAAACAATGTGAAATTGTTCAAGCTGGCCCGGCTGGCCTTCAATTTATTTGTTAAGATTTTATGTTTTACGTTGTCAAAAGTCTATTTTATTCTATTATTTATTATATCTTTATTTCCATGTCACATATGGTCAAGTGTGCTTTCATTTTATTGCTTATTTTCAGCTGAGTTCTGCATAGTTATTCTTATTTTGTTGTATCAGTAGATGGAATCCTGATTAAATTTTATTTTTCCAATAGCGCAGTGTCTAGTTGAGTTTGGGTTATTGTTGGCCATTGTGCAACTGATCCAACTTCTGATAACCTCTATATGTAGGATAGCATTAGTATTAACTATATATGACCTGTTTCTGTTCAAAACACATCAAAATAAGACTCAATAGCAGGAATGGAAAAAAAATTTGGCATATGGAAAAAACTGTTTTTTGGACCCAAGAGACACCCACCCACCCCATCATACGTGCCTGGAATTTTTTTCCGACCCCCCCCCTGTACATGTAGGAATTTTTTTTTCAGCAATGCTCAAATGAAATAGGGGGTTATTGTGAGCAAAGGTGTGATAAAACTTCGCTGTTTTTGTTTTAAATGTTATTGTAGAAGGGAGCAGCAGTGGACATTTTTTTCTATCGGCGTTCTTTCAATTTACGAACGAAAATAACTTCTTCTGACCGGATGTGCATTGGAGCGTCGCGTTTCCGCACTGGAACTTTTATCGCAATCGAACCGCTTGCCATGACGCAGCATAGCCCCAGTGATATTACTGTTCTATCATGGTTTGGACGATTTAGACACCTTATAAGTCAGGGAAAAAAATATACTAGATCTGGGGTGGGATACCAGGTCCAGGTGGGCAGGTGGTTCTGAGCCCCTATTGCGGATTTTCTATGCCATGTAATTTTTTTTCAAATCCATGTTTAAAGACAAATTTGACTATTGAAATGAATACATATATTCAGGCTCATAACGTGGGCAAAAATAGTGCATTAATCAAGATAAAATGGGGCTCCCAGTTTCAATATTTACCCAATATTTATTCTTTTATATCACAACATCATGGGTCGTGCTTTCGATGAGGAAAAAAATGCACTGTAAAAAAAAAGCAATTCCATCAGTTCTTACAGGTTTTCATTGTATTGTATACGTCCGTTTTGAAAAAAAGTAGGACGTATGTCTGTCACCTCTGTCCGTTCACTTTTCGCTTTCGAATGATAACTTTAGTACGTCTGAAATGAATAGAATGAAATTTGGTATGGGATTACTACTGCGACTGGCAGTAAATTTTGAAAGCGAAAGCGGGGGTCAAGGTCACGCTATTTTCGCAAAGCAAATTCCAATTATTTAACTATACTTTCAAGTTCACTTCTGTTTTAAAATCAGATAAACTTCTTGGTACAGAGAAAATTAATCAAGTGTTTCTTCAATACTCTATCGGATATTTATGCATTTTGATTTTTTCAAGCCAATGTTTGTGAACTTTACAATCGATTTTTGTTAATCAATCAGCAAGCCGGTCAAAATATACTGCCAGTCGCAGTCATGTCTAGTTTTTGGAATTCGTTTGATGAATCAAGTTGAAAAATTGTGTACAAACACATCCGATGAAATAAAAAAGGTATAGGTGGCTTCGAATGACTTGCGGAACATATATGAGCAATTAGGTTATGTCATAGCGTTTAGGTACACGTTCACAACAAATTATTGCTCGAAACTATTGATTTTATAACTAGGTCAAAGGCCTCTGAGCGGATAGGGACATTGACGACCCGATTTCTTCGGTAGATTTCGGTAGTTTCCGATACGATATCTCGACTTGGTTCGTTCAATTTTGCTGAGTTACATGCCAAAATGAAAGGGAATTTTATTGCCAATAAGACACATTTGAGGATATTTTGGGTGTAATTATTGATTTCTCTAATTTATTTGGACTTTGATAGTGTGGTTTTAGCCAAAATCGATCATTTAATCTTGTCACTGGTATAGTTCATATTGGTATTTTAGTAATTTCCCCAAACAATTTATTATTATACAGGCGCGCAAAAGATCAATAGACGATCACGAGAAAGACATTTACCAGACCAAATAAGTTTGGCATGCGGAACTTCGTTGTTTGCATGGGGTGTTAGCAAGACCACTTGACTTAGATTGATCAATATTCCGTATTGATATACAAACGAGTCCGCAATCATGTACCTATTCAATTCTTGGTCTATTGATTATAGACTGTCTGTCACGACTATTTTAGGATACTGTTATTTATTGCACAACTCCATGCTGTTCGAGTATATGATATTTAAATGCCAGCTCATAGCATGAGCCACACAGGGGCGGCCTCTGTCACACAAAGCCGGTATAGCTTTTATATATATGACCGAATGCCCGTAAAGTGACTTCATCGCATTGTCCCCGGTAGATGCCACTTGGCCTGAACGCGATAATCACAGACGTTTTATTGGAATCCAGAAAACCGATTGAACAATGACATTTGTATACGAGCAACAAAATAGATAAAACGTCAGCCGACCACAGTGTCCCTCGAAAACGTGGCAAGTCGACGCCGCTTTGTTAAAGAAATTAAAAAAAATGTTGAAATGTTAAGTCGAAATGGTTAATAATTCCGTAAAGAAATCATTTTTCCGTCATCTATATATACATGTTGCACATCTCCAATATGTGGGTAACAATACTTTGAAGTTTCAAATATCTACGATCAAAACTGTAGGAGGAGTTGATTACACCATGAAGGTACCCTCATATACAGAAAATTATAAAAAATGTTTTTCAATGTCGAAAGGCCCATAACTCTGGGAAAAATCATTGGATCAAACTCAAATTTGAACTTTACCTGTATTTTGATATGAACGACCCACAAAAACAGAATTTCCAATTAAACGATCCAAACTTGAGTTATCATCCGGAAACCAAAGACAAAACAAGAAAAATTGAATTTTCTAAGTCGAAAAGCCCATAACTCAAATTCGAACTTGACCTGTATTTTGATATCAATGACTCACAAAAAAACAGAATTTTCAATTGAATAGTCCAAACTTAGTTATCATCCGGAAACCAAAGAAAAAAGAAGAAAAAATTGAATTTCTAAGTCGAAAAAAGTCCATAACTCTAGGAAAAATCATCGGATCAAATTCAAATTCGAACTCAACCTGTATCTTGATATGACTGATCCACATAAAAATGGTATTTGCAATTAAAGGATCCAAAACTTGAGATATCATCAGGAAACCGAAAAAGTGAGAAATTTTCAAAGTAAAAAAAAAGTTGAAAAAAAAGGGAGCCCAGAATTGTAGAGCACACGTGTTCTTGGTTGAGACACCTAGATACCAAGTTTCAATCAAATCGGATGATCATTACTGGAGTTATAACTCCGGGCGGACGGGACGCACCTGATTACAATAGCCCCCCAAAAATAAAATTTTCGGGGGACAATAAGAAATTTCACCTCGGTCAGGTTTACCCCCCACGGTCAGGTGCAGGTTTACCCCCACGATCGGGTGCAGGTTTACCACACACACGGATACGGTGCCACATTGAATTCGACTGAATCCAATTTAAAGGTACTCAATCCGATAAAACTCCTCTCAATTACTATTTCAATGGCTTCGGGGGTCAAAAATATTTGATTCGAGTCGAGGAAGTCACCCATCAAAGCTCAGATTTGTTAGATATCGATTTTAGAAATCTATTATTTTTCATTATCGGGAATACAATCTGGCCCAGAACTCAGTCAAAATTGCGTGTAAATTACCACTTGATTTTAGAGTTATCCATCCTTGTCTGTTTGAATAGATTTGGAGTACACATCCAGAGCAGATTACGGCAGTTATTAGTACTCATCTCGAGTTAATAACAAATTTCAAAAATCAATATCTAATAACTCTGAGCTTTGTTTGATGGGTTCATCGACTCGAATCAAATATTTTTTACCCCCAAAGCCAAAGAAATAGTAATATGGGACCCTCTGATCGGATTGTTGTTGTTGGAATCTGTTGAGATGGGGACCCTCTTTACGGATTGAGTACCTTTAATAATAATCAAAGAAGAATAATGGCAAACAACGTCATTGACATTTGATAACCCATGGCTGAGATATCTGCATGGGTGGAGAACCCCCATCCCCAAATAATTTCAGATAAACAGAGATGCATGGATAACTCTGAAATGGAAAAAACGCGAACAGCGTCATTTGGCATCTGTTTGAAGCACACACGGGGGGGGGGGGGGCGAACATTCACACCAAATGTCATTCAGATACGATAACCCATGGATGAGATATATGCCCGAACGAACGAACTACATACAGGCATATGGGCAGACGGTCAACCAGGCAGACGATAAAGTCAATCCAGTATACGATTACCGCCCATTTTACTTCGAAATAAGTGTGTTTTATAATGGATCAATAAATAAAATAAAAATGTACATGATGAATGATTTATATATATTATCCATGAACTTTCTATGAACACGATAGATACGAATTTTCAGTTTCATTACTAGCCATTTCTCAGAATTGCAGGTTTCGTTAAAGTAAAGTAGTTATGGGCAATCACTCGTTCGTATAGTATAAACGTAGGCATGTACTTCAAAATAACTGTAAACAAAACCTAAGGAAATCTACGAAATTCTTTCCAAGAAAACGATCCATAGATAATAGATACGAACTTTCAGTTTCAGTTTCATCGAGCTATTTCTCAGAATTGCAAACAAGGAAGTTATGCAATCGATCGTTCGTACAGTGTATATGTACTCCTGTGCATCCTTAGTGACTGTAACCAACAACATAAGGAAATATACGAGAGTTCGATCTATCAATGTGAGTTCTCCCTCTGTTTTGATATTTTATGTGTTTTTCATTTTTATGTTTCCGTGGTGTTTCGACGACATGTACACCTTGACAGATTTGATTGATTTTAATTTATTGTCACATTTTCAGATTACATCGTTGTATGTATACAGAGGGGCCTATAGCGCACTGCCCTTAAAATAAAATTAACGACGATGTATTGATTTGTATGAGGAAATAAATTATATGCCGACAACGCATCACTGAGAGCTAGTGACAGTAGTGTGCTAGCTGAATATTTGATCATGTCAAGCTATAATAAGCTGGATGGTAGTGAATTTTGGAGAATCATATCGCATCTTGCTTTGAGCTGAATCAAACTTGATTTTTACGCTCTCTGGGGACAATATTCGGTGGCCACACATTTATTAAATGCTATTAGTGTAGAACCCTGATCCGGGTTTGTGTGCATAAAATGTACCCTCATTTTGACTTCAAATGTTGATAGCGGAATGGTTAGTGATTGATTTTATTTTGGTCAGGTGATTCACTTCGTGTTCATTCCCCGCCATTTTGGAATCAAAGATGGCCGCCATTTTGAATTTCGAAAAAATCACGCTCTTTTGTAAATACACATTTAGGTTGTAAATTGTTCTCCTAGGACAACACAATTGGAACCATATAATACGTAGATAGTCATATATGCACAATTTGCAATTGAATCAATTGATTATAGTATAAATATGGCTCACAATTTAGAAAAATAACATTGGGTTGATTGATTGATTGGGGTTTAACGTCGTTTTAGCAACAAAGCCATATCACGACGAGTGATTCATGTTGGGGAAAATTCCTATTTTTTTTGTATATATGTTACGAGTAGAAACAGGGAAGGATAATGACTGCCAAAAATTCCCGATCTAGGCACAATTTGACCGCGAAAAAAATTCTTTAATAAATTCACTCTTTTATAGAAATGCAAATTTTACCAGTGATTAATGAATTCAGGCTAATACATACACATTTAAAGGTACTCAATCCGATAAAACTGCTCTCAATTACTATTTCAATGGCTTCGGGGGTCAAAAATATTTGATTCGAGTCGAGGAAGTCACCCATCAAAGCTCAGATTTGTTAGATATCGATTTTAGAAATCTATTATTTTTCATTATCGGGAATACTTTCTGGCCCAGAACTCAGTCAAAATTGCGTTATTATTACCACTTTAATTGATTTTAGAGTTATCCATCCTTGTCTGTTTGAATAGATTTTGTTGTACACATCCCGAGCAGATTACGACAGTTGAAGGCAATTATTAGTACTCATCTCGAGTAAATAACAAATTTCAAAAATCAATATCTAATAACTCTGAGCTTTGTTTGATGGGTTCCTCGACTCGAATCAAATATTTTTTACCCCCAAAGCCAAAGAAATAGTAATATGGGACCCTCTGATCGGATTGTTGAGATGTTGAGATGGGGACCCTCTGTTCGGATTGAGTACCTTTAAAGGTACTCAACCCGTAAAGAGGGTCCCCATCTCAACAGATTCCAACAACAACAATCCGATCAGAGGGTCCTATATTACTATTGATTTGGCTTTGGGGGTAAAAAATATTTGATTCGAGTCGAGGAACCCATCAAACAAAGCTCAGAGTTATTAGATATTGATTTTTGAAATTTGTTATTATTCTCGAGATAAGTACTAATAACTGCCGTAATCTGCTCTGGATGTGTACTCAAAATCTAGTCAAACAGACAAGGATGGATAACTCTAAAATCAAGTGGTAATTTTAACGCAATATTGACTGAGTTCTGGGCCAGATAGTATTCCCGATAATGAAAAATAATAGATTTCTAAAATCGATATCTAACAAATCTGAGCTTTGATGGGTGACTTCCTCGACTCGAATCAAATATTTTTGACCCCCGAAGCCATTGAAATAGTAATTGAGAGGAGTTTTATCGGGTTGAGTACCTTTAACGTTCCTGCAGACCCTGTATTATACCGCGTATAAATGTTTTTTTCTTTCTAGTTTTATCCCCAAAATATGTGAATTTTGTCTGAATCTGTTAATTCTTAGAGAAACACTTATGCTATTTTGCCAATATTGGGAATTATTGTGTCTGAAATATTAATATACCCGCTTCATATGTTCTGAAAAATACTTTCAATGATCACAGGCATTTTCCAGACGTTTTCAACGTTTCGCACATTATAAGTGATAAACGCTCTCTCTTTATTTCTACCATATCAGGAATGGACTATCGCGGAACGCTCTTTTCTGTTCCTTGCCAGGCTGTTTTTTGTTCAGGATCCAAATATCGTGTTCTAAGTTGTATATTTGGCTCAAAGTTTGAGCTATTGTCATGGCTTGTTATCCGTCGTCCGTGTGTGTGCATGTGTGATTCGTCAACAATTTCATTTAGCACGGGCTACAGGTCGTACCTCTGGTCGGATCATTATAAAATTTGTCATAACTGTTGACATTGACATGTAGATGGGAAACGAGTCATTTTGGGGTCATTCGGAAGGAAAAACATGACCGCCAGCGGCCATCTTGGATTTCCAAATTCAATCCATTAGCACGGGCTACGGGTCCTATCAATTCGATGATAGATTCGGTTTCACTTTCTCGAATTCGAAGCGCAAATGTGTAATGTTCTTCCTTCGTGAAGTATCCCTGGAAAGATTGGTGGAAACACCGAGACCAAGTGACATTAATTTTATAAAATTATGTGCTGAACAATTACGCAGTGATTGTCAGAATTTCGACATTGAGTTAGCCAACAAAATTGGCATTAAAGACTCCACGAATCTGTATAAGTTGAAAACCCTGGATGTATGGACATCCTTTTACAACGAGCTTTTCCCTATTAGTCCAGGATATATTGGTCGACCTCTGCACCCCCCAGGACTCAACTTCACCCCACTAATTCTTAATGTCTCCTCTAATTTTTTTCACTTGTTAACAAGAAAAAAAGTGGCCGCAGAGACTCCAGACAAGATGGCGTCCACCATGGCGGCCATTTGTTTTATATGCACCAGGTCTCTTTGGTCGCCATAATAGTAAAGATGATATCATATGCGGTCTAGTTTTCCGCACGTTTCGTTATGCTATTATACAACCCTTACAAATTAGCCAAAAATCCGACACCAGAATCCAATATGGCCGCCGAAATGTGAAAATATGCTATATTTCTGACATGTTACCACCTTTCGTTTGTCTCTGTGGGAAAATATTGGCATCTTTGTGTCGTGTTATACATTTATCGTATAGAGGAGTCATTGGCGAACACATGGGGACCATAATATAGATTCATTGCGGGATATTTTTGTCCGATATCACGTTTTCCCAAATGCCGGTATAATAGGTCAAAGCCGAATCTGCGTTAATAACGCGATGTAATGTTTCGAATCAATGAATGTTATTGCTATTATAACAACACCCATGCATACATATGTGCAGGAGATACTCGAGCTAGGATTCCTCTTATACCTCAGTTGAGACAAATCCAAATCCCAAATCCAAGATGGCGGCCAAAATGGCCACAAGAAATAGAAAATCGCTGATTTTAACATCAGTGAGCATTATTGTCATGAAAACTCCACACCTGCTTACTATTGTGAGTTGGGAACACTTAGGCGAAGAACTTTCCTTGTACCATATCCAAATAAAAGTCCCCCAAATCCAAAATGGCGCCCACAATGGCGGACAGATTTTGAAAAATCACAGAAATTCCCTCATATTTACATCATTGGGCATTATTGTCGAGACAACTCCAGTTACTCCACCCATGCTTACAGTTGAGTTGGAAATACTGAGGTGACGTAATTACCTTACATCTCATGCAAGAAATGGTTTTCCAAATCGAAGATGGCGACCAAAATTTGAAAACACGCCTACATTCCTTTACTTTCTTAGGATGGGCGTTATTGTTTCGCGATTTCTATCCACCATTACATGTTGATATAGAATATTGATATGAATTATTCATTAGGGTTTGGCAAGTGATACTCAGTCAATATGGCGGCCAAACTGGCGGCTAGAAATTGAAAAGAAGCCGATATTATCACATACTAATTTCAACTTTTTGTCATAATACTGATTTGTATAGACGAAACGGTACATAATATAAGCCATATATTAGTTCCAACGTAAGTCGTAGCCTTTTGGAAGGATGAAAACCCACAATCGCGATGTGGCATTTCAAAATCCATTCTCCACTAAGGGCTCATACTGGCCATAACCGTATATAGGTGCGCCGAATAGTCATATTATGACTTCCAAGAATCAAAACAACAGTACCTGAGTTTATTCTGAATTGCCACATTCAGCATTATCTAGACCCATTTCCGTCTCTTCGTCAGATTAATCTATCTCGTTCACAACAACAGTTTACAACACTTCTTTGTAGAAGGATCCCGCTAATCGGAATGTTTCAAACAATACATATGCCGGTGTCCAGCTCACGTGTTTGTTTCGAAAACTTGGAATTCTTAGCGAGCTTCATTCGTGGTATAGCTTTTGGTATAATTCAGATGCTACATTATTAACATATGGGGTATATGCGTCATCTTGTGCGATACACTAGAAAGATATTCGGTCGATGCTTATACTAGCCTTCAGAAGGACCTATCTATCTGCGTATTGTCAGCTTTGGTGACCTAATGGGGATAACAACGTGTACACCTGGTGATTTTCTCAAACAGCCACTTCTCAATATATGGGTCATCAATTCACATACTCATCTAATGCACTGACGTACCCGGACAACTTCTGTATATGGCTTCGAATGTTGAAAGCCCGACATTTGACGGATGCATTTCTGCTAAGGCGTAGAAGACCATAATGCATAATATACCCAAACTCCTTGAACATGACAATAAGAACAAGCTTGTTGGCGTTCAGCAATCGTCTCACCGAACAGATCCAAGCAGATGATAACAATACACACGGTGCTAGTTTGTGCGTATGTGTCATGGTAGTGGAAATGAAATTGGACCATGACTGAACCGCCCCTTATTTTGTTATGTTTTAGATTCAGACAGGATCTCAAGTGTGGCTTTGCTTTCCTTGTATGCTAAGCTTGTATGTTCCAATCCGTTTAGAAGCCGTTCCTAAACAACTGGACCATTGGTCGTTGGCTACTGCTGTATAAGCCTCACCAAGACTGGGGTGTAGTCTTAAAGGCGATACATTTGATAGTTGGTTGATCTGTCATACTCACGATGGGTGGCATGGTTCAAGAAAGTACAAATGTCATCAACAAAAGGGTGAAATGTTCAACGCGAAGAACATCCACAGGAATGTTACGTTGATGAGCTCTTGCATTCAGTTCAACAAACGTTGATACGCAAAGTGATTTCTTGGTAACATCACCATTGCGACCATTTTCCTGCATGAGACATTAACTACTATATTCTAAAGTTATATATATAAAGCTATATGATCATAAAGGTCGCGTTCCCCAACGTCCACAGCCATTGCCATCGAGACTGTAAATTGTTCTTTAAATACATAGTGAAATAAATGCACAACAGTTCTTGACATTTTCTTGAATAATACAGCCCACATACTGACACTAACCCTGAGAGAGGATAACAAAAAACGCACACATTCATGCTATAAAGGCATTATCCTTTAGTCCATCCGACTGTTTTAGGGAGGCTAGCATAGTATTATCCAGACAAAAATGTACGTAGTTGAAATTGTTGAATCAGAAAGGCTTCGAAACGGATGTGGAAATACAATCTTACCACACCAAAAAACCCCGACATTCTTAAACATGCACCAGGTGTAGGGGTGGTGTATACCATGGCCCATTTCATTCCCACTATCATGGCGCATGTCCACAAACTAACACAGCGACCATTGTTCTTCTCTGCTGGGAGATATTCGACGAGACAACTGCGGGGCGTCACACAGTTTGCTTCTGATCATGGTCAAGAAGTGTGGGTAGTCTGTGTACTATGGTCTTCTCCTGCTATTAGCAGATAGACATCTGTCCAAGGGAATGAGACAGCTAGCAACATTCGAAACACTGTCGAAGTTGTCCACATATGCCAATGCGTTCGCTGAGTTTGTGAGTGGACGAACCATCTATTGGGAAGTGACTAGCTAACTGGCTAGCCAGGTGTACATGTCGTTATCCCCATGGGGTATGAGACACATACATAGAGATGACCTTCTGTAAGCTTGTATACTCATCGGCCATATGCCTTCCTAGTTCAAGATGACGCACAAATATCATATTTAGCAAATATTTAAAATCGTAAGCTAGACACCGGAAAATGAATTGTTTGATACGTTATGATTAGAGTGACCCTACTCACCGGAAGTGGTGAATGAGTTATCGGTGTGAGCGACCTAGATTTATCAGACAAAGAAATGGAAGCTGGTCCAGATAATTATGGACGTGACGTGGCAAATCAGAATCTGTTATCAGGTAATTGATCTGATATAACTATTCGGTTCACCTACGCTTACGGCCAATATCGGCGCTAAGTGGAGAATGGATTTCCAAATGCCACATTGCGATATTAATTATGGTTTTTCATCTTTCCAGAAGGATACGAGCTATGTTATGCGTTTTGATACCTTTAAGTTAAACTAGTAGATGGTTTGTGTACAGTTTCGTCCATACATACCGATATTATGACAACCAGTTGAAATTAATATGTGAAAATATCGATTTCTTTTCAATTTCTAACAGCCAATTTAGCAGCGATCTTGGCTGTGAGTATCAATTGCCAAACCCTAATGAATACTTCATGTCACTATTCCATATCAACATGTAATGGTGGATAGAAATCGCGAAACAATAACGCCCATCGTAAGAAAGTAAAGGAATGTAGACTTGTTTTCAAATTTCGGTCGCCATTTTGACCGCCATCTTCGATTTGGAAAAGAATTTCTTGCATGAGATGCAATATAATTACTTCACCTCAGTATTTCCAACTTAACTGTAAGCATGGGTGGAGTTGTCTCGACAATAATGCCCAATGATGTGAATATGAGGGAATTCCGGTGATCTTTTAAAAGCTGTCCGCCATTGTGGGCGCCATTTTGGGTTTGGAAGACTTTTATTTGGATATGGTACAAGGAAAGTTCTTCGCCTAAGTGTTCCCAACTCACAATAGTAAGCAGGTGTTGAGTTTTCATGACAATAATGCTCACTGATGTTAAAATCGGCGATTTTCGTCGATTTTTTATTACTGGTGGCCATTCTGGCCGCCATCTTGGATTTGGGCGAATATACCTCAAATCAGGTATAAGAGGAATCCTAGCTCGAGTATCTCCTGCACATATATATGCATGGGTTTGTTATAACAGCAATAACATTCATTGGTTCGAAACATTACATCGCGTTATTAATGTAGATTCGGCTTTGACCTATTATACCGGCATTTGGGAAAACGTGATATCGGCCAAAACTATCCCGCAATGAATCTTTTTTATGGTCCCCATGTGTTCGCCAATGACTCCTCTATACGATAAATGTATAATGTGACGCAAAGATGCCAACATTTTCCCACAGAGACAAACGAAAGGTGGTAACATGTCAGAAAAATAGCATATTTTCACATTTCGGCGGCCATCTTGGCCGCCATATTGGATTCTGGTGTCGGATTTTTGGCTAATTTGTAATGGTTGTATATTAGCATAACGAATCGAGCCGAAAACTAGACCGCATATGATATCATCTTTACTATAACGGCGATTAAAGAGACCTGGTGCATTTTTTTTAAATGGCCGCCATGATGGGCGCCACCTTGTCTGGAGTCTCTGCGTCCACTTTTTTTTCTTGTTAACAAGTGAAAAAATTTAGAGGAGACATTAAGAAAGAAAATTAGTGGGATGAAGTTGAGTCCTGGGAGGGGGGGGGGTGGAGAGGTCGACCGATATCTCCTGGACTATATAGTTCGAGTTCCAAGGTCGCAAAACATAAATGTTTACAGTTTTTTTAATACTTTATTCGTTAATGTGTGATGGAAGGGGGAAAACCCCAGATGCACGTATGTCTTGCACTGACTATATATACATGAAATGGCACACTCATACTAATACTAATTTGGACTCTGTCAAAGTTATCACGAAATTTGAAAGCAAGACCAATTGACCAAATAAATGTGTATTTAGAAAAGACTGTATATGTATGGAATGAATTTTGGTCGGAAAATTTAGTGGTCAGTTTATAGGAAGCATCATTCGGAAGGTACAGATAAGATTCCTCGTTAGATCGATATTTATATATGTCTGTGTGTGGTTTTAAAGGGACACCAGGTCTTCGAAGTTGGTTCATGAGAAATAACATACAAGTCTGAAAAACATCCATCATCAACGGGTATACCATATATAGATTGACTTCAATAAGTGTAATCAAAACATGACGATAAACATTGGAAAAGGGTCTAAGCATTGAGAACTGTTCTGAAAATCAATACAGACTAAAATGTTTGAATTATTACACGATTAGCGATGTTTGTTGCCAATTAAATCACTGTAACGGTTTTGTTTACATAAATTGGTTTCAGCGCGTGCAATTTCGTTATTGTAGAGCTTATCAATAATGAATATACGAACACAGTTTATTTCTCCATGATCTTCTTAAAGGCCCACTTAATTTTCGAACCCCCAGATCACATATATAAAATATATGTCATATTATAACCCATTTGACAGAGGAAGCTCCAAAATATTGTACTATCAACTTATCATGTGTAATAAACTGCGAACATGTTGTTTTTGTTGAGTAGCCCTGGGTTACCGACGTGTTTTTTGTGCTTAAGTTTCATCTGGATTGTAGTTCAAAGTGAATTATTTTTAATGGAGGGGGAATAATGACCGACCGTCCTTGCCACAATAAGATGGGGTTTACTGCAAAAGAAGAATAAATGCATTGGTATATGCCTATAGGATATCTTTGTGTTATTTCAGCCGAGGTTGTAATGATTGTCTCAAAGATGGTCACCAAGATGGCGGCTTGAACTCGCAAAACTGGTAGTGTTTTACTTAATTCCGAAGAAAAGACAGTGCCTGTGTACACGCGGAGTCCTATTAACCAGACATTGTCATTTTATTAATCTAACGAATGATATAATAAGAACGTATCGACAATATTACCTTGTATAGATTGAGAATTCGAATTGTATTCGTTTCCAAACATTTGACAGTTTAGCGACAACCAACCCTGTGATATATAAAGGTGTCCCATCGTGCTTGATATACTATTCGTAACTATCAACAGAGCGTCCACTCAAGAGAGTTCGGTGAAATTCACAAATGCCTAGGAAGGTTTTATTCGACGTCAGTGACATGGAGTGATATGAACGCTGCAGCATGTATCTGTTATCATTCCAATGAGGGTTATTGGCAATCAGAATGGTAGCGTGCATCAGCTGTTTGCATACAAGTAACTAAATATCTCATTGATCCTATCGCCGACACCTTCTGGTCATTTCTGGCTGCGTATATGGCATTTGGGTAGAATGGCTTATTTTGGATACAGGATTTGTTTGCTTGAAAAATAGGTTCCGGTCCTCACATACGACGAAGGATTCGTTGATCTTAATTCATCACACATTCATTACCGCTGAAGTTGAGCACTCATATATTGGAGCGTCTGGTAATACTTTTAGTCGGAACGACTTCAGACTGTAATGCGTTGTTATCACACTTTCTTAATATTCATGTCACCATTCGACAGTTCACTTATTCACAGATCTATGCAACCCCGTGGGCATCCAACGTACTGTTGCTATCACTATCAGCGTGATGACGATGCAATATATATTTAATTTGTGGCAATAACCTTCAACCTGTCTGGCATTTTAAACGTGCACAGGGCATGTATCCAAGTGAACATCGTTCAATGTGCATTTCAAGTAACAACCGATAAAAAAAAAACACAATTGAAATTGCAAGTAATTGATATCACAAAAAAAAAGAAAGATGACTAATGACGGTGCATATATAAGATCACGAGGTGAGGGGAGGGGGCAGTGGGCAGTGGAGCGTATTACAGTCTAATGTGGCAGAAACTGTAATCCAGAAATATAATGTTATCATCACAAAGATGAATACTTGTTTTGTAATAATAGCATGTTATGTTCAATCACTCAGCTTTTCATTATATCGATAGGTCCCAGAAATCCAAGGTCCCATCTACCCAATGATGAAAATCATACAATGATATAGAAAATCTGTATCTCGTTCAATATGCATACCATTTAAAGACCCAGAATAATTAAATGAACTTCTATTGGAATCGTATGGGTAATCGAATGTCAAAACAACATTGGAAACATGTGAGAACTGATGGAATTGCTTTTTTCTTCCGTGCAATGTTTTCCTTGTTTAATGCGGGACCCACGTACCCCATGATCTCGTCCATGATATCGTGTTATAAAAGAACAAATATTGGGTGATAGTTCAGGCACATTAGGTTTCACTAGGGCAAAACATCGGGGAAAGCTGATTTTTTCAGGGATCAATAAGCACATGTTTATGAACAACATGGCAAAAGTCCCCTAAAATCCGAGTTGAGCTTGATTTTTCGGAGTGGTTCAAATTCTGAAGCATTTCCATCAGGCCATATGCGAATGCAGTCAGGTGTAGATCAATTAGTTCCAAATTCTTAATACATTGAGATACATACAAACAATGCTTAGTCGTGAACCATATAAGTAGAATGTATGTCCCAAAATGGCCGCCAAAATAGAATGTAAATTACATTTTGTGCAAAATCGAATAGCTAGTCCCATAATAGTGACAAAACACTCGAAATATGTGAGGAACAATGATTGCAGAGTATAAAGCCCCGGTTCCATATCCCCGATTTCCCACCCCGAATGTTCCCGAATGACTTCCGAATCATAATTTTGCAAAAATCGTGGAGTAAGTTCGGGACAGTGAATTTTTACCCCCGAACATGATCGGGGATATCGGTGCTATCGGGGTCGATTCGGGACAATTCAGGACTCGCTCCCGACAGTTTTGAAATGTTCAAAACTATCGGGAACCAAGCCGAATCGCTCCCGAATTGTCAATCATCGGGAGAAATTCGGGAGCAATTCGGCACCTATTCGGGAGTAGTCGGCAGTATTCGGCAATAATCGGGTGGATATTCTGGAGTAGTCGGCAGTATTCGGTATGTTATTCCAGAATTCGCCATGTGTGGCTGCTTTTATACTGAGATCCGGTGTATCTGCAAAATTCGGCATCGATTCGGGACGTTCGGCAGCAATTGAATACCAATTCGGTATTTATTCGGCATCAATTCGGTACCAGTTCGGCATTGATTCGGGGTATTCGGCAAGAATTCGGTGTAAGTCGGTAGTAATCTGGGCAATTCGGCAGCCACTCGCACGAAATTTCGGTATCAGTTCGGGATAATTCTTGATCATTCGGGAAGAAATTCGGAAGCATTCTGGAATACTCGGCAATGTTCGGGACGATTAAATTTTGTCATAATTCGGCATCAGTTCGGCGGCTTTTTGGAATAAAACTCGTCCAGAATGATCTCGAATGCTGCCGATTTGGTCTGGTCCCGAATTGGTGCCGAATATACTAATTCGGGACAGAAAATCGGGAATATGGAACCGGGGCTTAAGAGAAACATTTTATCGGGGATCTACGAATTCTCCCTGATATATCTCGCGAGAGTTATAGCGAAAAGCACGGTCTCATACAATGGTTAAATCTGGACTTTTTGGGCGCAAAAAAAATAATCTTCGTTTCTTTTGATATATACACCATCAAACCTTTCAAAATGCACTGCTATAGAGCATTATGAGAGATGTTCATAGATTAATGGATGAAATGTGTAGATTATATTCTCCGTGTCTTAAAATATTAGTCATAGTTGCCTAAGATCAAGTAATAAAATACGAATATTTCGCTTTTATCACAAGAATGCATTGTGGTGTACTATGAACGCATTTTATCAAAACACAAAGGAGTATACTTTCTTCAAAAAAATCTAAACTTGACCAAAATTGCCTACATACTCTGTGCCAGAGACTGTCTTTATACCTGGAAATAATATTTGGGTATATTCACAAAGGTCACATATACGCAAAGGGTACTATGTTTTCTGCAACCGCATTACCGTGTGTATCCCTTCTCCCTAATGTTACACATATCTGCTGGACTCACAACCATAAATAGCAACATTGAGTCAATGGGCAACGCTGAAATAACAGTTTTAAATGCTGATCACCTGATATTTTGTACAAGTTCATGGGTGGTTTTGGTAAGATATTTTCAAACAACAAAATATGGCAAACTAATATTGTACATTGAGTAAAACTTATTCCAGTTGCAAGTTGCCGACTAAAGTGATTTGAACAAATTGTCTACTAAGACGCCGGTTTGAAAGCAACACGAAAATTAGTCTTATATAAAATGCACGATGTAGGCCTACTGTCTATTTGATCTGGTGAGATGGAGTGCTAATCTTTTGAAGAGATGTCGGTTTCTTTACAATATAATAAGCATTGCAACATGCGTGTATGGTTTATTATCATGGACAGTGCTGAAAAATCCGGAAATGTAACTACTATTTATACCGCAAGGATATGCATTTAAGTTTCTGCGTGATTGATTGATTGATTGATTGATTAGGGTTTTATGTCGCTTTAGCCACTAAGGCCATATCACGACATTGCCAGTTTTAATGGTGGAGGAAATCCGCACACTTACGGCTAATCTAACAGTGATTTCAATGGCTGATAAACTCATCGACCATGTGCGGCAAACCACCGGCCATCGGCAAGTAACTGGCAACTTTCACAGATAACGATTTCGAGTTACAAAGTCCACGATGGAAACATGTGGATTTGAACCCTTATCGCCAGCGCTGGAAGGCGAAACGGCTTGGAGTTGTACCCCTAACCGATTGAGCCACCGAGGCCCCTCGTTTCTGCGTGAAGTTTCTGCAATAATTTATCATCACGCCGAATGAAACTACCATACAATGTGTGACGAAACATTACTTCGTGTGTTGCATGCCCGAAATTATTATTTTGGGGCCCGACTGTAAACAGAAAACCCGGACTTTTAAAGACGTAACTATTGGGTTTGACTTGCGTTGCAATGACCGATAAATGCTCCAGATGGATCTGTTTTAATGATATGTATACCTTTAAAGATATTTAACAACAGACTTGGATATTACTAATACGTATTTTACGTACTAGGTGGTTATACAATATGTTGCTTTCGTCTTGGCTTGGCTTTTGCGGCCATTTTGACAGCCATTTCATGACCGCGATTGTTTTATTCTGATCGTGTCACTACAATGAGGGTATCACCCCCCCCCCCCCCATTTTCGGTACGCGGGATTCAGGGTGTTTTGAAGCCGTACGCGGGATTAATACCCCCGAATTAACTGGTATTCGGGTTCAAGCAAAACATCTTGGACGCAGGTTTTGATGGCGCAAAGTAATATTTTGTGCTAGTTATCTGTGTGAATGGGTGGGTATAATAGCTTCTTGGGCATATTCGACCACCGTGCCATCATAAACATGTTAAAAATGCTTGACGCCAGTCTAGATGCTAGGATTTTGCGATTTTCTTGTTCAGATTACAAAATTTTCGCACACGGGCCGAACCATGGTCGGCCCCGTGTGTCATTGTCTCTCCCCTGTGGCCAATACAAAAATGCTAATAAGTTTAACAATATTTTACTACATTTGGTCAAACTTGTGGTCATCAGTTGGAGAATTTTCCAACCTGAAGGGGAGTATGAGGTTTGAAATTTCCAACACTATAGGAAAGCTTTAGTTGTGGCCAGTCTGGATGCTAGGATTTGCGATTTTCTTGTTCAAATTTCAAAATTTTCTCACACCGGCCGAACAACGATGGTCAGCTCGGTGTGTCGTGGTCTCTTGTCCGTAGCCGTGTGCATGTGTATGGAGTTAGACCACTAGATGTTAGGATTTATGCAATGGTTCAGGTTAAAATATCTGAATTTTCTCATACCGGGAATATAGAATCATGGTTTATGAAGATATAGGATATTAGGCCTAAACACTGAGGTGCAAGGAGGGGGGGGGGTGCAAATGGAATTATGCAAAACTTGTGTTCGGTCTGATTCTGACTCAAGGAGGGGGGGGGTGCAGTTGGAATTTCCCAAGGTGGACACCCCCCAACGGAAACCCTCTAGCCACGTCCCTGGTCATAAAGTATCATTAATGGTATCATAACGGCCTCATAACGCGACCGGCATCATAATGTGTCTATGTAACTTCTATGTATTATTTCTTAACTCGTATTCAGGATTCACACAATTTTGATAAAATTTAGGCATTTTTCTCCAAAAATAACCTAAAGCGATTGTTGTCATCTTATCGGAAGCCATAAAGCGCAGAATGTATCGTGGCGGAGATGTTTGGTGTGTACGATAATTCAATGTCGTTTTTGGATTACAAAATGGCTTACTAACCGCAAGATGGCTGCCAATATGGTGGTCAGAATAAATGGTGAAATATGTCATGTTTCACTTTTATCGCCGTCATTGCCGCCATCTAATGTCTCACACAACCCAAAGTATTATATTCATGTTACTCCGGGACATCATGATGCGCAATTCTATTTAAAATTGCTACCTGAATGGTGCCCTTTATTGACGAGTCTTGCATTCATGAGCATTCGTGCTCAAGTAATCCGTGTCCCTTGAAATAGGTGGCAATTTGAGCGAGGTATTTACAGATGAACAGGATTGTTTAAAACGAAGAACCGAGTAATACATTGAATGCCTGATTGTTATTTATGCCAGTCACCTTTGACATAATCAATATGAAATTACTTAAACCCGATAATAGAAGGTCAATCTTTCTCAACGAATATTATTCCAATTGCTACCAGATATGATGGTACATATGAGGTGGATATGTCGTGGATACCATTATCGAAGTCTGGGCTAGACGGGGTTGATGCGGGTTCACACTCCGACTTGATTGGGCGAAAATTAGGACCGATTTTAAAGCTAGATGTGAGATAAGGAACATATCATTGTGCCATCCGATAAATACATGACCACTTCGATAAGAAATGATAATTTGTTCACACTCACTGCAGCAACAACATTTGAAGCAATGATTTTGATTCTGAGTCAGTGCCTCCATTAATATGTTATATATACAATGCATAATTGCTGTACAATAGCGTCGATCCACAGAAGACGGCCGTGCTAACACAGAGTGAATTTTTCCAGACCCTAAATGACCATCGCCGCTTTCATTGACTAGTGTCAAATAACGCAAAGAAGATGAGATTCAGAAAAAAATAGCGCTCGTCGTACAAAATTAGTTCAGATTTTGCATCTTCCGAAAAATGATCTGATCAGTGATAACATAAGATTAGTCATGTCCAGAATGAGAATCCCCCCTGTGAGTCTAACTTAATTATGCAGTTTCTGTTGAAGTAGATGGCCACGAAAGACCGCTTTATTTGCAATATATGAACGCGATAACCTTCAGAAATATCAAATGTTGTATCCGAATTGGTTAATTCTGTTATTCGCGGTCGCATTTTGTTACAAATAGCCATAGAGTGCCAAGTATACTTAAATGTCGTGTTAGATTTAATATAACATACACAATTTCCTTATTATTTTCGCAAAGATAGTCAGACAGCCATCTGCCTTAAATCAATCATGTTTATGGTGAAATAATTTGCACGAAATGTCACCGATTTCGAAGAACAAATCTTACTTGAGCGCGAATGAACGCAAAATGTGTCGATCCTCTCACTCGTGGGTACCAATTATTTTCATTTTTGCCTCCCGGAAGAAGACAAAATGCATTTCAGATTATCTTTTTGGGGAAACAATCTAAAATTTGTTAAAAACTTGAGTCAGGAGGTACATTATGTAATATTGTTACTGGAATGCTCGACGGTGTCGATCTACACATATCTCTTAGACAATACATTAGCAGTCCATCAACGGCCGTTGTGTTAATTTCGCAATTTGGCACATAATCGTGCGTTCTGTGTGCTTTACACCACAGCCTGACGCCTCTCATCTTTAGGGGGGGGGGGTTGAGTTTTCTGCCTTTGATAAAAAATAATGCGACCAACAGCGATAAGTGATATATTAGAACGTAGCTAATTTGCAGTAGTTTTCCATGGTATAAAATAATTGGGCATAACTATCTTACTTCTGATTTTATAAGAAACGAAAGACAACGCTTTGCGTGAATCGTCATATTCTTCTCACCCTAAAAATTATTTGACGTCACATGACGTCATGACTGTCGCTCCGAGATTCAATTGTTACATGTATTACCTTCCTCTGGTTATCGCCCCATTCACAGGTATCAAAATTGGACGAATATCTCTTTTCAAAAGGTGTGAATATACTCTGTCAAATATGTCGGCTTTATTTAAAAAATGACCGATTTTATCACCAGGTGCCTCAATAAAACCACGCGGTGCGAAAAAAGTTCGCCTATCTGACAAATCCAACATACGGATTCCGAAAGTTAAGTGTTCATGCTAACCAAAAATGTAGGTCTCATAAATTCCCTCTCCAGGCGACACCTATGTCCATATTTGCCTAGACTATGACGTGTGACAATTAAAGGTACTCAACCCGATAAAACTCCTCTCAATTACTATTTCAATGGCTTCGGGGGTCAAAAATATTTGATTCGAGTCGAGGAAGTCACCCATCAAAGCTCAGATTTGTTAGATATCGATTTTAGAAATCTATTATTTTTCATTATCGGGAATACTATCTGGCCCAGAACTCAGTCAATATTGCGTTAAAATTACCACTTGATTTTAGAGTTATCCATCCTTGTCTGTTTGACTAGATTTTGAGTACACATCCAGAGCAGATTACGGCAGTTATTAGTACTTATCTCGAGAATAATAACAAATTTCAAAAATCAATATCTAATAACTCTGAGCTTTGTTTGATGGGTTCCTCGACTCGAATCAAATATTTTTTACCCCCAAAGCCAAATCAATAGTAATATAGGACCCTCTGATCGGATTGTTGTTGTTGGAATCTGTTGAGATGGGGACCCTCTTTACGGGTTGAGTACCTTTAAGTTAATTGTTCTTAATGCGCTCGTTGGGTCATATCAACTCTACCTGGTCTGAGTTGTACATAAATCGTGCTTTTCCATCCAAATATCAGCATAAATTCACATTTATGGAATTGTTGAAAATCATTTGTATGACGCACAGCAACTTCACGAAGTGTCTCTATTCAGTTCCTTATTACAATTTCTTATTTAAAATTTGCAGCACAAGTTTTATACCATAATTGGCTATGCTACTGTGTGTATAACACCTGTTTTGTAAATTTCATCTTTACACCCTACTGTGGGTATAACGATTCCTACTATTGGTATAAATTTCTACTGTTGTGTAAATGTTTCAACGGCACTTTATGTGTTAAAAGTTTATACCCATAGTAGAACGACCCGTCATTTGACCTCTGGTGACCTCGCTGTCGAAATTTAGCCCAATTTTTCGTCACGGCCGCTTCGCGAAGTAAATACACAATTTTTCCGACTCAAAACACTCTGAAATGCGATAAGTGGTCTAAAAACAGAGATATATACTAACAAATTCCATTTACTGGGTTTACTTGTCAAAAAATGACGCATTAAAGTTAGTTTAAAGATGTTTTATGCTAGGTGCATGCACCGACAAAGTACACGTTTTATACAGGTCGGCGATAGCTGTTGAAAATGTAAACAAAGCAAACGCACGTGTTCGTCTGCCTTTCCGTGTTTGAAGGGAACGACGGCTTACATTTTGACAACAACGTATAGATTGTTAATGGTATCTGCAATGTGGGAAATCTGAATGTGTATTCACATCAGCTAACTGATGCCCAAGAAAGTGGCGGATCACCGAATTTCCTACAAATATGTATTACTACGCGTGACCAACATTCATGATAGCTTAAGATATTTGGGTCACTCGGTGCACGTACATGTTAAAGGCACGTGAGGCCTTAGTTGTCGAAAATATTCATATTTGTTCCAATCACCGTAAACAGAAAAACATTAAAACGCATACAGTTTCGTTCATATATACTATGAATATCGCGTAAACAGCATGTTATCATAAAGACCTACTATATTTTACCTAAGCAAGAGCCTGATTGTGTTACAGAAGACAGCACAATGCTACTGGTTAATCACACAAAAATGGCATAAACGCTCTTTATGTGTTCCATATCAGGAATTCACCAACAAAGAACGCTCTTTATGTTTACCATCATAATATAAACAACCACCAGAAAAGTAACTTTTTATGCCTTTGTTTACATAACAATGGTCAAACAAATGACAATAACATACTGTTTATGCGATATTTCTTATTTGTATACGGACAAAGTCTGTCTACATTTTGATGTTCTTTCTGTTTGTGGCGGTTTTTGACGGGTGGAAATATTTTTACAGGATACCCACCGCCAAGGCCAACCGTACCTTTAACAGTCACAGAGTCACCAACATAGTAGCAATACATTTACGAAGTGACCGAAGAATAATAATTATGGTATAAACAAAATACACCCATAGTAGCCGAGAAATAAAAAAATTTCACCACTCGTGGAATTGTGGTTTTAACCACTCGCCAAAGGCTCGTGGTTAAAACCACAATACCACTCGTGGTGAAAATTTGTTATTCTCGGCTACTATGGGTGTATTCTATATATCTCCCATTTCCCCTCTTGGGATGCGGAGCTAACCGGGAGCTTTGAATATAAAATTTGCTTTCACATCTCAAGGTATCAACCACCCCTAGGGCCCTACTTGAAAATATATAGATATATTAGTTTGAGATGGTCATTTCTACATTTCTCTAGTAATGAGAATGAGTTAAAATGTGCACTTAGTAGTGTACAGCAGAGCCAGTTTTACCACACCCGACGTCTGTTTACTCACATCCGTAATCCCTTTTATTCGGATTATCACCGGGTGCGAATAAATAAAATGGTATTTATAGAATGGATATGTTTTTCCAAAATCGTAAAGAATTCCACTGAGTTTACACCTGAAGGAATATTCGAATAACTAACAGCTATTTTCTCGTAAGTGGGTAAAGATAATAACAATCTGAATACACCATCGTTTCAAGAAAAAAATATGGAATATTATGATATAAACTCAGAATTCGCGAATGTTTGTGTGGCATAAAAATTTGTACTCTGTATTTTCTTGCAAATAATCTGCCAATGAAAATGCAGTATACAAACTTTTTACTTTCCAAACTGTACTTAATATAACTATAATAACTAAATATAAAATATTGATTTAATGTTATTAAATAATATTTTATTCAACTAACAGTGATTCCTAGGGACTGTGATTCTAGTTATAGTTCATTTTACTGGAATATGACATCATCCGGATCATCGGAGTCGATAATAGGTAAGATTCTTCTTCATTTTACCGGTTTATTAACTGCTTCTGCGTCACCGTTGGCGGTTCGTTTCTGTTCAACTTCAACCATGTTTGACTTGAGCTGTAGAAAGTGAAAATAGTTCCGGCGTAGGGCGGGACTGTCAAAATTCGCGTGCTCTCACCGGTGACCTAATTCACAGGTGTGACATTATCAATTTTAATTCATCAAGAAATCCTTATAAATCACGGCTAAGTGTGTAATAAACCGACGGAATGGTGTCTGAGCAGTTTTTAAAATAGATAGCTTGCGTCCATGTTTTGAGAAGCCCGAGAAATCCGACATCGAATACAACAGTTTGCCTTCAAAATCGTCATTGTTTTGGCTCAATGTTTTATTTCATACCCATTTGGGCATTTCTGGGAAATTAATTCGAAGTTTCCCTTTGAGTTGATGTCTTTGGTTCGAGAATTGTGTATCGAACAATATTGAGTGCATTTTGTATATGTTTCGGCTGAAATATTACAGCATCCATTCCATCCAATTATTTCCATGATTGTAAAAAATATATTTTTTTTAAATTATATGGAAAAAATGATGTAACTCCGAAAGCTCAGCTCCGATTTTAGAGGACTTTTTGTGACGCTTTCGCGATGTTATGCCTTAGACTCTATGGCCTAAGTAATATAAAAAAAATCAGCTTTCCCCGATTTATTTCCTTACTTTTCCACTTTCATGTCTGATGTGCCTGGACTATAAATATTGAAACTAGGAGCACCCTTCTCTTGAGTAATGCTCTATTTTGGTCCAGTTTATAAGCCTGGACATTTAAAATAATTATAGTATACTGTATACAGTAGTCATTATTTATCATTAAAAAATAACACGGGGAATATATTTCTTGGTTATTATCTGTCCCTTAAAATGTACTTCACTGCAGGTGAAGGTCCCAAATCGAAGTTGCATGCTTTTCTGTGACTTTTGTGAACAGATATCGCAATAAGCATGAATTAATTGTAAGCGACGCAAAGCAAAATCGATCACAAAGTCACTTAGATCGTGAAATTTCGAGTTGGAGTTTCACGTGTACGGTGAAGTACATTATTAAAGGAACATATACCAACTAAGAAATATATTCCCCGTGTTATTGTTTAGATTTCATAAGGTTCCCTGTCAAAATTCAAAAAAAATCCAGGTTTTGTACTGGTGGAATACGTTAGCCAGAGTAGAGCTTCATTGGAATGATATAATACACACTGCGAATGCATTGGACCCCTTTAACGATTAACGTGTTTTTGGCACATACTGTTTTGTCATGACACTATAGTCTGATAATCGGTCTAATAAAACATAATTTGATTGAATTTCGATCCCCACCTTTATCAATGCTTCAGGTGAGGATTGATCTTCAACATTGTACTCTGACAGCATGTTTGATTAATTTCAGTTAGTTGAGCAAGATGCAAAGCGAATACCACACGCACACAGTTGGATCGAAGTACCAAGGGGGCACAGACCTCCAGCAACATTTGTACAAACAGACGCAGGACAAATCAGAATTTTGTGATGTAACCATAGTGATGGGAGATATGGTAAGTGCCACCACGAAACGTGTAAATCAGAATGACCATTAGTTTCGTACCTCAACGTAACCAAGCTGCACGTTTCAACGAGTAATGTGAAGCTGTTTCTGATCAATTTTCGAGACAATATACATGACCCTACATGTATATGTAATGTTTGTTTTATTTTACTTTCTGTTACATCACCGATTATCCTTAGCCGGACCAACACATAGTCATTACATTTGTTATATGTATTATACTACCTATATGTGGTGAAATAATTTGGAGATCATATTTCATTGGACCTAGTTAAGCCACAAATCAAATCGGATGAAGATTGATATTCCTGTTTAATTTATGCTAATGGTAATTCAAGTTCTTTCTATCAGTTGTGCTTTTGTCATATCAGTAGTTACGATTACGGTTTCGAGAAACCAAGCTTGGACATGCGTGCTTTGCGTGCAACCATCGAGCCTACTACTGCATGAATATGACCTGACAACAACATAAATAAGCACTAATAATCACGACAAACAGGACCACATCACCTTATTGTGAGTGTCAATGAGTTTGAAGTGCACAATTTTCTCAAAAACCGTATCGTGGACAGTCCGAAAACATTGACGACTGCTATTAGCTTTTATAATTTCGCGATGATGGAAGTTTGGACTGATTCAAGAGGTGCAGTTGGAAATTTCCAGGTGGACACCCCATGCAATGGGATCCTATATACAGTCACGTCCCAAAAGAAGTGACAAATTCTGAATCGGTACTTCCAAGCGAATATCTGGAGCAAAAGCTAAATATATTAGAATCGCATGGACGTTATATTTAGTGATGATTTAGAAATCTTCAACTTTGAATTTCTCATTTACAACCCCCACGAATTCGAAATCGGTAAATTTCATATGCTTCACGCCATTAGGTTGGAATTTTCGAATTACTGGCTCATCACACATTCCAACAGTCGAAAACATCATGTGAACTTTGCAAAGCATCAAAAGATTGCACGATTAAATTCCAAGCAAAAAAATATGGGTCACCTGATCGCTAAGTGAAAACCTGGAACCCAACCCCGTACCCACGTCCCTTAAACAACATTAGTGGTCATTATTTCCTGTGATACGACCACCAAAATTAATGAGTCAATTATCATTTGATCATGAAATTTACATATATCGTGAAATGATTAACAAATAATTTGCTATATACTTGGTAAATAAAAAGAGCGATTGTTTCACTTTTGTCCGGAAAGCTGATGCAATTCAGTGGTTTCAGTGACGTGGTTTGAGGGCCTTCGTTGGCATATGGTATACAACTTCGAATGTTCAACTACTACAACCTTTGAACCAGTTCCAATTTAATTTGAGCCGCCCATTGGGTCGAACTTTTCCAACTAGTACGCCCGCCAATGTTGGTAAAAGTTTTCAACAGAAAATTTAAATAATCAGTTGGATATATCACTTCAAAAATAAGTTGAAATTGTTCTGATTAGTTAAAATGTAGAACCGAAATTACCAATATTTGGAAACATTCCACTCTTATAGAATTTCCAGGTTCCAATAGTTGGAATACCACCTGATGATAATTCTAACCAGGAGGTGAGGGTGAAAATGGAATACTGTATAGCGGTGGAGTTGGGAAATCTAACGTGGACACTCGCGCCAATGGAGATCATATAGCCACGTCCCTAACCACATGGTATAAAGATGAATCAGACCTGTTTCTTTTTCAGGAACTCTCAGCTCATTGGTCTGTTTTGCTCAGATGTCCTTACTTCCAGTCGATGTACAACTGTGGCCTCAAGGAAAAAGAAACGTGTGAGTTCAGTGCTGAAATTCAGATTGGTCAAGTTTATATGTGTTATCCCGTTCTACACTAAATCATCATTGACGAGTAGCTATCACATAGGATATGTTCATATAATAAGTTCAACAAACGTTGTTTGTTGAAATTATTATATGAACATTTCCCATCAATGGAAATGAACCATTTTGCTCTTTTATTATATGTTTGTTTTTTATCGGTTGTTTGCTTGTATTACCTGCAAACCTCTCCAAATGAATGATGGGCCGTTTCAATGTATACTTTTATAGCTGGGTGGGAGAGTCCATTTAGTATAGAAAGGGTTAAAATGTTGCACCCCTTCCTTGATCTCTCTGCATGGATTCCGAGGTACCATATAAATAATACACAATTCAGTGAATATAAAGACTGCGGGTAGTTGGAAATTTGATGGTATTAATAATTGTTATTAATAGTGACGTTGTAAACAATTATCATCAATTACATCATATTTTTTCGCAGCTGTGGTTCAACTTCAGCACGGGGCTCCGGTCGCAATGAAGACAGCTATTGAGTATCTATATTTGGGATCTGCGGAAGTTTCCTTTGAATCTGCTCTGGAAATTCTCGATTGCGCTGACTTTCTCCAGATTGACTCTCTGAAGAAACACTGTGTAGTTTATCTTTCAAATTTCGACATTACTGCAGAAAACTGTGTACAATTGTGGATAACGGGCAAGACGTATGCCGCTGAATTTCACAAGGAGGCGCTACAGTTCGTGCGTGGTAATTTACCAGAGGTCTTAGAAAAAAATGCTGCCCTGGGATTAACTACCGATATGGTCAGAGGATTAATCGCCGACCCAACATTGAACTATGTGCCCCGAGAAATATTCTTTGAATTCATTGTCCGATGGGTGGAAGATGATAAGGAAAATCGAGAATCAAGCTTTGGGGATCTTTTTTGTGAAATGGACTTTGAAGCGGTTTCCCGCTCTTTTCTTGAGAAAATAGAACAACACCCTCTTGTTAAAGAAAATGAAGTTTGTGAGATCCACGTCAGTAACGTTATAATGCGATATGCTCTGGGTGAAGTGACGGGAATGAAAGAAGTGATCTTACTTGTTGGCCGCAACACTAATTCCGATTATAGGAACTTGATTGGAAGTCGTGAAGGTGAGGGAGGGAATCGTGTTTACGCATACATACCATCGGAGTCCAGATGGACACTGTTCACTTTTCTTCCCGAAATAATGGAGAAATCAAAGTTTGCCTATCGAGGTAAAAACTTGTTTGCGATTGATGCAGATGATAAGCTGAGTTCGTTATATATATTTGATATGGAGAAAGATGAGTGGTCCTGTTCAGAACTGACATATACAGGTGGTTCAGATTTAAAACCCGACAAAATTGTGGGAATGCACTGCTCTCATGATAAACTAATCATTGTTGCGCTGTCCCGCCCATTCTTCAAAGGCTCCTCTGACAAACTTCAAAAGAATGTGAAATATAATGTCTACGACATCGCTGGCCTTCAAGTTTCGACCCTAAAGACAATTGGTGAAGGGCTTGAGCCTACTAAGGTAAAATCTTCTGTTGTTGGGAGTTACATCTGTGTGCTTGTGGGTGAGGATAAACAATCAGAGAAGGCGCGGCTTCTTATGTATAACGTCGACACTGGTACCATCGAATCTCGTGAGGGATATTTCGATGAGATATTGTTCACTCACAAAGGATTAATAAAAACAGTTCGTCTGGCAAACGAAGGTTACACGGGAGAAGCATGGAAGTTGACAGATTCAAATGCCGTCAATATTCCCAGACCAGTAACTATGTCTATAACAGAATGTCATACGAGCTGTGGGGATTTATTGTATATCTTCGGTGGGAACTTGAAAGAATGTGAGCGCGCCACTTCTGTTTGTAGATTTGATTTCCTTTCCGGGAAGTGGTCTGATGTGGGTGATATTCCTGAGATGTTAGTTTCCTGCGACACTACAGTGGCAGAAGTTCCATCCCAACGATTGAAATGTCACATCGACTGTCCACACTGCGCCAGAAAAATAAAAGCTGAAAACGACTTTTCTGACTCAGAGGTCTATTATCAATCCGATTCGGAGGAATCTTATTTCTATGGAGACTCGGATTGATGAATAATCTAGATGGAGAAATAACCAAGAACAATGCGGATACAAGTTACAAGAACAGGACAGCAATCAGCATGGAATGAAGACCAGATTACATAAATTTAGGTCGTTTGAAATATTTTAGTCATAATCCTACATGGTATACTTAAATAAAGACATATATAATGGTCTCATTTCCCTGAATACAAGCGATAAATGATTACCCATGAACCTTACCCGTTGAAGAACTGTTTAACTAATATTGCCGAAAATTCCACACACACCAATCGTACCATTTCGGGAAAAAACAACGTTTGAACTACGCACAATTGTAAATATTTAATACTTAAGGAGAATTCGTGAATTTTTAAAAAATCTCAATTTCAAACTATCGACTTGAAGGGGAAATCATTATCCACTATACCAATGTATGCTATAGTACTATATCAACACCTGTTCACCCTCACCCCTCATCCTCTCTATGAGAGATATGTTCTAATTATGTAAAAAAAAAAAACGATTAAAAAAAAAAACACCTTTTATTTGGTAGGTCGATAGAGAGTTTGACAGGAAATATTAACAAAAACTATACTTCATTATCGAGCTTATATGAACCCAACTAGTGTATACAACCAGTCTACCGTCTAAAATCATTACTCTACTCGAGAAAATAAATAAAATATTTTTCATTGCATATTTCATTTTTTTTGGTTGCCATATGCAGAACTACTTTTTATCGTGTGAAGGACTAAAACAATAAAAAACAATATAAACATTAGTCAACCACGTTTGCAATAATCTGCCACCAGACATAAACACTCAATACTGTTACATATTTTCAGATATTATGTTGTTTTGTGGTGATTTTCCTCCATTAAATAGTTCTGGAAATGGCTAAAAAAAAATATTCAATGAAAAATATTGGATTTATTTTCTCACAAAGAGCAATGATTTCAGATGCGTTCTCTGTAAATATATCCTGTCAAACTCTCTATCGACCTATAATACATGTACCTCGTTATCATAATTAGAACATATCTCTCATATTGTGAGGTTGAACAGGTGTTGTTATAGTACTATGTCATACATTGGTTATAAATGATAATGATATTTTCCTTCAAATTGATAGTTTGAAATTGAGATTTCTTGAAAAATCACTAACGGGGTGCCTTCTTAATTTGGGTGGGAGTCAAACATTTTTTTCTCCGAACACCTATTAGGGGATACATGCATGGGTTGTCAAGAGGGTCAGAAAGTAATTTTCCTTCATATTTTTCAACTATTTTTGGCGTCAAAACTAAAATGTAATAAGGTCAACAGAGGGTGAATTTAGTGACGCTACTCGATGCGCACAGCGGGCTAGCGTCACCAACTCATCCCATGTGGACCTCATTCTGCATGACCTCATCTGCTAGCAGATTAAAGTTCCCAGATGGTGACGTGCATCCATTGGACACCTCGATGATGCATTTTGTGATCTGACAATTTATGGATAGAGAGAAACTGAACTAAAAAAAAGAATTTCTACTGAAACTAAAAAACTTGTTAATTTGATATAAATAAGGATATATTCCAGAGAAGACGAGGCCTAAGCAGAATGAGGTCCCATGAAGGTGAATTTAGTGATGATAGCCCGTTGTGTGGGGTAGCGTCACTGAATTCACCTTCTGTGGATCTCATTCTGCAAATGTCTGGCACCATATTTTCAGGTCTGATTGGAGTGTTAAAGTGATGTGAAACACTCAGGTTGGGTGATCAAATATAGAAATGGAAAATAATCTTGTTCAAAGTAGTAATTTTTACAATAGTATATCTAAATTGACAACACACACCGTCATTCTAATTATTAATTAAATGCAGTGACTCTCGATGGTGAAATCGTTTTCATTAGTGTATTGCCGATAGATCACCTAGTACAAACGCTATCGCATGCCAAATGGGGTGGGATGCTGAAAAATCGCAAGCCAATTTGCGCGCGATTTAGTTTGCCGTGTCCCGCGTGACTCAGCATCGCATGCGAATATGTTTCGATTGTAAAATTCAAAGAAATGTAACTCTAATATACCCGTTATTTAGTAAAAAATCATACCAAAAGAATGACACCACAAAGAGACACGTTTCAAAAACACTATAGGAAAAATCACTTTTAGGGTGGGTGGGCTTGGGGGAGGCGGACGGCACTGTCTAACCTGTCGGGAAACACAAAATTCAAACTGTTATTGAAGCGGCGCGTTAAGCAACGTCACCCCTTTTTCAAATTGATATCGAGGCAGTCAGGTCGCAGATAAATCCTCTAATTTTCAACCAACAGCGCGCATCATTCGTTTGAAAGGCATCGTCCTCCCTTAGTTCTATGCAGTCGGTAATCGTGTTTTTGGCGCCTGAGTAGTAATCTGGTTCGTTTGGTCCCCACTTCACAAATGGCATCGGTTCCCCGGATGTTGTGACGAAACTTCCGTTTAACGATCTGTCGTTTCCGTTGACCCAGAATCCGGCCAAGTTTGTTCCATTCAGAAGGTCGTGTGCTATATGGCCAGATGAGCTATCGTCTGCCACTGCATGGGTGTGATTTTCCACCACGAAGAGTTGTCCCCCTTGATCTTCGTAATACTGCACGGCTCCGTCGAATTTACGACCCTTTGCGTAAATTCTGTATCCCTTCAATCCGATCAAATTTACACCCAACACAATCTCACGTCTGTATCTTGGCACAGCAACTCCCGTCGAAACACATATCATCATCCTCACAGACCTCATTTCCGAATATTTCCGGTGTGTTCACGATATCGCCATGGTTACTTTCGGGGTCACATTAAAATACACCCTTACTCGCATGAGTGTCGAATAGGGGACAAGTGTTACAGACCTCCAATCGGGGACACCTCAAATCTTTATGTCACAGCCTTCAAACTGATAGAGTTATGTCCCAATGAACATAAAATCGTCACGAGCAAACTAAAACACGAAATCCTCCACCGAATCTCAAAATAGAAAGTCGGGTGTTTTACATACTAATGGTGGACAGGGTGGATACACGTGTGTTTTCTCGAGTGTGAGAAAAGGGGACATAAACCCATGGGTTTGAAATTTGTTAATAGGGGACAGGAAAATACACGATCTGTGTTTTCGAAGTGGGGACATAATATTTTTCCCTTGTGTTTTCAAAATACGGACATCAAAATATTGAAGTGTGACAAAGTGGGACAAAGAGATTCATAAACTTCGAAGTCAGAAAGTTGTCACAGTGGACAAGGATAACTTTCTCACAGTGGACAGGTATATAAACATTTATATAGATATAAAGACATTTCGAGTTACAAAGAGGGAGAATCAAAATTCACGCGATTTGTTGACAATATATTTTCCTTTGCGTGCACGATGCACCAAAATTTTATATCTGAATAACGGGGATCTGTATACGAATATACGGGCAATATCCAGACACGACGTCGTCTCAAGATTGGCCAAATCCCTTTTGTTCTAAATATCTTATTTAATTGTTATACTAACTGATCTATCATGTATGTAAACTGTATTGGGAATAAAAACAAACATTACCTTGCATTGTAGCTAGATGCTTTAGACTGTAGATAGCATATAATGAAAGTGTCAATGACACAGTAGCTTAACTTGCGACAATGACTATGAATTGAATTCAACCTTGTCAACCTCCATGACAAAATTCATGATGATACGAATGAGTGTCCCTGACACTGAATCAACTTGATGTTCTCATTGGCTCATTGCACTAGCAAGTTTCGAGAAAATCGGTTCATAAATGCGACCTGTAGGGAGTGCCGAAGAAATTCAAGATGGCTGCCATGACGCCATTTTGGATTTCGGAACGGACTCAAAATAGGACGTTCTCGTCAACTCATGGTACTAAGTAATCCTAGCAAAGAAAATCCGTTCATAAATGGGACCTGTAGGGTGCAAAAGAAATTCAAGATGGCTGCCATGGCGGCCATTTTGGAACGACCCAAAAATAGGACGTTCTCATCTACTCATGGTATTAAGTACTCCTAGCTCAAGTTTCGAGAAAATCCGTTCATAAATGCGACCTGTAGGGTGTGCCAAAGAAATTCAAGATGGCGGCCATCTTGGATTTCGGAACAAACTAAAAATAGGACATTCTCATCTGCTCATGGTACTAAGTAAAAATAGGCCCACTACATGGGCAGATGTGAACCCATTGAGATGAGTCATTCTATATTTCAAATGATGCACATATCAATTCATAAGCAAACATAGCATTCGAGAAATAAATGGCCACTGCATTGCCATTGATAATAAATCGCCTTGTACACAGAATATTCAGTAAACAGAACCTCTGAAACAAATAGCAGTGGCCCTTTGAGTGGGCCACCAATTTCTGGAAGGGTCTGATACTGATTTGTAGGCCCTATAACTCATTAAAGTGTTGGCCTTAAACAAATATGAAAGTAGTTATCCCTATGATGCTCAAAACCAAATTTGGAAAGAATCCACAAATGGTTCTTGATCAGAATTGTCTTGAACTTCCCAATCATGCATAAAGTTTCCAAATTTGTCATATTATACTGTATTTGACCAATAGCCTCCCTAAAAACCAGTCAAGCTAGACACCTTGAACTAATCTGGAACAGAAGGTTCCAAAAATAGTACAGCGGCCAAACGCCAAAAGTGGTCGGGTACCCCTACCCACGGTAGAACAAGTTAAAACCAACTTTTTTGAAGGAGAAATATATACTGTAGACGAAAACGATAGTGAAAAATAACGGAATTGGTGGTGGCTATTCTCAAATCGACGATGAACGATACCCACCAGTGACTTTTCCCAGAAATTAACGATTTTGGTAAAGTGAGCCCTGCGGCTATGTCCTAAGTTATTAGCCCACATTGTAGGCGTTAAAATGACTACAGCATACCATATATGTACCTGATATGCAAGAAGTGTTGGTTAATTTGGATTTTCGTGCCATTTGGAGCCGAAACATTTATTTTTTGTTGAAAAAACGCTCTTTTTCAAAAAAATTATAGTTATCTAACAAGCATATGAAGAAAGAAGTTAACAAAAATTTTGAACGGTTTGCGAGATATTGGATTTGAGCTACCCCTCCCCCAAACACGTTTTTGGTCGAAAAAAATACATATTTTTGTAAATGACATTACAAACATTTTCGAATTGATCTGAATGGGACCCAATATGAATCTTGTACTGAAAGTGTTGTCCAGAGATGCCGTTTAATCGATTACAGATGTGTTCAGGCTTTCAGACCCCAGTTATAACAACAACAATTATTTTATTGATAACAGGTAATTTTGCATGCATTAACATCGATGTTAAGTACTAAAACCTTTGTTATAAATAATACGTGACCAACTATATAATTCATATGGCTCAGTAGTTATCTGGACATCACAAGTAGAAAGAATTTGACAGAAATTGTCAACGGTTTTCAAGATATTGGAATTAGGTACCGCTCCCCCGGACTCGATTTGGTAGAAAAACTACATATTTATGATAACAAGACAGACCTTTCTAAATTATTCTAACGAGCATCTAATCATTATTCGTGTGATGAAAACCTGATCCGTAGACACCGCGAGCCTGGTTTTAGATGACCTAAGGTTTCCAATTAAACCCCCAGTTACAACAACAACACAATATTGTTTTTTATGACATGTAATTTTATATTAACACATATCGACTTTGAGCAACTGAAGTATTTGTTCTAAAGGACACATAATATAGAATAACATAATCATACAGAACAAAATTATTGTGGCTCCCCCGCCCTATTAGACGTCCTGAACACACCACGAACTGAATAAAATATTATTTCAATATTAAGAATCATGTAATTATAAAGGACAGTTACATAAGGAAATATACAATGTTTATGGATGGGTTTGTTCCCGAAACAGCGTGGCACCTTGCTAGGCAAATATGAAGGGCGAATTTGCTATATATTTTCAAGAACACTCTACCCAATTTAAAGACTTCAAAGCAATACGAAATTAATCTATATGATCTCTAATTCTCTATATTAACCGAGAATGTGACAGGAATGTAGTTCTATCAAAGAATACATAATTTGTATGGATGGGTTGTGCATGTGTCGCTTTACACAAAGTGGCTGATAAATAAGAAAGACGAATTTGCTGTTTTAGGCCCCCTACACAATTGAAGTGTTAAAGTTGAACAACTCACGAACTGAAATGATTGATGTAAATATTAACTGAGGATGTGGGCAACAAATAGTCATATCGGGGCGCATACATGGTGTTGATGGATGGGTTGGTTGGATCCCGAAAGCCTTTAGCACTTTACGAAAATCGGATGGCAAACTCCAAAGGCGAATATTTTTTTTTGTGGGACCCCTTTATATGTCCATTTAAACTCTTGAACACACCATGCGCCGAATATTCATGCTTTTATTATTAAATCACAGTGTGAACGAAAGGTAGTGCTATGAGGGAATATACACGTTATATGGGTAGTTTGGTTCCCAAAATCCTAGGGTACTTTACAAAAGGCGGCTGGCAAAAACCAAAGCTGAATATTTTCTTTGAGCACCCTACCCCATTAAAAGTCTTAAACACACTAATGGATGGACATGTTCTCAATATTAACTGGGCTGTGGACAAATGGTATGTAATTCAGGAAATATACCTCTTCATGGCACGATGGGTGGGTTGGCTGGCTTCCCAATGTCTAGGTCACTTTACAAAAATAGCTAGCAAAGAGAAGGCGAAATCTCACTGTTTTGGGTACCCATAACCCTTCTAAACTCGTTAGCACACACTGAACCGAATCTATATGCTCTCATGTATTATTTACAATTTGTATGGGTGGTTTTGTTCTCGAAATCCTGGAACACTTTACAAAAGGCGGCTGGCAAATACGAAATGTAATGTGTTAGGACACACTGCCCCATTTGCAGTCTTGGGACACACAATGAACCGAAAGGATGTGCTCCCATTATTAACTGCGTGTGTAGAGAAATGGACGCTATATAAAGAGTATAGTATACCAGGGTCTTGAATGTCTGGGTCACTTTACAAAAAGTTGTTGATGAAAGAGAAAGGCGAATACTCAACTGTTTTGGGGGGGGGGGGGACCCCATTAACCAATTTAATATCTTGATCAGAGCATGAACTGAAATTATATTCTCTCATACTTAGCTGAGTGCGTGATCGAAAGGTATTGCTATCATGGAATTATTAATTGATATATGGGTGATTTGGGTCCCCCGAAATCCTGGAACAGTTTACAAAAAGCGGCTGGCAAACAAGAAGGCGAATTCTCTATGTCTTTAGGACCCCATTATCCAACTTGAAGTCTTAACAAAATGATATTCTCTCAATGTTAACTGAAGTTGTGCACAAATGGGATTATTATCTGGCAATACGAATCTGTTATGGATGAGATGGTTCCCGAAAGCCTATGTCACTTTACAACAAATGGTCAGGAAATGAAAGAGCTAAATTTTACTCTCAGGGGACTCCATCCCTATTTGAAGTCTTGAACACACCACAAGCTCAAGGCATAAGCTATCCATATTACCCGAGATTGTGGCCGAATGGCTGTTCTGTCAGAAAAGATGCAATGGTCTCGCGAGCCCGCCGTTCGCGAGAACACAGTGGTACCTTACACAAAGCAGATGGCAAACGATGAAGGCGAATTTTAAGGGACCCCTACCCCATGTAAACCATTGAACCTACCACGAACTGAATGGATGTGCCCTCAGGGTGGAAACGACGATCTGGACAAATGGCTATTCTTTTAAGAAATACACAATTGTTATAGATGGGTTAATACCCGACAGTCAGGGACACTTTACAAAAAGCGACTGAAAAATAAATAATGCGATTTTTCAATGTTTGTATTACCCCCTTCCCAATTTGAAGACTAGAACACCCCACGGACTGGAACGATATCATCATTGACTGCGTGTATGGACAATGGCGAGTTAATTGTACAAGGACGTAAACAATGTAAATAGATGGATTTGGGTTCTGAAAGAATGAGCACTTAGCGAAAAGTGACTGGAAAATAAGAAAGGCAAAATTTTGAGGACCCCTACTTTATTTGAAGTCTTGAAAGACACCACATGGTGAAATGATATGACCCCAATATTAATTGAGGGCTTGACCAAATGTTAGTTTTTATCAGAATATACATATGTGTTGGTTCCCGAAAGTCTGCATCATGTGGCACTCCACAACAAGCGGCTGGCAAATGTTCACTGTTGTATGTACCCCTACCCTATTTGAAGTCTTGAACACATCATGTACTGAAGGGATTATGAATTCAATATCAACATATATTGTGGCCGAAACTATGCGATATATAAGTATGTGGTAGTTCTATCCGGAGGTAAACAATTTATCTGGGAGAGAGTTGGATGGGGAAAATTAGGATGTAATCCAGTTGGAACTGATTGGATACAATGATATACACATAGTTTCGTTGGAGCTGATTGGACGCAATGCTACACAGATAATGTTGTTTTCGTCATTGATACGCCCGTCGCCGTGAGATTGCAGACGATCTGGTGGTGGTAAATTTCGCGCTCAGCAGGGTTTCAATGCTTTTCACGAAGTTTTAACAAATGGCAGCATTATGGAAATCGCTTTGTCTGAACCCCGTCAACTATTTTAATATTTTCGCGATGACTTGAGTTGCTGTACATAAAAATAGTATTTCTGATATAATTAGAAGTTCAGTCTTAGGACCACTGTTTTCCAAAAAGTAATGATATGCCTTTTCTATTTGCCACAATGACAGAGAGGGGACGTTTTAATGTGATTACTCAATTGGCCATAGTTCAAACTACTGCATTTCAATCTTAAACGCGAATGGAGTACTTGTGCATCTATACGTCGGACATGCTGGTAATCTCTGTATACCATTATTGTTTTTTTGAGAATAAACTATTGATTGGTTTATTGATATGCGACACTTATTGTATGTAATAGCAAATACAATGCGTTGTTGTTGTAATTTGGGGTCTGGAAGCCTGGACACGTCTTTAATCACTTAAGCAATGTCCCCGGGCTCAATTTTCAGCAAAAGAATTATGTTGGGTCCCAGTATGATCAATTGGGAAATTTGATAAAGTTCTGAACAAAAATATGTAATTTTTAGACCAAAAATGTGTTTGGGGAGGTGTAGCTAAAATCCATTATTTCGCAAATTGTTCTAAATTTCTGTTAACTTCTTCCTGCATATGCTTGGCAGATAACTGCATCACCATAAGAAATAAATATTTGGGCATTATAACAATATCCATTTCAATGATAATATTCGAAAAATAATATTTTTGTGAAAAAGTGCGATTTTTTAGCAAAAAATAAATGTTTTGGCTCCAAATGGCAGGAAAATCTAAATTAACCAACACTTTTTTCATATCAGGTAGAGGTATGGTATGATGTAGTAATTTTAACCCCAAAAATATGGGCAAATAGGCTAGGACATAGCCACAGGGCTCGCTTTACCAAAATCGTTAATTTCTGGAAAAAGTCACTGGAGGGTATCGCTCATCGTCGATTTGACAATAGCCACCACCTATTCCGTTATTTTTCAATTTCTGTCAAATTCTTTCTACTTGTGATGTCCAGATAACTAATGAGCCATATGAGTTATATAGTTGGTCACGTGTTGTTTATAACAAAGGTTTTAGTACTTAACATCGATGTTAATGCATGCAAAATTACCTGTCATCAATAAAATAATTGTTGTTGTTGTAACTGGGGGTTTGAAAGCCTGAACACATCTGTAATCGATTAAACGGCATCTCTGGACAACACTTTCGGTACAAGATTCATATTGGTCCCATTCAGATCAATTCGAAAATGTTTGTAATGTCATTATCAAAAATATGTATTTTTTTCGACCAAAAACGTGTTTGGGGGAGGGGTAGCTAAAATCCAATATCTCGCAGACCGTTCAAAATTTTTGTTAACTTCTTTCTTCATATGCTTGTTAGATAACTACTACACCATATGAACTAAATATTTCAATACTATTGCAATATACGACTGAATGATAATGTTCGAAAAATATAATTTTTTTGAAAAAGAGCGATTTTTCGACAAAAAATAAATGTTTCGGCTCCAAATGGCACGAAAATCCAAATTAACCAACACTTCTTGCATATCGGGTACAAATATGGTATGCTGTAGTCATTTTAACACCAACATTGTGGGCAAATTACTAAGGACATAGCCGCAGGGCTCACTTTACCAAAATCGTTAATTTCTGGGAAAAGTCACTGGTGGGTATCGTTCATCGTCAATTTGAGAATAGCCACCACCAATTCCGTTATTTTTCACTATCATTTTCGTAAAGAGTATATATTTCTCCTTTAAAAAAAGTTGGTTTTAACTTGTTCTACCGTGGGTAGGGGTATCTCGAAAACTAGAGCTCTTTTTCGATTTGGCCGCTGCACTATAATGCTTCAAGTCAAATTTGAAAGGATTCACCAGGTGGCTCTAGAGAATAAGCTATTTTTCAAAACCAAGTAACCAAAACTATATGAACCCCCATACTCTGGCCCCTAATTAATATATTTGATCCTAAAACCAAATTCACCAATAATGCAGGTAAATGCATCCATAGTATTAGCTCAACAGTACGCTGAATATATGTATATGGTCAAGGTTTCAAATAAATTTAATAAAAACAAAATGTTTCATGAACAGTTATAGGTTCAGCTCAAAAGAGCATCGAAGCAAAATCTACTTAAGTCTGATTTCTACCTATATTGCCACTATCAGACTTGACATGTATCATGCTGAAAAAAGGATGTTGGAGCCTTGTGGGTTAAAACTGGTGTATTTCAATACCCTCTGCATAATGGTTGCTCATACTCATATCACATGAAATTATTGTCATTCTCTGAACAGGGAATAAACTCAAATGGCACATATCTACAACTATAGTGAATCACTGTTCAATATGTTTCTTATAGTGTTCTATAATAATTCTGGTTCTAAAATCAAGAGAGCTAATAACAAAATTCATTGATGTAGAACTGAATGCTCTTTTTATTTATTTAATCTTGCTAATGACATTTGCCCTATGTTACAAAAGGAACAGTCATTAAAAGTAAACAAACCAGATAAATGCCTTGCCAGGAGATGATTAATGACCTCTGTGCCAATTGATTACTGCTATAAACAATAATGCCATTATCAGAGCTAGATGCTAGCTACACCATTCATAGGTATTAAAAAATAAGGGTTATTATAGCAACTGGAGAAGTGCATATTTGTCTGTTCAAGATGGTTCAATGCACCATAAGTTCACCCCTAATCAACATATTGGGACCTTTTCAACACATTTTACTCCCCGTCACCAAGGAAACTTGCTCACTGAATTTGAATTAAAGGGCCAAGTATATTTTGAGGGGGGGGGGGGGAAATAAACTGGCAGAAGAAACTAAGCTCCTTATCCACCCCTGATTAGCATATAGGCAGTGAATTAAATCCCTCCATCATATAACAAACCTGTAGATAAAATTTGAGCTAAATCGACCATGGGGTTTTTGTGAAGCCACTTGAAGAAAAATTGACCCAAAAGACCTCACCTCCCCTTATAGCCACTAATTGGTGAGCCAGTCACATGCGAGAAATAGAGCAACATATTCATGAGTATTGTCCACAGGTAGAATTTGAAATTGGTATCTCACACCATCCTTGTACCAATTAAAGAATGAAAATTATTTTACACACAACAAACCCCACCCATCTGCCACTAATTGGTTGGCGGACAGGTCCCATGGATGAACTCAATCCGCTGATGAGTTTATCCATATTTAAACTATTGAGTTGATACCTTGATACCATTTTGAGTTATAATAAGTGTCTAGAAGACCAATGTACCTCCCACATTTCGGCCCCTAATTGGCGGGCCGACCCCATGTGATGATATTGACCTATTGCCAAGTATCATACACATAACAAAATTAGAATTGATACCTTTATAACCATTCTTCAGGTATACATTTCATAAGTACGAAAAGGAACATTATACACACAAAGACCCCCACCCTCGCCCCCTAATTGGCGGGCGGGCCCCATTTTCGAACTCAATCGGCTTATTAATAAAGTTTTATTCATATTTAAAATTTGGAATTGATATCTCAAAGCTGTCTTGAGTTGATAGCATACTGAACAATGAAAATTAACATTTTACCTACAAAATCCCCCCATAACCCCCTAATTGACGAGCGGGCCTCATTTTCGAACTCAATCGGCCTATTGATGAGTTTTATCCATATGTAAAATTTGAAGTTGATATCTCAAAGCATTTTCAAGTTATCGGATACCGATGGAGCCCGGACGGTACTACCGACATTAGAGGTTTATGGGGTACAACAACTAAGGGCTACTTTTTGTCCAAGGATGGTGGACTATCCCCTGTGTCCATGTAAGGATAATGGGCTATTTACTGTGTCCATGTAATTTGTTTTCCATTATAATGGGCTCAATAGCCCATAAATATGTCGAAAACCGGCCAGGACTCCCAATTTTATATCATAATACCTAAATTGTAGCCCCCAAACCGGTGACAGTCCAATGACAGTCCGAATAAAACATATACAACTGCTTGAGGGCTATTTTCCAAATCACTTTTTTTCAACTTCTAACCCCCACCCCAAGGATTAATTTAAAATGAGCACTACTTCCGAAGGATAATTAAAAAAAGCCCATAAACCTGGGATGGGCGACTATTTTAGCTCCTAAACCGCAAATATTAACTCAGACGGATGGACAGACAAGACGGACATACGCCGGGACACGCGACGACTCGACAACCCAGATGCCGACATTATGTGTACCAAGTTTTCGAGAAAATCGGTTCATAAATGTGACCAGTAGGTGTGCCAAAGCCAACAGTTGACGCCGTACAGACGGACGGACGACAACTGACGGCAATAGCTCATCTTGATTTTGTCAAGTTGAGCTAAAAATGATCTATTTATGACAAAATATATTAACATATATATATTTTTATTATTCATAGTTAAACTTCAATTTTGACAGGTCATGGACAATTCGGTAACTGATATTCACCTTATTTATTTCATACTTGGTAACATAAATTCAAGTGTAAATGCATGCATATTCAATCAGACTTTTCGCTCTTGTGACATGCATATGGCCGACGAGAATGCCATCAGTGTGTTTCTATATTTTTCCAATATTATGTCCCCAGTCGTAATCAGTCCGGAAACACACATACATGCAATGCACAGGACCTTAAACATAAAAATGTCCCCCAATCGTTAAGCAGTGTGATTCTATTTTTAGAAAATTATGTCCGCAGTCTGGGATTATTTTGATGTCCACATTTTGAAAACACACGAAAAAAACATTATGTCCCTTATTGGAAAACACACAATAAAGTAAACATTTTTAATGAGAATGTTGGACACCGACACACAAGTTATGTGCATGTAGGATGTTACTAAAAATATATTTTATACACATCCTCTCAGAATGTTCGGAAGAGGGGACTTTTCAAGATATCAATTTGGATTGGTCAATAAGGGTCCCAGAACGCCAAATCAGTACCCATTACGACCGGGGACGTCCCCGTTTGGCAAGTGTCCCCGTTTCGTGTGTTGATTTTCCCGTGTGTGTCCCCGATTGGAGGTTATAACCAACTCACCCTTTGTTTCTGAAATTCATACGACTGCATGCAATTTGGTACATGCACATTTTACGACACCTACGATGGTTCTCCGTGTTGGAGATGAACACTTCCCATGCGTTTAAAGGGGTACTGTACACCAATTTCAATACATTCCCGGTGACATTAGCGATCTAATATGAATATTATATTATAAATTAACTAATTTGAGTCGACGATGTCTACTCAAAACGTTCCGGTTAACAGGCTATCGTAAAAGTAAAAATTAATTATTTAATATAAATTCATTTATGGCTGGAGTCATAAAATGGCGAATTATGCCATTACGAGTTACCGTTCTTGAAATCGCATCTGCTGCGTGTCTTTTATTGACGACCGTTCGCGAACATTATTGAGTTGAAAACAAAACATGTTACCTGCAAAAGGAAGGCCCGTTATAACCGATTCGGAAAAAAGGAGAAAGAAACAAGAGTCATAAAGTGTCAAGTACTTTTATAGGGAGTGAGATTGTTCGATGGAAGAGATTGAATGCATCAATCGAAGCTGTGAGCAATGAACTTCCGGTTCTTCCTGAGACCTGCGTCTTCTCCGGTGAAGGTCAAAAACATGGCGCGTAGTTTGAAATCGTAATATTTTTCTTTCCAAGATCAATATTTTCTTAGCTAAATTAGGTTTATACGAAACTCATATAACACGAACACAATCTAACTTGAAAGTTATTTCAATGGGAGTAAAAAAAAAATTGCCTATCTCTGTGTACAGTACCCCTTTAACTCCAAAGATAACAGACAGACGACTGCGGTCAAACAACTTCTGGTTATATAAGTCATAACCTGCATGTGGCTGTATACATTTCCACTATATTTGAGAATGAAAGCTTCACGGTACGTCCACGCTAACCCATACACATCCCTTATATCACCAGTCAACTCCGTCGTCAACATACTTATTTACCGATGGACACGTTTAGCTGCCGCGCATTGTATTTGGTTTCGTTGTCGTTGGGCTAATGATCTTAACCTTTCATCTTTGTCTTGTTTGCTAAAAACTACAAAGGTGAGCTACAACGCTTCCTGTAAATCCGTATGTCTTCAGAATCATATTGATCCAATGCATAAATATTTTCACGAAAGTCCGATAAATGACATCCTGTACAGCAGAAGTCACATAAAACACTTTTTCATGTCCTTTGTTAAGGTGTCATATTATGCAGAATCCACGACTTGAGCATTCGCCAAGACGCGATAGCGTTGAAAATAACATGTAAAATGTACAACACATACAATCATACATACATGTACATACTGCACGATGATTTCCAATATGTTTGTAAATTATAATGGTCTATCAGCAGACGGACACGCGTATCGTGCATGACGTTAATGATTACTTGATTCTTCAAGAATGGTGGGTTCGATGTAGATCATGCCATGAATCTGTTGACCATCGTTCGAAACGTTCGAATTAATATCGACAATTTTTCTTTAAAAAATGGATATCTTACTTCAACATAACTGGGATGGGCGTGGTTTGCGACCCGTCATTCAACGGACAGTCTGAAACTCAGGAATTGATTCGCGTGTTGGTGGGTGCGTTTGCTTTCTTTCGATCCCGAACACGCGCTCCCTTCCCAACTTTGAGAAACTATTATACTTCAAATTTAGTACGTATATGCCTATATACCAACTGTGATCGTATTTATATACAACTTTGCAAGTAATATTTTCCAAAAACAAATATGATAGAGTGATCTGAGCATAGCTACGAACGAGTTAACAAGCATCTCCTCATGTCTGATTATGATCATCCTGTCCATTGTACCCGCTTCTGATTGGTCCTAGACCTGAGACGTGCCGTGCGACAAATCACACGGTCGCCCGCTGACATTGTTTTTTGTCGCCCACCCGATGTTATGCTGCAAGAATATATCTATACTAGAAGGTGACCCGACTTCGTCCGGACTTTGACCTTGAATTGATCATTTTGAAGGTCAAGGTCAGGTGGGGTAATGATTTGACCCGTCCAAAAACACTGCCCGGACAAAAGTACCCGACAAAAGTACCCGTCGAAATCCATCCGGTTTTACCCGATTTGACCTGGAATTGATAATTTTGAAGGTCAAGGTCAGGTCGGGGTCACGACTCGATCCGTCCATTACACTCATTGGACAAAAGTAACCCTACGTATCAAATTTCGTCGAAATCCCATCAAAATTCGCGATTTGACCTTGAATTGACCCGATTTCAAGGTCAAGGTCACGTCGCACGGGCAAATTAATATGCCTATGTCACTCCCCGGCCGAAAATACCCCCACATACCAAGTTTCATCGAAATCCCGTGATATTCGTGCGTTTGACCTTGAAATTACCCGATTTCAAGGTCAAGGTCACGTCGCACGGACAAATTAATAGGCCTATGTCACTCCCCTGCCGAAAATACCCCCACATACCAAGTTTCATCGAAATCGGCTCGGTCGTTTTCGAGTCCATTGGAAACAGACAGACACACACACACACAGACAGACACACAGACAGATCTTCCAAAATATATAGTATAGATAATACACAACACATACTCAGCAATTTCACATCACCAATACGTACCATAATCATAAATCGTATATGCCTCACGGATTCACAAAAAAAAATAAAATAATAATAATTGTGGTGTTTGCTAATTGCATATATTTAGTGAACACTAATATTCGAACTTTTAAGTTGATACTTTTAAAGTGTTATTATGTACTGATCTCCCCGGGAGACATTCCGTTCTCGGGCGGGTACAAATCTCAATGTCTCCCCATCGACAGCGGTCGACTAATGTATACTGCAATTTTCACCAAATATAGTTACTGTTCTTCATTTAGTGGCAAAATAGGACATCTTTAAAAAAACAGCGGTGTTTATTGACGTACTGGCGGTGCACATGTTAAAGTGACATGCACAATCGATGTGGACTTTTGGTGGAAATAGAGAATGCTGTTGCTCAAAGTGTTATTCTCATAAATTGTATACCAAACAATGGGCATTAGAAAACGTCAGTCCGATCTATAGATTATAAGCCGTGACTCATGCACCTTCATGTCGATAAGAATGATTGTATTTGTTTGTCGCGATTAATTCGTCCCGCGATTATAAAGGAGTATTTAGTTATTTATTACAACTGCGCGTAATTGTCTGACAGTATACTTCAGACCTTATCTTTTTTGTATATTGCACAATCGACGTGGCTCGAATTCTTGGCAATATATACATGCACGTATTATAGAAGATTGCCACATTCTTCCATATTGGATAATGCCTAAGTTCTCACTGATCATGCTGTGCTGATTCACTTAAATGACACACAGTTTGCCTTTAAACATTCTCTATGGTAACTTTTCTATTGACAATTTCGTTTTGTCAATTTGGGTGCCGCGACCAGGCCATAACTCAGATGGTGCCACACCACACCAGTATTGATTCCTCGACGTATTATGTAAATGCCTACATGTATTGATCGAAACTGGCAGCAAGATGAGCCACATCGAAGTGAGTGTTCGTCGTTTTCTTCGTCTATATAACTAACTCAACCAAATGAGCTATCTATCAGTTTTTTCTAGCTCACAATGAATGTCGTGATTCCCGTCCTCATATATAAATAAATATGACAGTTGAGAAGATATAAGTGTTTAAGTGGTGACTTAATTCGGTCACCATTGTTCAAGGTTGCGCAGTTTTAACGCCACAATATCCTTAAAACGAATCTGTTCTATATCAATTTTGCGATGAGTTATTGCGAGAGCTCATTAGTCCATATATACAAACATGCTGCTCTTGGTGCCCCCCTCGACCCCTGACTTGTGCGGCGACACTTTTGATATCTTTTACCCTTCTATGACTGGAACTTCCTGAAATTTTGCGAAACATCTGTGCCAATGCATTCTCTTAATATAGGGAGCCTCACATTTATAAGAGAATGCATTGGTCTAACAATATGTACCTCGACCTTGGTAAGCCAGTGCATTCTCTTATATATGCGGGCTCGCTATGGGATACTCGCATATATAGGAATATGCACTGGCACATGATCTTTACTGATGCACCAGCGCAGCTCCGGCAATGAACGGGTTTAGACCATACAATTAGAATAACGGAGATGACTATATATATATGAGTTTGGTGGAGATCGGCGACTAAACATATGTATTCTTATCAAATGTAGTGCACCTCCACATATCTAACCCAAACGTCATCAATTTGGCGTCTTTAAAGGTACTCAACCCGATAAAACTCCTCTCAATTACTATTTCAATGGCTTCGGGGGTCAAAAATATTTGATTCGAGTCGAGGAAGTCACCCATCAAAGCTCAGATTTGTTAGATATCGATTTTAGAAATCTATTATTTTTCATTATCGGGAATACTATCTGGCCCAGAACTCAGTCAATATTGCGTTAAAATTACCACTTGATTTTAGAGTTATCCATCCTTGTCTGTTTGACTAGATTTTGAGTACACATCCAGAGCAGATTACGGCAGTTATTAGTACTTATCTCGAGAATAATAACAAATTTCAAAAATCAATATCTAATAACTCTGAGCTTTGTTTGATGGGTTCCTCGACTCGAATCAAATATTTTTTACCCCCAAAGCCAAATCAATAGTAATATAGGACCCTCTGATCGGATTGTTGTTGTTGGAATCTGTTGAGATGGGGACCCTCTTTACGGGTTGAGTACCTTTAAACAACATGATTAGATGACTCGATCGTATCATGGAGAAAAATATGTATCAATTTGGTGGAAATCGGCGCTAAATATATCTTTATCAATTTTATGCCCCCCTTCTCCAACCCTGACTCTAAAGGTGCCACTTTTGTCATTTTTAACCACACAATTAGACTCCTCACATTATATAGATGAATATATATAAGTTTGGTGGAAATCAGCGACAAAACATTTTCATCGATTTTGGTGTCCCTCCCAATTCTCTGTCTCCGACAGCGTCACTTTAGACAAATTTAACCCGCACCATTATCTTTCTCGTAAAAAGTTACCCATGTTAGACCACTTTGAAGATTAGCTTTCAATTTGATTCATTTATATCAGTAGATCGTGTCATGAAAGGCCCACTGATTTTTTTATATACTGTTTTAATAACAATCTATGCCATAAAATATGATTAAAATACTATAATTCATCACCATTTGAAACGTCTGTGTCTCAGAAGATGCCAATAGAGAAATAGAAAACAGCTGAAATCATTGAAAGATTACCCTCGTTTTTACTCCCAGAATGCATCAGAATTCAAACTAAAAATGTATTTTCAATTGAAGGGGAATAACTCTATCTTTAAGATTTAGAGTTATTCCCCCTCCATTGAAAATAATACAATCTGAACTACAATCCAGATGAAAAAAACAAGTCAGTAACCCAACAAAAACAAGATGTTCACAGTTAATTACAACGGATAAGTTGGTGATACAATATTTTGGAACTTCCTCTTTCAAATGGTATATACTATGGCATAAACTTTATCAAACTCCATGCAGCGCCCTCTACGTTATCACTGCGATATATCTCAGCGGAGCGATGGGAGATAACTCTGCCTGGAGTTTGATCTGGGGGTTCGAAAATTAAGTTGGCCTTGGATATCTACTCCGGTTTACGTGCATAGATAAGAGTAGAGATTCGTGGAATGATTTAGAATATTAGGCATATTAAAGGTACCATTTTAGGTGCAACGCGTTTGTGACGGTTGCTGACTGACATTGTCAATTAAGTTTGATAACTTATCAAGTAATTATATAGCGAATAATCCCCATTGAAAGGTGCACAACGAATGATCTATACTCTCCACGAACTTTGTATGAAAACGACATTTGGTACGAACTTTCAGTTTCACTTTCACTGTCAGTTTCAGTTTCACTTCAGTTTCTTTGATTTGTTTCTCAGAATTACAACATAGCATTGGTTTCGTGGAATGTACCAGTAGTTATGCAATCTCTCGTTCACACGTTATAGGCGTTCCTGGTGCTTAATTTAAAGAAACCAAAACTTGAGAGCGAATCTACGAGAGATCGAGCTAACAATCACAGGTAAGTTGTCCTTTTTATGTGGCATATTTTATTGTAAAATTTTCAGGTAATACCGTCGTATATATGACAATCTCCTGCATTTGTTTTCGTTGGTATACGTCGGAGATAACAAAATCTCCTCCGAAACATTCGGTAGTTGTGGCGTATATAATATAGGGTTGTGTTAAGGAACGCGGGGACATGAATCGAGCCAAGTTTCGGATCAGGATCAGGTTTGGGTATTCTGGGGCGGAGTGATCAATAATTAAAAAAAAAAAAAAAAAAAAAAAAAAAATCGCCAATTTGTATCAAACTGAGAATATAATATCTTTAGAAATACAAAATATACTGAAAACGGAGGGGCCCCCGGCCCCTGCACAAAGAGGCCTGCAGCCCTACATGTGTGTGCTCAGCGCGCTTGACAGACAAATCCTATTCTTTTATATATATTGATAATATTATTATGCTACTTCAATATATCAAATATTTTACCAAATTTGGTTGAAATAGGTCCAGGGGTCTGTGAGAGAAATCCGAACATACAGACGGACATACAGACGGCTAGACAGTCAGATCATACTCTTTATATATATATTATACGCAAAGTGAAAGAAAGAAGTGATTTATTCCACTGAGCTCGTGCCACATACCTTTAAATATATGTGTCTATCATGGTAAATACTATATCATTTAAAAGACATATTAATCGCTGACATGTCAGAAGATTAATAATATTCAGATGTTTACGTGCATGCCCGCGGTTCCACGGCTACACGTATCTCGTCTTTTAAATGTAAGTCGCTTATAAAAGAGCCATTGGACAGGACGGGACGGGACTTGGTCTATGGTGACCCTCAACACGACAACCTTACAATATAACCAGTTAACAAGGGTGTTCGGCTGTTCGCCGTTGTAATCAGGATGTTTTACTCATTTTAGGCATCAAAATGCAAAGCGATTCGCAGGCGAAAACAGTTATTGGATCGAAGTACGAAGGGGTCACAGCACTTCAGGAACATTTGTACAAACAAACGCAGGAAAAATCAGAAATTTGCGATGTAACCATAGTAATGGGAGAGATGGTAAGTGCCAACATGAACCATATGTGAATCAAGGTGAACCTGTGTAGTGTATCAATGCACGAATATGTGATCATGACATGTTGTATAGGAAGTGAGCTTTTCGTTGGCGTTTGATTTGTTTCTTTCCGTATTATACATTCATTGGTTTTTATTTTCATTTACCCACCGGGTCAACAACTACCATTTGAGGAGTATCCTACATGCACTCCCGTGGGACTTTGAGCCTCCATATGTCCTGGGTCGGGGCTGTGGACAATTAAAATAATGACAAATGTTAGCTGAAATAACTTAGCAATAAATGTATTTAGAGTCCCGAATCACGGTGGGGAATCACGTGGTTTCGAATTGATGAGTATACCACGCATTCAAAATGGCCGAAGCGTTCGCAAACACGACCTGAAACGAGGAAAAAGGTAATAATTTAGGATAGTAATATATTACATAGTATTTTGGTAGCTACGGGCATATGCTGTACTAGTTTTCAAACAAGCTGATACCTCATGTGTGTGTCCAAACTCCCAGTTGTTTGCTCTAACATTCTGACCAAAGTTGTCAGTCGAATGATTCTCCAAGATGTATGGACTGGTGTATTCCACGAACCTCCGACTGGCAACTTTGGTCTGAATGTTATAGAAAATTATACTGAATACTTCCGAACAAATAATGTATCATCTTGTTTTTAAAATAAACTAGCATATGCTCGTATAACAGTCAAAATGATATGTTTTGTGTCAGTTCTTCATATATTATGTTTGTGTGCGTTTGCATTAGCCTCGACCATTTTGAATGTGTGGTACGCACCAACGTCGAAACCACGTGATTCACCACCGTGCAAGTGGCACCTGCTGTCACTTCAACTACTGTTGGGCGGATTTTCCGGCCACGTACACATGATATATTGGGCTAAGCTCACACAACTGTTAAAAGTACAGGCATATTTCCATGATTTTTTCGTATGGCTATTAATCATTGCCCGACATTAAAGTGATGTGAAACACTCCGGTATGGTGATCAAATAGAAATGGAGAATATCTTGCTCAAACTAGTTATTTTTCACAATTATCATATCCAAGTTGACAACGCACGCCGTCATTCTTGTATATTAATTAAACGCAGTGACTATTGGTTGCGAAATCGTTTTCGTTAGTAAAACTTATTTTATCACCAATAGTTGCGTCCCGAATCGAGAAGTAAATATTTACAATTGAGCACAGTTGAGACGATGTTTCCCATGGAGTGGTAAGGTCGATTTGCTTGAAATTTTCGGCGATGTTAGTAGAATGCTACATTTCTCCAGTTGACATAGCCCCTGAATACTAACTTATCAGTTACAGGCATCTGAACAAGTCTATAATATGTTTTTAAGTGATAAATTTTGTGATTAACAAATATTTGTCTTCAATACACTTAGTGCACGTTCACACACTGGAAGGTTTGTCTGGAAAACTAGCATTTTGATATGCATGCCCAATGGTCGTGTTGTCGGTTGTCGACCAGCACGTGCTCGCATTGCGTACGGCTGTATATCATTGTTCACGACGATCGAGGCCAGTAGCAATTATTGTCGATGTCTGCATTTCGAATAATCTAAAACATTTATATTGATGTATATATATAAATGAAATATATATATTCCAAATCTTGCAATGGTCAGTCTGCCTGTCCGCTGTAGACATTACCGGGGAACAATGTAGAGGGCTCCAAATCTACAAGTGCAATCTTTCACGAACAAGAATGTAGTGCAGGTTAAAAAAAAAGTGACGCTGTCAGGGGTGGAATGGGGAGTGGTATCTGTCGCTGATTTCCGCATAACTTATATTTAGTCATCTATGGGGCGCCATCCCTGCAAATATTCGTTTTCGGAGATATCCCCTCGTAATTCGGAGATATCTCCTCGGTTTCGCGGAGATATCTCCTTGGAATTGCAATTCCTAGCAGATATCTGCTTGGAATATGGTCCATTATGGAGATATCTCCTTGGATCCAAGGAGATATCTGCTTGGATTATGGAGATATCTCCTTGGATCCTAGGAGATATCTCCTCGCAACTACGAGATATCTGCTTGAAATATTTCCAACGAGATATCTCCTTGAAACAGAGGAGATATCTCCACAATCCAAGCAGATATCTGCTCTGATTCAAGGAGATATCTCCTTGGATCCAAGCAGATATCTGCTCGCATTATGGAGATATCTCCTCGGTTTCAAGGAGATATCTCCTTGAAAATATTTCCGAGGAGATATCTCCATATTCCAAGCAGATATCTCCTTGAAACCGATGAGATATCTCCATAATGCGAGCAGATATCTGCTTGGATCCAAGGAGATATCTCCGAAAACGAATATTTGCAGGGATTGCGCCCCATAGTCATCTCCGTTATATCTATAAATATGATATATGGAATCTTCTTGTGTGATTCAAAGTTTATAGATAATAATTCAAACCCGCGCAGTATTCATAATATATTGTTATCAGCTCAGCAAAAGCCAGGATCTGACACACGTACGTGTAACTTATGTTGTCATTGCCAACGAAGTCACCGGACCATGCCGCCGACACGTACTAGTCAAACCGTTCAGAAGTTTTGTGCCAAATGTCTAGCTGCACGAACCGTGCATATGTAGCGAAAAGAATAACCAAATCTTGTGCTTATTGAATGACCGATCACTACTGTGCAGGCATAAATATGCGTGGAATGATTGTGGCTTCTTGTACTAGCATGTCGTGGTTGGAACAGAACAGAAACCAACATGGATGTATCATTCATCATGGTTCTTCTAGTATCAGCTATGACCAATAAACAATAGAGTAGTGTCAGCGTGTGAACATGTGCGTACCATTATAGTATCTGTGCGTTGGTCGTGCCACGCCAAACATTATGGTATATAAACAGGTCAACCCACCCCTGGTCAAGTGGTCTTGCAGAAATGCTATGATGTTGGTGGGTCCTGCTGTTTTGCTATTTTGCGGTTAGTACAAAGCGATGCTGCAATTATGGTGACCGCGCGCGCGTTCCGCCTCGTGTTTACATCGAAACTAAGCAATTACAACACGATCTAAGCATTCTGATGATCACACACGAATGTACTAAAACCTCCGACATACATACATTCTGCAACTCCGCGGACGACTTAAGAATGGCGTTCTTTGGCGAGTATTAACATAGTTATTGTTATGCCCAAATACCCACGTTTTGTCGCGTTACACGGCTGAAATCATCCCATATGACGGGAATGATGATTTTAATAACAAAGATACACATTCATTCAAAAGATATACAGCGTACGCTTGAGACAAGCCCGATTTGGTATTTTAGGGTCCACACTGATGTTGGTGTGGGACCAATGTGATGCCGGTGAGAATCCACACTGATGTTGGTGAGGATCCACTCTGATGTTGTTGAAATATTTTTCTTCCATATTACTGAACCCAAACCATGAACAAATCGATTTTAAACACCACAAGGAGAGAAAATACAGTACACCGTGAAGGCAGAAACATCTTTAGAATCGAGAACAATGACCCTAATATCACAAATTGGACTATACCGTGACATTGGTTACTTATTCTCAGTTACTTATTTCTTATTCGGAAGCATGCAAACTTTACCAAATTAACGCTGCGATAGGGTGGCTCACCTCAAGTTATGTTAGAAAAACCGAAAACCGCACCCTCTAGACCGCGCGGTTGCTACAGTGGGTGGCAAACAGGAGACCCATTGTCGTTTCGGTATTTGTTGGCCGATTTTGACAAAATAAATGGTGTAGTGGGGTGGCCCACCCAAACTATACTAGAAAAACTGAAAACCGCACCTCTTTAGCGCGTGTGGTTGCCACCGGAGGTCGCAAAAAGGGCATCCAACGCCGTTTCTGTGTTTATGGACCGATTGAGCCCAAATAATCGGTGTGGTAGCGTGGCCCATCCAACATTATGTTAGAAAAACCGAAAACCGCAACCTTCTAGCCCGTGCGTTTGCCCTAAATACTGAAACGACAATGGGTGTCACCTCATGTGGCAACCACACGGGATAGAAGGGTGCGGTTTTTATAGTATAACTTGGAATGGACCACACTGTCGCACGGTTTATTTGGTCAAAATCTGTCTATATATACCGAAATTTCGTTAACGGCAATGATGGGTGTCATTTTTGCCACTTCGTGTGGCAACCAAACGGGACAGATGGTGTGGTTTTCGGTTTTTATAGTATAACTCGGGGTGGGCCACACTATCATTTATTTTGTCAAAATCGGTCCACATAAATATCGAAACGGCAATGGGTGTCCAGTTTGTCACCTCCTGTGTCAACCGCACGGGCTAGCGGGGAGTGGTTTTTGTTCTTTGTAACATAACTTTAGGTGGGCTACCATGCCGCACCGTTTATTTTGTCACAATCGTTCCATAAATGTCGAAACGTCAATGGGTACCCTTTTTGCCACCTCCTGTGGCAACCACATGCACGGGCTAGATGGGTGCGGTTTTCGGTTTTTATAGTATAATTTTGGGTGGGCCACCTACTGCGCCGTTTATTTTGTCAAAATTGGTCAATAAATACCGAAACGGCATTGGGTATCCGTTTCGCCACCTCCTGTGGCAACCACACGGGCTAGAATGGTGTGGTTTCGGTTTTCCAAACATAATTTGAGGTGGGCTACCATACCTCACCGTTTATTTTGGCCCAATCGATCCACACATGTCGAAACGGCAATGGGCCGGTGCCCTTTTTGCCACCTTTGTTTTATAGTATAATTTGGTGTGGGCCACCCTACTGCGCCGTTTATTTTGTCAAAATTGGTCCATAAATACCGAAACGGCATTGGATATCCGCGTTTTGCCACCTTCTGGGCCAACCGCACTGGCTGGAGGGATTCGGTTTTCGGTTTTACTAAATGTAAATTGAGGTGGGCTACCATACCGCACCGTTTATTTTGGCACAATCGGTGTGTGGTTTTCGGTTTTTCTATCGTTTAATCTTGACCACATGATTTAACACGGGTACCCATTCATTATATAAAAGTGGTATTAGAAGAATTGTGTTGATATTCTAATGCCATTCACTGTAGTCACATTCTATTTTAATTCTACATCGTTGTATTTTGAAGACCAAAATATTTTACCGAGTTTCATTTCTGAATGAATTAAACACCTATAGCGCTAGCATGGCGTAATTACACCATGGTGCGGCGTACTTTCGCCCTACTAATACGACACATATACGCCGCAATTAAGTCGAGCACGACGTACATACGCCCTATAATGTGGTGTATATTATCTGTAATACGGCGTAATTACGTCTCAGTACGACATATATTCGCCGTAATATGGCGTAATTACGCCATTTTGTACGGCGTAATAACACAATGTAGTACCACGTACTTACGCCTAATGGCACGGCATATATCAGCTGTACTTATACATCACAATACTGTGTATATACATGCATATCCGCCTTAATATGGCGGAATTATACGTCCTATAGTAGGCGCATATATGACACAGTTCACAGAACAAAAATTTACCCACCCCAATAGTACTAATATGATCAAGTACTATTGGATGGGGTCAATTATTGTTCTAGGGACCTGTGCAATATGCCTACACATATATAAAAATACATTTAGGGATACCATTTCCAGAAAAAGCTGGAAAACGATAATTCTTCTGTTTATGCGACCAACACACTTGAGCGCGAAGAAGGACATTCGATGAGTAGAGGTGTTCATTCGTTCTTGAATATTTGTCACACGACCGTGCGATGGCCATAACTAACCTAAATAGCGACCGAAACAATGGAATGTTGTTTCACAAACAACATCATGTTGTACGCCCACCAACATCGGTTTGTATATTTAACAGCTTCATAGCGGATCCTCAACAACATCGCTTTGGATCCATCAATTTATTTGTCACCTGCTTGTGCCGTATGAAATGTCCAAATACTTGTCACTGCCTAAAGCCTTCAGTATGCTTGTTTGTACCTCTCTACATGTCATGTTTATACATTATTGCTATTATTTGGATATAAATGGCGAAATAACAGGAATGTCACAAATTGGATTAAAATGACCTATTTAATTTCTATTTAAGCCCCCAAAAAACGTTAGTGTGATTGCAGAAGCATTCCAGCAGACGATTTCACCACTTGAATCAACAATACGCCATTTTAAATTACTCAAATTACGTCTAAACTCTCGATGTGAGATTATCACGCGGTCACCAGCATCGCTTTGTACTAACCGCATCACAGCAGGACCCACCAACTTCATAGCATTTCTGCAGGACCACTTGACCAGGGGTGCAACCGTCTAATTGCGTATGAGGAAAAGGTATGTTTGTCAACCATGAATAAAATAGTGTACACTTGCCACGCGAGGCTTTAAGATTTGATCCTACTCTCATTTCAGGAACTGGCAGCCCATTGGTCTGTTTTGGTCATGTGCCCTTACTTCCGTTCATTGTATAACTGTAGCTTCAAGGAAAAAGAAACAGGTGGGTCTTATGGCGACATTTCTACACAGTCGTGTTAACTTTAATTTACATCAGAATTTCAAAACATGGTATGCCAGTATTTCATGAGTGTCCAACTTGGTGATGCATACATCGTTCTCCAGTCACTATATAATAAGGGCATATCATAACGAAGGTGACTTCCATTCCTTGTTCCTTATTCGAAAACAAATATATATTTAGGTAAAACAAAGGCTGTTTTAGGGTGGCCCCCATGCACCCTTTCCACACACCCCAACACCCCATCCCGATCCAAAATGGCCGCCGTCAGAGGGATTCAAATGGGGCACCACGATTTAGGTCAAACAAAGGGTGTTCTATGGTGGCTCCCAAGAGATTCAAAATATTCACCCATCACACCCACCCCGAACCAAAATGGCCTCCGTCCAGATGAGTTCAAATAGGGCACCCATGTCATTTCTCGGTCCATTGACCGATTTAGGTGAAATAAAAGGTCGCCGACCACGCGTCATTTAACCCCAGAAAAAGTGGCTTTTTTTAAAGTAAGGATAGATTTTATTTAACTCATCAGACCGTGACCAAATTCAAACTTGGCCTTTGTCTTCTGAAATTTGAACAACGAATACGGAATAAGGAATGGAAGTCACCCTCGTCATATACTGAGAAATGATGCAACAGGTAAGCACAGTACCAAACTATATTATTTCATTCAAATATATCATATGAAACCCGTATTATATATCAGTAAAAAAAAAACATTACATATTTCCTTATATCTCCCTATATACATGTATAGTTGTGAATTGGCGCCTGCTACATATAACTTGGCATCTCGCTAAACAAAATGTCCGCGCCGCATCCTTACATATTGATTCAGACGGATTAATACTATTTCGAAAAACCGTGCATGACACAAGCACCAGACAATGCAAAAATGATTGCTTTGTTCATTAAAGTTAAATTCTTATCCAGTTTCGTTGCGCCAACGCTGTAAATGTATGCATTTTGCAGCTGCTTTTGAGGATTTTTATTTGTTAACAAGAGCTACGCTGGGCGTGCAATATACGCCCTCTCTTGGGTCGGCGGAAACTGATCAAAAAGGGGCATAACTCTGGTAAAAATTGGCGGACGGAACTCAAATTTGAACTTGACCTGTGTTTTGGTGGGAGAAAGTAATATACCAAATTATCATTGAATCCGATAAGCTCTAGTAAAGTTATCATGCGGACAACAAATTTCAGGGATTTTCTAAGTCAAATTACGTCAAATAAGGGGCATAACTCCGGTGAAAATTGGCAGACGGAACCCAAATTCAAACTTGAGCTGTCTTTTCTGCTAATAAACCCACACACCAAATTTGATTAAAATCGGTTCACTCTAACTAAAGTTATCATCCGGACAACAAATTTCAGGGATTTTCTAAGTCAAATTACGTCAAAAAAGGGGCCATAACTCTCGCAAAAATTATCGGATTAAAACTAAATTCGGACTTGAGCTGTATTTCGATATATGTAATCCACAAAATAACGGGTTTTGCGTATAAAAATTCCAAAATCGAGTTATCATCCGGAAACCAAAAAACATAAGAAAAACTGAATTTTCTGAGTCGAAAAAGGGGCATAACTCTGCCAAAAATGGTCGGACAGAACCCAAGTTCGAACTTGACCTGTGTTTTGGTGGGAGAAAGAAATATACCAAATTTTGATTCATTCCGATAAACTATACTAAAGTTATCATCCGGACAACAAATTTCAAGGATTTTCTAAGTAAAAAAACGTTAAATAAGGGGCATAACTCCAGCGAAATTTGGCGGGCGGAACCCAAATTCGAACTTGAACTTACTTTTCGGCTAATAAACCCACATACCAAATTTTACTAATTTTGGTTCACTCTAACTAAAGTTATCATCCGGACAACAGGTTAACGGACGCCCGGACGCCCGGACGGACAGACCAATACTATAATACGGCCTTTTTTTCAAAAGGGCGTATAAAAAGGTATAAAGCTCTTGTTTTTTTTTCATGTGCCATAAAATATCTTGAACTCGTCACGTTGGGATATAATATATCAGATGTCTGGCATATCTATTCAGCCCCTAGCCTATACGAGCTTTATATCCTCGGAGAAAGTTTTCCAGATTAATATAGGATTTATCTTCCTGTGTTTTTAAATATAGTTTAAACATATTACAGACACTATTAACTCACGCGTAACGTATTTTATTACATGATACTAGCCTTATTCCATTCAATAAACCCATTCTATAAATTGTGATATTAAACGTTCGTTTAATAACAGGAAATAGTGCCAGGTGACCTTTGACTTCCGGTTTGTCGTCTGTTTACATTCCATACTCTCTCAAACTACTATGGCTTCCAACATTTTTCCAACAAACTATGATGAATGAAGAGTTTGAAAAGTTATGTCATTAAATATACGCCAATAAATAGGCCAAAGCGTCTTTATGTATATGGGTCTATTTTAAATTTAATTTCTTTACGCTGACGAACTACACATAAATAATCGAAACGCCATCGCATGCCTTATAGAAGCCGATATTAATTTCGCGTCCAATTTGTTGATTTAAGTATGTTTTGACCATGTTTTGGATCATGTAATAAATATAATCTAAAATTCGTGCCCAGTTTATAGCGGAATTTACAAAACGAGTCCAGTAAGTTAGGTATGGCCCTTGCTAAAGGCTCGGTCCAGACCTAATGTACTGAACTCGTTTTGTAAATTCCGATATAAACTGCATGGGGACGAGTTGTACATCTTCTATATCCTATTCAGTTCTAAGAGTATACATTGCTATTAGGTATAATTTATTCTGTATGATATTCAGATCAAATAAACAATTAAATACGAATCTAAGGCATTTGTCCGTAAAAGCTTCTGTCAATTAATATTAATTTTATTCTGAATTTTCTGGTATACATGTAATACATACAATCAATTCGGGATATTTTATTGCTCGCGGAAACGCCGGGTGCGTAGCAAGCGGGATAACTCTGTCTCTATCTCAGATCGCGTTGCATGGCGGTCTGTTCTAAAATAGTCACGACAAATTGTCCTAATCGATTATCGCATTATATACGAAAATATCGTTATAAAATCAATATTAATTGATAGAAGCATTTCCGGACATTGGCTTTTGACTCATATTTATTATTTTATACCCGGTAACTATCTGAAACGTATTGGGAAGAGATAACCCTTACTATACTAAATCAGCATTGGTGATTAGTTATCCCATAGGAAATGATTAGATAATAAGTTCAACAAACGACCGTATATAGGTCACCTCAATATGAAGGTCACCTTCAAATGAATAATAGACCATTCTGATGTACTCTTTTTAACTGACTGGGAGAGTCCATTTAGTATAGAAAGGGTTAAGCTAAATCCCTATAAATGAATACATGAGAATCAAGTAGCTACATATTTGTTATCATGTATCGAGTCTGATCATGTCATGAATCTCTACTCTGGCTAACGCCCGTATAGAGATCATATTCTACAAGTACAAAACCAGGGAACTTTTTGAAGTTTTGATAGGAAACCTTATAAAGTCGAAAAAATAACGATGGGAATACATTTCTTAGTTATTATCTGTTCCTTAATAATGTACTTCACTGTAGGTGAAAGTCCCAACTCGAAATTTTACGATTTAATTGACTTTGTGAGCGATTATGCTTTGCATCGCTTACAATTATAGAACTTTTCCTAGGTAATTAATTCAATGCTTATTGCGATATTGACTCGCAGACGTCGCAGAAAAGGATGTTGTTTCGAGGTTGGATCTTCACCTACAGTAAAGTACGTTATTAAGGAACAGGTAATAACTAAGAAATATGTTCCCCGTGTTATTATATATTTCGACTTTATAAAGTTCACTGTCAAACCTTCAAAAAGTTCCCAGGTTTTGTACTGGTGGAATATGATCTCTACGGGCGTTAGACAGAGTAGAGATTCATGGCATGATCTAGTATAGAGTTACATAACGATCACCGTGTCACAAAAGACAGATATGTGGCTTTGATAAAAAGTGACAGAAAGTTCTAATTGTTTTTACTTCATTGTTTTGCAGCTGTGGTTAAACTAAAGTACGGGGCTCCCACTGCGATGAAGACAGCTATTGAGTTTCTATACTTGGGTTCTGTGAAGCTCTCATTTGAAGCTGCTCGAGAACTGCTTGATTGCGCTGACTATCTTCAGATTGACTCTCTGAAGAAACACTGCGTAGAATATCTTTCAGAATGCGAGATTACTACAACAAACTGTGTTGAATTGTGGATCATGTGCGACAAGTATAGCGCTGAATGTCAGGAATGCGGAGCACTACGAATCGTACGATTCTTGCATGAGCATCTGCAAGAGATCTTAGAGAAAGATGTGGCATTTGGCGTAACTGCCGACATGGTCAGAGGATTAATCACTGACCCAACATTGAACCATGTGCCTCGAGAGAAATTCTTTGAATTCATTGTCCGATGGGTGGAACATGGTAAGGAAAATCGAGAATCAAGCTTTGGTGATCTTTTTTGTGAGCTGGACTTGGAAGCGGTTCCCCGCTCTTATCTGGAGAAAATAGATCAACACCCCTTTGTTCAAGAAAATAAAGCTTGCGAGATCCATGTCCGTGACATCATAATGCGATATGATCTGGGCGAAGTGACGGGCACGAAAGAAGTCATCTTACTTGTAGGCCGCAAACATATTTCCAGCGTTTTGAATGCAGGCCGCGAGGGAGGGAATCTTGTTTACGCATACATACCCTCTGAGTCCAGATGGACATTTTTCACATCTCTTCCAAAAATAATGCCGATACCAAAGCTTGCCTGCAACGGTAAGAATTTGTTTGCGATTGACGGAGATGACAAGCTGAGTTCGTTACATATATTTGATATGGAGAAAGATGAGTGGTCCAGTTCAGAACTTACATTTATAGGTAGATCAAATCTAAAGCCCGATCAAATTAAGGGAATGCACTGCTCTCATGATAAACTAATCATTGTTGCGCTACCTCGTCCATTCTTTAAAGGTTTCTGCGGCAGGTTCAGAAAAGTTGTACAATATAATATTTACGAGATATCTGACGGTCAAGTTCTGTTCATAAAGACGGCTGGCACATGGCATGGCACAGGGTCTCTCACTCTGTGTTCCTCTGTTGTTGGAAAGTACATTTGTGTGATAGCCCAAATTGCAGCGGCAGCTGCGGATGGAAAATCAGAGAAGGCCCGTCTAAGTATGCATAATGTCGAAACTGGGGAAGCTGCATCTCGTGCCGGATTTCTTGATGCGATGTGGTTCAAGTACAATGGAAAAATGAAAACAGCTCGACTTGATGGGGATTATACAGAAGAAGCTTCGAGAGGGAATAATTCAAAAGCACTTAAGATTCCCAGGCCAGAAACCAAACCCCAACGAAAAGAGTTCTGTCACGCTAGTTGTGGGGATTCATTATATATTTTCGGGGGAATCGACCCCAGGGATTATGATAGACACGTCACTTCCGCATGCAGATTTGATTTCCACTCATGTGCATGGTCTGATATAGATGATATTCCTGCCGGCTTAACTGGCTGCGACAACAATGTTGTAACAGAAGTTCCATCTCAGCGATTGAAATGTCACATCGATTGTCGGCACTGCGCCCGCAAAGTTAAAGTTGAACTGACGGCAATTGAGAGAGCCCTCGCATGCGAATCATTTCAACAACACCAACACGAACAAGAAGAACGAATGTTACAGTTACTCACCGGAAACGTCTATGATCAGCAACTTTATGATGATTATAATGGATTCGATGGCTATTATTCTTCAGACTCAGATTGATGACTAATCTAGCTGTGTGGATCTTTGGGGAACTTGAAAGATCGTGACCATGTCACTTCTGCCCGTATATGCGATTCCCGTTCGTAGAAGTGGACTGTTATACATGCAGATGATATTCCTGAGCATGTCACTTCTATCCGTATATTTGATTTCCGTTCGTATAAGTGGACTGTTATACATGCAGATGATATTCCTGAGCATGTCACTTCTATCCGTATATTTGATTTCCGTTCGTAGAAGTGGACTGTTATACATGCAGATGATATTCCTGAGGATGTAACTTCTATCCGTATATTTGATTTCCGTTCGTAGAAGTGGACTGCTATACATGCAGATGATATTCCTGAGCATGTTACTTCTGCCCGTATATGTTATTTCTGTTCGTATAAGTGGACTGTTATACACGCAGCTGATATTCCTGAGCATGTTACTTCTATCCGTATATTTGATTTCCGTTCGTAGAAGTGGACTGCTATACAAGCTATATATATATATAGCAGATGATATTCCTGAGCATGTCACTTCTGCCCGTATATGTGATTTCCGTTCGTAGACGTGGACTGCTATACATGCAGATGATATTCCTGAGTATGTAACTTCTGCCCGTATATTTGATTTCCGTTCGTAGAAGTGGACTGTTATACATGCAGATGATATTCCTGAGCATGTAACTTCTATCCGTTTATTTGATTTCCGTTCGTAGAAGTGGACTGCTATACAAGCAGATGATATTCCTGAGCATGTAACTTCTGCCCGTATATTTGATTTCCGTTCGTAGAAGTGGACTGCTATACAAGCAGATGATATTCCTGAGCATGTAACTTATATCCGTATATTTGATTTCCGTTCGTAGAAGTTGACTGTTATACATGCAGATGATATTCCTGAGCATGTCACTTCTATCCGTATATTTGATTTCCGTTCGTAGAAGTGGACTGCTTATACATGCAGATGATATTCCTGAGTATGTAACTTCTGCCCGTATATTTGATTTCCGTTCGTAGAAGTGGACTGCTTATACATGCAGATGATATTCCTGAGCATGTAACTTCTGCCCGTATATGTGATTTCCGTTCGTAGAAGTGGACTGCTATACAAGCAGATGATATTCCTGAGCATGTAACTTCTGCCCGTATATGTGATGTCTGTTCGTATAAGTGGACTGCTTATACATGCAGATGATATTCCTGAGCATGTAACTTATATCCGTATATTTGATTTCCGTTCGTAGAAGTGGACTGTTATACATGCAGATGATATTCCTGAGCATGTCACTTCTATCCGTATATTTGATTTCCGTTTGTATAAGTGGACTGCTTATACATGCAGATGATATTCCTGAGCATGTAACCTCTGCCCGTATATGTGATTTCCGTTCGTAGAAGTGGACTGTTATACAAGCAGATGATATTCCTGATGTTTTAAAGGCTCACTTAATTTTCGAGATTTTTTTTTTATAGAATGCCTCAAAATTAAAAAATAAGAGATATTGTTATTTCCTTCCATCGAGAATAATAAACTAGCAGTGCAGACCAGATCGAAATTAAGCACAGAACACACGTCGGTAACTTGACAAAAACAACATGGTCACAGTTTATTCGACCGGATAAGTTGATAATACAATTTTTGAGCCTCCTCTTTTAAATAGAATACGATATGGAATATGTTGTATATAACGTGATCTGGTGATTATATAATTAAGTGGGCCTTTAACTGTCACAACGACTGTCCACAATGTGCCAAAGAAAATTCGAACAGGATTTCAGAGAGTCATTGCATGTCTGTTTTTACAACACATATTACATCAACAATAACAAGTGTCATTAATGTCTACCAGGTACTGCTATGGTGACGTTGATTAGTATTATGATTCAGATCATTATTATGACTATTATTACTCAGACTGAGATTAATGAATACTTCAGATGGATATATGTAATAAAGAAAATGCTCATGCAAGAACTTGATAGTACTCAGCGTGAAACAGAGACTAGACTATATATATCACAGTCTTGTAGCATGTGTAAGGAAATCCATAGCGGCCTTATGTGGCTTTGTTGCAATTATATGATGTGAGTTCTCCAGTATTCCCAATTCTCTCATATTTCAAACAAACACTCATTTGCAACTGAGCCGCGCTAGCTGTGGTCACAGACGGCGTTTATTGCGTAACATGCTTTACAGGTTATATGTGGGCACATGCTATAATATTTTACATACACAATGTAAATACATCCTAGAAAGTCTGCACAGCCGGTCAGGAAAAACCATTCACCCCTTTTATATAGGGACTGGAAACCTGAAATCCGAAGCCCACTCGTATGTGCAGCTCGGGTGTTCGGACCGCACCCTTATTGAAATCTACTCATAATTATAGATGTATCAATATTCTGAACATTGTGAATAATTTGTCATCTTTCAGCTGAGTTATATTACAGAATGAAGAACGCTATATAGCTGGACACAGCATTGATAATTTCTTTCATTTGATTGAAAATTTTTTATTAAAATTTTTTGAAAATTAATGTGACCCTCTCAGTGAAGTTACACGGCTAGAATGACGAATTCTCCGCTCTAGCGATCCGAACAATTACCACAAATCTCATTCTCATTGGCTACAATTCGAAATAGGCTCCGCCTATAATAAACAACTCTATATGCCCGAACTGTGAATACATAATTTTCCCGCTAATGCCAGGAAACGCGGGAAAATTTGAATTATATGATGTCGATTGGTGTAAACAATATTTATTCCCAATACAAAAAAAAAAGATTAATATTTTAAAGGTACTCAATCCGTAAAGAGGGTCCCCATCTCAACAGATTCCAACAACAACAATCCGATCAGAGGGTCCTATTTTACTATTTCTTTGGCTTTGGGGGTAAAAAATATTTGATTCGAGGAACCCATCAAACAAAGCTCAGAGTTATTAGATATTGATTTTTGAAATTTGTTATGTTCTCGAGATGAGTAATAATAATTGCCGTCAATTTCGTATCCTGCTCGAGATTTGTACATCAAAACTCTATTCAAACAGACAAGGATGGATAACTCTAAAATCAAGTGGTAATAATAACGCAAATTTGACTGAGATCTGGACCAGAAAGTATTCCCGATAATGAAAAATAATAGATTTCTAAAATTGATATCTAACAAATCTGAGCTTTGACGGGTGACTTCCTCGACTCGAATCAAATATTTTTGACCCCCGAAGCCATTGAAATAGTAATTGAGAGGAGTTGTATCGGATTGAGTACCTTTAATATTTTAATAAATTCTAATGGATGATTAAGGGTGAATTTCAAAAATGAGCGACAATAAAATATTTCAAACGATTATGAGAAATGGTGATGCAAAGATTATAAATACCGTATTCAACATGATCCATGATCCGGTTGTTCTGTACGTCTCAGAAGGGGGTCTTTGAAAGTTTAGTATATTATAGAGATAAACATGAGAAGTTATTGGTGGTCGTTGAATGACGATGCATTGCATCAAATTGTTATATTGAACACAATTTATGTTCATTTGTATTTACATGTTTTACGTTTTAACTCATTATATAACATGCAACTGCCTATATATCTGGTGTATTGCAATGAATATTCTATTCTATATGGAATCCTATTACGGCCACTTGCTAATGGCGCTTTCGGCGCACTTTTTGGCGCGATGCGCCGAAAGCGACAAAATGTGCGCCATTAGCGTTGTTTCGGCGCGCGCCGAAAGCGACAAAATATGCGCCATTAGCGCATTCGGCGCGATGCGCCATTAGCGCGGTGCGCCGAAAGCGACAAAATATGCGCCATTAGCGCATGTACAATTAAGTATGTGATCACCCCAGCAGGGGTGCCGGAAGAGGGGGGCAGAGGGGGCAGCTGACCCCCTGCCCTTAACCAAGGGGGGGGGGCGAGCGGGGGCAGGACTTGCCCTTATTCTGGAGACAAAAAATGCTTTTTGTGTGTTTAATCTCGTGTTTTTATAGCAAAATGTGACTTTTTTGGTCCAAATACCACCAATTTCACCAGGAATATTAATTTTTTTAAATAGGGATTTTTGCCACAATGAATTTATGGTTAGTTTTCCGAGTTTGCGGAGAAAATGCCCTTTTTTTCAGAAAAGTGCTCATTTTGTAGGCGCTTCCGGTGCCCCTGCACCCCAGTGCAGATCGGACATGGCCATATGTACAATGTATAGGACTATGTATTAATTTTAAAAGGGAGGGGCTGAATTTTGCTGTAGATAGACCTCTAAATGCTATAATTTGTCATTATTCAGATTTAAAATTATTGTGGCCGTGTGGTCCTGGTCCCTCCTTTGTGGGCAGTTAAAGGTACTCAATCCGATCAGACGGTCCTAAGTTACTGGTCAATCGATGCATTTCTACAAAATAATGATAACCACTATATATACCAACTATATATATACATGTATGGTATCAATTTTCTCAAAACTTTTTATTTGTTCAACATAAATTCCTTGTGGCAAAAATCCCTATTTTTAAAGGTATTTGTCGGTTTTTATGGCCGTTTTGTGATAATATTGACAAAAAATTAATATTCCTTGTGAAATTGGTGGTATTTGGACCAAAAAAGTAACATTTTGCTATAAAACACGAGATTATACACACAAAAAGCATTTTCTGTCTCCAAAAAAAGGGCAAGTCCTGCCCCCACTCGCCCCCCCCCCCTTGGTCAAGGGCAGGGGGTCAGCTGCCCCCACTGCCCCCCTCTTCCGGCACCCCTGCTGGGGTGATCACATACTTAATTGTACATGCGCTAATGGCGCATATTTTGTCGCTTTCGGCGCACCGCGCTAATGGCGCATCGCGCCGAATGCAATAATGGCGCACCGCGCCGAATGCGCTAATGGCGCATATTTTGTCGCTTTCGGCGCGGTGCGCCGAAAGCGCCGAAAGCGCCGAAAGCGACAAAAAGTGCGCCGTAACGGCGCATATTTTGTCGCTTTCGGCGCTTTCCGCGCTTTCGGCGCGCGCCGAAACAACGCTAATGGCGCACATTTTGTCGCTTTCGGCGCGCGCGCCGAAAGCGACAAAAAGTGCACCGAAAGCGCCATTAGCAAGTGGTCGTAATAGGATTCCATAATTCTATTGTATTATAATCTACCATTTATTAATTCAATCGACTAAAAGATCAGCGCGACAGCCCTATATATCACAATCTTGATTGTTCTTAGCGTAAAGTACATCATGTATAGTGCATTTGGTTTTGTTCATTTCTATTTCATTATATATTGGTAAGTTTCATATTTCAATTCGTTTGAAGTAAAGTAAATGTATTCTCCTCCATTGCATATTATTGAAACACATGATTGATGCATGATTTAAATAAACAAAACCAAACTATACATTGCGCATGCGCAGTTATATCTATGTAATCTATGTAATCTTAAAAGTTGTTTAGCCTTCAAATATTTGCAAAGAATCAATCGTGCAATGAATCATGGCATGTCCTCGGTCTGACAACAATATAAACAACGGAAGAAACATATTGTGCAATTCCAAAACATGATTATTCAGTATATAGTGTACAGTGTACAATAGATAGCCAGCGATCTACGATGAATATATGCAAGGTAAGTTTGCACGTGGACGTAGTCTTAACCCTGTCTATATAACATACTGATTGACGAGTAGTTCACTTATGAACTGTTCAGATAATAAGATAGGTCGTTTGTTGAACTTATTATCTGAACATTTCCCATCAAAGAATATGAACCCTTCTGTACTTTTACTAAATTTGTGTCTGTCTGTTCTGATTGCCTGAACATCCATATATAGATGAATAATAGACACTCCCTATGTATACTTTTATAACTGAGTGGAAGAATCCATTTAGTTTAGAAAGGTTTCAAGTCTTGATATTAGACACATTTCGCATAATGAACTATGACAGATAATTATCACAAATAGGGTGCTACGTCATTATAATTTGTGTTCTTTTTATTCGTTGTCGTTTTTCCCTATTCGTTGTTACGATTTCGGGTTTTCAACAAAACTCACAAATACATCATATAGTAATATAAGTTCCGATAAATTTATAAGCTCCTCAATGTTGGAGATGATTCTGAGATTATGTCCTTAAATTGTGATCCCCATATGACCTTAATATTTACCTATTGGTGGTAATAAAATCGTTGGTCGTCGTGAAACGCGAAAATCTTGTCAAACACAAAGCGCTAAGCAACGACCTGATTATACGCAATCACTGCGAGTGGCAAGCACGATTGCAAGGTGTGGGATCACGTGGTTTCGAGGTTGGTGAGTACCACGCATTCAAAATGAGCAGATGCACAAAAACAAAATATATGAGGAACTGACACAAAATATAGCATGTTGACGAGCATATGCTAGTTTATTTAAAAAAAAGAGTAGATACCTTATTTGTCCAGAAATACTCAGTAGTTTTCTATAACATTCTGACCAAAGTTGCCAGTCGGAGGTTCGTGAAATACACCAGTCCATACATCTGGAAGAATCTTTCGACTGACAACTTTGGTCAAAATGTTAGAGCAAACAACTGTGCGTTTGGACACATATGAGATATAAGCTTGTTTGAAAAAATGTATAGCATATGCTCGTGGCTGCTGCCAAAATACTATGCAATATATCGCTATACCCTTTTCCTCGTTTCTGGACGACTACAAATAGTTACTCATAATAATTATCTGTCGTCGTTCATTATGGGAAAGGTGTCTATTGACATTTTTGCACAGATCCAGTCTAGAATCCCAAAACACTTTTCCGTGAGTCTGCGTAAAAAAAAACTAAATTCTCACACTGTTTAAAAAAAAACAACTCAATTCTCACACTGTTTTATTTGTATATAGAAAACTATGAAATAGAGGATGGTAAAATACATACACTGGATTTGTATTCGTTTGAAGTATAGTATATATATTATCCTCAATTACATCACACTTCAACAAATGATAGATACATGGATGAAATAAAAATAAAAAAATGAACAAAAACACATGAACACCCGAGCTCAGCCAATCAATTCTTCGGATGGTTGCTATGGCCAAAACACTGCTGATGTTAATAGTTACTACTTACTAGTATGTTGGTATCCCTTCTTTGTGCGATAAGCAACCCATATATTACCTTTAATCTTCACTTAATATTCGCATATGGTGCACTTGTATTCAACGTCCTTCACTTTCTGTGGGGTGCTTGTGGCTATTGGCAATGGTGGCGCATCCAGCTCACAAGTTGGCCTTGTCTCTTCGGTCGCAACGTGGTATGTTATGAGAAAATCATTCATCAATTAACACAAGAAAACTAAGATGCATGCATCAGGTCGGCCGTGAACTATCTACCATAGAATTGTTGTAGCTATCGATTATACATTTTGGAACACCTGTCTGTATGTATGTGTGTATGCATGAATGCATGTGTGTATGTGTTATAGACTCTAACACTGCTCGAATTTGGTATTTAACGTGTCAACTTGACCTCGCGCATAGGCATGTTTCTGGACCTTGATCGATCCGACTAAAAATTTGTGTGTAGGACTACTTCGATCCCGGGAGCAATATGGACGGGTCCAATTTCACGTGGGACCATGTTCTCGAACGTGCTGATATAGGCATGTTTCTGGACCAATTGAACAATAGTTTGGCCAGACGCTGTATATACTGGGTACTGTCCAGATGGAGGCGATCACAAAAAAATCCCTAACTAGCCCGAACGAAGTCGAGTACATCAGCTAGTTTAATATATATTTTGAACATTTGTCTGTCTGTTTGTCTGTTAGCTATGGCCGGGAAAACTGCCGGACATATTTGACGAAATTTGATACCTAGGGGAAATTATTTCCAGGGAGTATTTTGGACGGGTCAAATCTTGATCCCGACCTGACTTTGACATTCAAAAAGATCAATTCAAGGTCAAATCTGGTAAAACGGAAGTATTTCAACGAAATTTGATACCTACTGTTACTTTTGTCCCAGGAGTGTTTCGGGTGGGTCAAATCATGACCCTGACCTGATCTTGACATTCAAAATTGTCAATTCAAGGTCAAATCGGGTAAAGCCGGGCGGATTTCGACGGGTACTTTTGTCGTGACTTTTGTCCGGGGAGTGTTTTGGACGGGTCAAATCGTGACCCGACATGACCTTCACCTTTAAAATAGTCTATTCAAGGTTAAATCGCGCAATTCTCCGAAAATCAGAGGGGAACATCCCGGACGAAGTCGGGTCCACTAGAGCTGGGACGGTTATGCGGTTAACCGGTTAACCACCAACTATGGCCGTTACCGGTCACGGATTTGCCGTGGTCGGTTAACCGTAACATCACTATTATAGTGTATGATCACTGTGATGGTCAGCTATAACTGGCTATAAGAGGGTTAATCTGTCTCCGTCAATTAAAATGAATCCGAGATTGACGGAACAACATCAAACGCGGTGTGTCGGCTCTTTGAAGGCTACAGCCTGCCGACGTCAAAACGAAACATCAAAGGACAGCCGTCTTGTTCCCAAAGTGTATGCTTGGAGTCCGGAATGCCCTGGTTAGTATTATGTAAGCGGCAATGTGGGTTATCTATAGTCTGACTATAGTTTATATCAATGTTCCGATTAGGACTGATTCGGAAAACAATAAGCCCGGCGCTTTATTCGTCATCCATTGTCTACATACATGGCGACTAATTGCATGTTTAACAAAAGCCAGTGAGTGTAATTATTTAACAGCACTGACAAGGCAGTTGTATTTCTACTAAAACGGCATTCTGAACTCCTCGACCTGTGACCTCTGGGGGGCAAACGGTGACGGAATCTGACGAGGTTTGCCGAATGCTAAAACGTATAAAAACGTATACAAAAGCACGTGTTTGAATATGTGTGTTTACATAACCAAGAGGCCAGTTCTTTGTGTTTGGCCACATGTAGGAACACATAGGTCTACGTTGTCACTGAACACGAAAAATATGTTTTTACAGTACCGGTATGTGATTATGTGTGTCATAATATGTGTCAGGAGCCGTTCTCAAACTTACCATGTCGGTGAGCATCACAATCATCGCCGTTCTGCATACTGGGCTTACCCACCAATAATAGTACCTATAATATGCGGTTAGCCGGTTAATCGCGGTTTTTTGCCGTTCATAACCGGTCACGAAAAACCCGTAACCGTCCCAGCTCTAGGGTCCACCAGCTACTATTATATATTTCTAGATTTAGTTACAAACTAAATACCTGTATATTGTACAAAGAAATGTTTGACAAATATATCTGTATCAATATTACCATACGGATCATTAAAATAGATACGACGAAATTTTGAAGGGTGCATGTATCAGGTAAATTTTTATATTTCAAATGATGACAGGAATGCGGAAAGTTGAAGTACCTACGTAATACTGGCTATCCGCATGAAGAGATATACATGTATATAAAAACCAAAATAGAAGATAACTGCTGGCGACAATGTTTTCCAAAAAAATTCAAAGCATTAGATAGCTCCCATCTAGTTGTCAGCCCGAAGATCAATATGAAGTTTGGTGACTATCAGATGAGGGATATGTCTGTACAGTTGCTAAACAATTCAGTCATGCAAAAGAGGATAAAAGAGTAAGATAACAAATTGCTGCCTGTGGTAATGTTTTTTAACGAAATTCGGGAAAATTAGATTACCCTCACCCTGGTTATCCAGAATATCATTGTTGAATCTGGTGACGATCGGACAAGGGGTGTCGTCTGTAGGATCAACCAAATTATTTAGCCATAAAAATAGTAAAATTGAAGATCACCGCTGGCAGTGATGTCTTCACAAGGACAGTTTGAGAACAAAGTATGGCTCACATCTAGCGGTGACCCAAAATATCCACATGAGAAAAAGTTCTCCAATAAAAGCTGGCTGCGGGGTGCGCCAATTGATTCAAATTCGAAATTTAGCAGGGTGTACTGCTTGTGGCCATGTTTTCCCCGCAAATTTGATAGACTGATGGACAAAACCACTGAATCCGTTGAATCAATATACATGTATACATGGATTAATTTATATGCATTGTTATACACAGTACTGGTATATAAAGGTACTGAAAATAACTATATTACTAGTATACACAAAATAAACCATATATCATGGCTATGGGTTCTAATATCCGAACATGACAGCTGAGAACTTGGTGTGAATTAAAGAGTGGTTGTTTCTCAAGCATATCTAACCCCCCACGTTAGAAACATGCCATTAAATGTCATAAGTATAATCTAGCTTGAGGACAGAAGTGATCCATAAAACCCCCCTTAATTCAACCAGGTCCTCGCGCGATGTATGGTCGATCACATGATGATCTAGGGGGGGGGGGGGGGGTAGAATTGTTGTATAAAAACAGCACTGCATGTAAATATAAAATAAAATAGTGCTACATCTTATTACAGATTAATGCCATACATAATCAGTGATTATACAGACAGTCTGACAAAATAAAGTTTCAGTGACACTCTATCCGAAGAGGGGAGTAATTTCATCTGTTACAGTCAATGGAGCAATTATGAGTCTGGAAAGGTGAAATTTATAAGTAATACTAGATATCGACATGACGCGATAACATATAACGTAAATGCAATATGGCCGCTGGCGACCATTTTTTCCTATGAAATTAAAAAAATATTTGATAGCTCTCATCTGATAGATCAATATCAAGATAAATATGAAGTTTGGTGATGATCGGATGAGTGAAGTGGACTGTGGTCTGTGCTAAACGGTTTAGTAATGCTTAAAAAGATTCTTACCTTAATATTTTTATGTTCACTTTATAAACTTCACTGAGTCATCTTTGTCATGTATTGAGTTTGATATCTTTTGTTAACAGTTTATAAATCATGTATGTCTCATGTTTGTTATTTTAATTTATGTGTTTATTATCATTAAATAAAGTTGCATTCCTTAAAAATATTCTTACCTCAATGTTTTTGTGTTCACTTTATAAACTCCACTGAGTCATCTTTGTCATGTATTGAATTTGATATCTTTTGTTAACAGTTTATAAATTATGTATGTCTCGTGTTCGTTTATGAATAAAATCAACAAATTTGTAAATTTAAAAACAATTCAAACGTTGTTGTATTCCATGTCCCAGCCCGGACATATACACCAAATTTCAATAATATTCATTGAGAAACGACGGACCAAATGCTATATAACATGTTATAGTAGGTACCGAATTGACACACGTCGACTGGGGCGAGTTGGCACTGGGGCGATTAGGCCGATTAGGGCACCTTCTATTATTTACCGTATGTATCCGTTTACGCGTAGTTTAATTTAGAAGGTTCCGCAATTAATACCGTAAATAGAGCGACCATATTTAACAGAGAATGCCTCTGTTATTGATTATCAAGTTGCTATACATTAAAAACGACAAATTCACATGCTCGTTCAAGCGCAGTAGTCTATTTTCCCCATGTTAAAGGACATCCACAAATACTAAATAACGCTAACCTACTGCCGAATGTTTTACACGACAACTGTTAACATATTTGGGCTGAATTCATCTGACGCGGTTTTTATTCCTCAAAATAAACAACAAAACCATCGTTACTTGGAAATGTAGTTTGGGCTAACATTTACATAAATCCTCCACATCAATTATCCCGACACACAAGTCAGATGAAAAGCAGCCATGAAGTAAACGGCCAAATTGGCCGAAATGAGAGCTCCATAAGACGATCGGAGTCCCCCAATAACAACACACTGCCATGAATCCCCACATAACGTCCTATATGAAATCAAGGAATGCACACAAATAATATCGCTAACTACCATCCACGCAAGCGTTGAAATAAACAAAAACAGGGACAAACATCCGCATGTTCAGCACTTTTTATAAGCCTGGTTCAGGGGGGAGTCGGAAATTTTTTTGCAGGCACGTATGCTGATTTTTGACTTTCGACCCTGGTTGGGACCCACCCACCCCCGCGTCCAAATTGTTTTCCGTTTTCGGCAGTTTTTTCCTACCATTTTGGACACCCCCTTTAACACTAAAACAGAGATTTGCGGAGGGAAATTCACTGTAAACAGCTGTATATGAATATCTATGCATACTATTAGTCATGGATGTTAACATTGACATGTAAATAGGAACAAGTCATTTTGGGGTCATTTGGTAAAAAAAACATGGCTGCAGGCAGCCATCTTGGATTTTAAAATTCAATCCATTAGCATGGGCTACAGGATATACTGTTTGTCTGATCATCATGAAATTTGTCATTTATGTTAATATTGACATATAGATGTGTTTTAAGCGAAACTCATTGCAAAAACAGTCAAAAAGACTTGCAGGAAAACTATTTTTGAGTTGCGGAAAAAATTGTTTGTTGGTCCTATCGACCACCCACCCACCCCGGCATACGTGCCCGGAAATTTTTTCCCACCCCCCTGCCTGGTTATCAAATTAATTTTGGTAACCATATACGTATATGAATCACACGGAGTAAGACTACTTTAAAGTGGTCTGATAGCGATGATATATATTGGACGGGCCTCTTTTAAAGGGATAACAATTGCGATTGCTATAGGCCCCATCTGCAGAATGTATCATTTTAGTTCAATAGGCATAAGATTGAAAGAATCAATAAAAACGTGATCAGAACAGTCTCAAGACAGCTAAATTCTAAGTTTATATCGACACGGAACCGCAGCTAAAATATCGCAAGCGAACAGAGAGAGAGAGGGAGAGAGAGAGAGGGGAGGGAGAGGGGAGGGAGAGGGATGGAGCAGAGGGTGAGATAGCGAGAGAGAGAGGGAGAGCTAGGGAGAGCGAGAGAGAAAGAAAGAGAGAGAGCGAGAGAGAGAGAGGGAGATATATATATATATATATATATATATATATATATATATATATATATATATATAGAGAGAGAGAGAGAGAGAGAGAGAGAGAGAGAGAGAGAGAGAGAAGCTTGTTTGCGGACCTAAACCACGCGTAGCTATTTGCATATGGCCATTTCTGGAGCTAGATACAGCTGTAATTGGAATATGAGCTATCCTGTAGTAAATAATGAGCTTTCAAAGTGAGCAACTATACCAACTTTAGTTTGAGGCATGCACATTAGGCCTAGACGCCTAGATATGTAACGTTTAGGTGCAACCCTTTTGTGACAGTAACTGCATGTGACTGACATTCAAGTTGGCAATTAAGTTCGATCGCAAGAGTAAATAGATAGCGTATAATCAATATTGAAAGGTGCACAACGAATGCTATGTATTATCTATTTTACTTTCAATGAAAACGACCTCATGCACGAACTTTCAGTTTCGGTGTCTTTTATCCGTTTCTCAGAATTGTAAACGAAAGCTTCGGTTTCGTGGAAGGTAGTTATGCATTCGTTCGTGCATTTAGTATAAATGCCCTTCTACTAGTATAGTGCTTCCACTGAAGTCAACATATCCACGAGAGCTGGAGCTATCAATAAAAGGTGAGTTGTCGCTCATATTGTTATGCAATATTTTTCCATGATAAATGCGACATTCACATACTTGAAACACATTGTTGTTAAGATATTAGGTAATTCGTTAATTGTTTACATAGTTCCAGTTTCCTTTGGATTTAAATCAGCTAGATACTGGCAGTAACAATCACTACCGATTTCACTAGATGCATGATTTACGTCAACGGAAACTTGCACTAATGTTTACAGTGGTTCAATTCGGAATTAGAGATGCATTCGAGTCGAGGAATCCACCCATCAAAGCTCAGAGTGATCAGATATCGATTTTTGAAATTTGTTATTTCCCGAGATATGTAATTTTTGGCGGCCTGGCAAATATTCGTCAAGCCGACGACATCGGACTAAATCGCGGATGGAGATGGATAACTCTAAAATCAAGTGGCTTTGGTGTTAGATATTTGACAATCCGGTCAAAGTTTGTTGAACAAAATGTTGACAAATAACACGTTTTGGGCAATTTTATTCTATAGTCGACTGTGGTTAGCATTATTGTTTTGGCAATTAATCGATTCTGATAACTGGAGCGCCATTTAAAAAAATGTTGTTGTTGTTGGATTCTGATGTTATGGGGACCATTAAATCGGGTTGAGTACATTTAAGGGGCATACATAATGCATTAGAGTGTTGTATATATGATTATTTCGCGCTCCGCGTGTATAACGTTTCGCTGATTCTTGGTATACATGGGCCATGGCCGTTTTATTTATAGAAATGTGAATTTTTGGGACGGATTAAAAGTCGAACTGAGATCCGGAGGCCGAGTCCGGTAAAAGGTGTAGTTGGGAATTCTGGTGAGATGCACGAGAAACCTTCAGTGATAAGCCGTATATAGTTGTAATAATTTGAAGGATAAGACGTTTTAGCCAAAGGGATTATACATTTAACTTATGTCATTGGGAAATAAATGTGTTGTCTTATTTTTCCTTACAAACTGGGACAGGAATTAATTGTGACTATTATAAGAACTGTAACATTTTTGATAGCAATTTTAATTAATGATGCTTTTAAGAAAATAGGGTTGTAACACTATGAGTTTATCATGTGATGCAAATACGTATTCCACCGATTTTAATAGCATTTTTTTTCTTGTTATTGCTGATGATGTTTATAATGATAAATGATGTTGTTGTAAGTATTTTCGCGAAGAGATCGGGCACCGTTAAGCTCATTCTAGCTTCGAAATGTTGTATACGGAAAGGAGGTATACGATAGGGTGACAAATACACCATTTTATATACCGGCTACATAGGCTTTGCATATTCCAGCTGCTTTAAGTTTCGCATAGAAGTTAAACGTGTAAACGCTCTTTATTTTTACATTAATAGGAATAGATTAACACGGAACACTCTTTTCTGATCCAAATTGTTCAAAGTTGTATTTTTATGACTTCAATGGGTCTTTCTGTGACAAATACTGTTCGTAGAAAGGTAGTTCAAGTATTTATCGACATATTTTGATACCGGGACAGATTCAAAAGCGAATATTATTAAGTGTATTTTGGAGCGCAAACCGCCAAGTGGATTTAATATTAGGACCATTATATTACGCTATTTAGAGTGAGTAACATGGTTTAAATTTTAAAACTTTGTTTGAATGTGAACTAATTAAGTTCTCTTTGACGCTATTTACAGTGAGTAACATGGTTTACATTTTTAAACTTTGTTTGAATGTGAACTAATTAAGTTCTCTTTGACCCAGTACATTCTATCGGACGTGCTAATGGACCTGGATACCTATTTGTCAATGCCGCCTCTCACCAAACGTCAGGTTTATAACTAATTATTTATGGTGGTTTTTCATCTGATGTGTGTGTCGGAATAAATGAGGTGGAGGATTTCTGTAAATGTTAGCCCAAACTACATGTCCAAGTAACGATTGTTTTGTTGTTTATTTTGAGGAATCATACCACATCAGATGAATTTAGCCCAAATATATTAACAGTTGTCATGTAAAACATTTGCAGTAGGTTAGCGTTATTTGGTATTTGCGGATGTCGTTTAACATGGGGAAAATAGACTACAGCGCTTGAACGGGCATGTGCATTTGTCGTTTTTTAATGTATAGCAACTTGATAATCAATAACAGAGACATTCTCTGTCAAATACAGTCGCTCTATTTACGATATTAATTGGGGAACTTTCTAAATTAAACTACGCACAAACGGATACCTGCTGCAAATTAAGGAAGGTGTCGGAAACGGGCCCACTCGTTGTCGGAAAAAATTTGCATGTAATTTTTTTCCAAATATATATTTTCAGACTCACAACTTCAATTTTCTCTCATTTTATAGAATATGGATTAACCTTAATATCCAAATCATATATACATGAGTAGTACAATAAGCGAGTTGCCAATCTCGACCGGAAGCGCCGCCATTTTGATATGACGTATTTGTCCCCGCATGTTTTTCCAGCGTCGTTATCTAGTTTCGATTCGCGATGCCTGCGTTTCTGTTTTATCTTATATGTCCCTGTCAGAACAATGGTCCCAGCGTGTTGACAATGATTTGGTGGTTATTTTATAATTGCATCTATAGTACAAGGGGGTTTAGACAGGAACATAATGATAATAATAATAATAATAATAATAATATAATAACTAATTATGTTGAAATGCCTATGTATTTCAAGCCTATATACGGTATTAAAATGTACGATTGTCTGTTTCCAAAGCATGTGCTGAATATATGTATCTCTCATATAATATAGGAATGGTTGACCACTATTAGTCCCTGTCGATAATTTCTACCCGTTTGAAATGTGTGAACTGTGTTGTGTTCTGACGGGGAACTTCATAGCATTCAACACACAAAACAGGCAATATATTTCTTTGTTAGTGCACATGTTCCTTAATAATCTAATTCACAGTAGGGGCCATGGTACCCGGAATAAATTCCACGACTGTAAGGGATGCAAATCAGACTTGGCAATTTGACATAGTTCATGCATGCAATCTCGAGCTGGGACCTATACACTTACTGTGGAATATCCTTCAATATCGGTACATAGTTATTACCGAGGAACAGGTATTACTCAAGAAATATATTATAGCTGCAATGTTTGTGTCAATATTTAATATAAACTTCCCTGACAGGACATGAACACGTTCCCATTATTTGAGGTGGTGGATTATGATCTCTATATGGACATAATCAGAGTAGAGATTCATGACATGCATTTTATCAGACACAATGTGGGGGGGGGGGGTGAATATGGGTGTGTCGGGGCCGGAAAATGGGTAATGATTTTTTTTCCTACACTGAAATTTACTGACGTTGTCCTTTATTAATCTTATATATATAGACTCACATCTATATATCATTTAGAACACATTTAACTCCATGTGGGCCGGGGCCTATATGGTCTGAATTTCCAATAGCGGTATAAATGCAAGCATTCTGCCAAACATAACTCGATGTTGCCAAGTTTGTGCTAGCAATATTATGTCGACATTATCGTATCTATATATGTATGTCAGTCAGTCGTTGGACTCAATGATTACACAATTTTTTTTTTTTTTATACACCACTTTTTATAGTAAGATTACAGTTAGGTCATGTACGGTGCTCATGGCAATGTGTCGAACCTGTTTCGGTGTTAATTGGAGGGTTTACCTCATTAAAACTCGATATCGTGGTCAACATTCATGGGAAGATTTCGGGCAGATCGAAAATTCAAACACGAGTCAGAATGAGTGAACGTTTTATTGAGTAAGTTATACGTGGCGGCGAATTATGGGGTCGAATTGATACCTCTATATTCAATAGATTACCTAACTTGTTCTTATATATATTTTAACTGGCGATAATGAAGGGTACACAGATTTTGAAATTGTGCTGAAGAATACATGTTTTTAAATCTCGTTCTAAATGACGTTTAGTTTTCGTGACTGTCATGAGTTCTGTAATTAATTGTTACGTTCCAATGAACATTAAAATCAATTGAAAACAAATATGATGGCCGCCAGACTTTCAGAAACACAGTTTAATGAACGGTGTTAGTGCAGACCAGAATCCTGTGTATATATACCCGTGTGTGCCCTTCAGCACATTTACAAACCCTGTGTACCATTCGGCACCTTTTTTGGTGAGAGTGACCCCTTCAGCCAAAAAAAGGCTTCAGCCCCGTAAAACTATTAGCCCGCATGTGAGCGACAGGCGTACTATAGACACACGGAGTAATTATAATTATAATGTAAAATGCAAACATGGGGTTTAATCCATGTAGTATATAACAACTCGTATTTCCAGACATCAAACCATAGTTTCTAGCCGCATACCGACAGGCCCTGGACCTCCAATCAGTCACCACATTGCTACACAATACACACCTACAATATTATTTCACACCCAAGGAATGGATCTGATGTGAATTCCATTGGCAATTTCGAGTTATATTTGCCAGAATACTTGCATTTGTACCGCTATTAGATCCTCAGACCATGTATATAGACCTCCAACTTGCAGTTAATATGCCTCTAAATGATAAATATTCATGTATATAAAAGTCTATGAGTAAACAGCATGAGTAAATTTTAGCGTAGGAACAAAATTGCACTACTCACCTTTTCCGGCCCCGACACACACCCACCCGCCTTGTGTCTGGAAAAAATATGCAGACCCCCCCCTTGCCAGGGAGGTTATATATTTGGCTAGATCATTGCATGTAATGAATCTCTACTCTGAATACGTCCGTATAGAGATAATAATTCACAAGTTAAAATCATGTTCATGTTCTGACAGGGAAGTTTATAACATTGATAAAACATTGCAGCTATAATATATTTCTTAGTAATATAAGTGTTCATCGGTAATAATAGTGTACCGGTATTCCACAGTAAGTGTAGGTCACGGCTCGAGATGGCATGCATGAACTATATCAAATTATTGAGTCAAGTCTGATTTCCTTCCCTAGCTTACAGTCGTGGAATTTCTTCCGGGTAATCATGCAATGCAACGTTTATTTCGATATCGACTCACAAACGTGGCAAAACTCATGTAATCTGGAATTGGTACCATGGCCCCTACTGTGAAATAGATTATTAAGGAACAAAGAAATATATTCCCTGCTTTGTGTGTTGAATGCTATGAATTAGTTCACCTTCAGAACATAACACAGTTCCCGTATTCACAGTGTATAAACCGTACAAACATTAAATCGGAAGTTGTTTTCGAAAAGACGAAAAATGCTATTTTTAGAACGTAAATGTGACATAAATATCACAACAACACCACAACATACAGGTTTCAGACGGACACACGGTTGCACCACATCTATTAACGTAATTATAAATTGTATATACACATTTGCCTATCGTAAGCGGGGGCCATTTGAGCGAAGGACTCTGTTTAATAGATAAAAGCGGCCTTTGATCACTTCAGAAAAAAAATTTCTCGCAAAAATTCCCTCTTCAAATGTCATTTTAACACATATCCAGCATCTGTCGGAAACCCCACTATATTGCAACGGAAAGGCCGTTATGTGTGCAACATATATGGACATGCCCTTGGCTCGAGTGTATTCACAATTTAAAAGTAGAGAGTATTTATTCGGACACCCCACTCGTCAGTCTATGTACGCCTAGTTGTGTACGACGACACTACTAGTTGCGATGTTATACAGGAATCGTACAGTAATGATATGTTCCTTTCGATCCACTTAAACATAACTATGTCTTCGAAATGTCACGTCATTGAACTTATAGACTCTGCCTGTATTAAACAAGGTATTCCGATACTATTTAGCTACTTTTATTTGACTCCGCATGTAACAAAACTGTATTTGGGGGTTGAGGAAATATGTTGTATTCTGTGATGAAATTGTGTATAGGTCAGGGGTGGGGTCTGCAATTGTTTTCCGAACACTAGGCGGGGCGGTGGTTGGTTCTGTAGCCCTGCTTACACAATTTTCCTGGCCCTGTAATTTTGTTCCTAGAGTCATTTTTCTTCAAAATAATGGGACAGAAGGTTTTAAGAATGCTTCTATTATGTAATATGTATGCACTTAACCCTTGGTATGGGGTTTGAATTCACCAGCAGTTAATACTGAGGAATGACACCAAGGGGTAATAAAAATGTCAGCTTGCTAAATGCTCAAGGATCTATCAATACACATTGGCATGGAAAGGTTCATATTTAAATAGTTCTATTAAAATCATTTATTGAACCTGGTGTAAATGAAAGCATAACACAATAATAGATTCTTCAAATAAATCTAAACTCTTCACGTAAATGTACTCAATCCGATTCGATGGTACCGATATCATCAGATTCCAACAACATTTTTTTTTGGAAACGCCGCTTCAGTTATAAGAATCGAGTAATTGCCCAAAACTAATGTTAATCACAGTCAACTATAGTATAAAATTGCCCAAAACATGTTATTATCAAATATCTGACACAAAAAAGTCACTTGTTTTTAGAGTTATCCATCTTCATCCGCAATTTGTTCAGAAAAGTCTTCTCATCGACTATTTACTGGGCCACCTAAAATTAAAATAATATAATTAAAACATCGAGATCTGATCACTCTGAGCTTCGATGGGTCGGTTCCGCGACTCGAATCAAATATCTTTTACCGCCGATGCCACGGAAATAGTAATTTGCGCAGATTTGCGAGCGACATTTCGGATTGAGTACTTTTAACTCTTCAAATAAAAATAGACTATTAAAAAACTGTAATAAAATAAAACAAATGTGTTAAAACAAACTTTGACCGATTTCAACGTTATTCGGTATATGGGTCGAGGATCACCTATATATGGGACCTGTCAAATTTGAATGATTTTTTATGAAAGATATGGCCACTGGCAGCCATCTTGGATATTACTCTTTGCATCACTAAATCCTTTAACACAAAATGCATATCTTATCCCTCATCCGATCATCACCAATCTGTATATGGATCTTCGTTGTGACCTCTCGATGGGTGCCTTCGATTTTTCCCCAAATTTTGTAAAATAAATGGCTGCCATTTTGGCCATCTTGGATTTCACTCTTTGTATGACCAAATCCTTTAGCACACCTTACAAGTCACATTTCTCATCCAATCGTCACCGAACTCCACATGGATCTTCGACGTGACCTCTAGATGGGAGCCTCCATTGTTCCGCAAAATTTGTTTAAAACAAACATGGGCACCTGAAGCCATCTTGGATTTTAAATGTCAATCCATCAGCATACCGTACAGGCCACATTTATTGGAGAACTGGTTTGAAACTTTACAGTGCTGTTGGTATATAAAAGTATGAATGCTTCTATAATCATGATACGGAACATTGATAAGAAAAGATAAATCAGGAAAACTGAGTAAAATAGTCATTTGAAACAGTTTGGATGGGGTGGGTCCCTATCCCAGATTCGGAAAACGGATATGGAGCTGAACAGTACCTTTCTCTTGTGATTGAAGGTTAATAATGACCATCGGGAGGCCGAGTATCTCTAACATGGAAACCTAATTCATGGGTTCGTCTTTGCACATAAATCCCATCATCACAACTTGGCGTACATATTTTTGGCAACTAGTGATCACCAACTTAAACAACTGGGCGTACATAGACTGAGAGCGGGGTGTCCAAATCAATACTCTCTACGTTCAAATTGTGAATACACTCGAGCCAAATCATATCAAAATGGCGGCGCTTCCGGTCGAGATTGGCAACTCGCTTATCCACCTAAAACAATTTTGGATAACCACTGTCTTGGTTTACATGTGATATTGACCCCATTAACCCTCTTAATAATGCCGACTATGTCAGTGTCTACCAGTCGAATGCAGAATTCTACCCTGCGATCGCTTATCTGGCAAATTTTTACTGCAGAACTATCCCATGTATTAAACAATTTCTCCTCCAATGGTATCAGAAAACAGTTATATGCTGGTATCTCACTCATCTCATCTGCATCTTTTTCAAAGTCGAGGTAATGACTAGTTGTCATTTTTTTAAGTGCATACAAAGCGTTGCGATCACCAATATACATGTTTGTACATGTCATGACATCACGAGGTACAAATCTGCGTTCTACTGGTAGACAATGACCATTTTAGTCATAATAATCTAAACTAAGTTACCAAGCACCTTCTCGTGAATTGTATGCTCTGGTGTTTTTTTCGGTTTCCGGTCAAACCGAGTTGTTGTCCGGCTGGGGTAGATTTGATTTTTTTCTGGGGGGGGGGGGGGAGGCAAATGGTCAGTGGAAAAAAACTGCAGTTTTTGCTGTTTTGGGGGGGGGGGGGGGTACCCAAACCGAAGAAAACAGTTTTTTCCACCCTGTGTCTGCAGTTCCCCCCCCCGAGCAGTCTTACAAAAATCTACTTTTCTGGTTTTGCATTTTTATGTATAGAATGCAGCAAAAAGGGAGATAACTTGCCAAATGTCATTAAAACATCGAGAAATCTGGTGTATAGATCGAAATTGAGTACAAATTTCGGGATTGAAAAAAGACCGCACAATGATGAAACTATATATCGATCGAATATATGTCTCAAAGCAGTCTAATAAAAACGAGACCGTGTTTCATTTCAATCAACTTACGGTCTGAAGACACTGGCAGTCAATCTGATTTCAGAGATGAAGGGGAAATTCCCTTTTTTGTAAAAACTCATTAATATTCATAAGGCATTACGATACACACATAGATCTACACACGTGCGCCCGAAGTCATGTAAACATTTAAGAGTCGTCACTGTTCTTCCGTGCAATAAAATGCTCTCAATGCTAATTGCTTTACTGTACATGCAGAATACAAGTCTAGCAATTCACATGCTATAAAATAAAGAACGAAGTAATGACAATATAGCGGTAAGTACGCAATATAAATTTTATCGCGGTCATGTTGCATCATCTCCTTGTTTAGAATACGGCGTTGGAATTACTACGAAGTTGTACATTTATCCATATTTGGCACGTGACGTAATATCCGTAGGTTAGGAGAAAATCGTATTTATTTGAATATCTTTGCAAATACAATTCTGTTATGTATACTTATTCCGTCTGAACATTTCCCAATTATGAATAAACGTACGTTAGTTACGCTAGTTGTGATTTTGAACATACGACGTTTGGTCACTTAAGATACGCGACACTAACGTGTCGTGTATATGATAACTTCATGAGATTGCAGTCAAATGCTGCGGGTGTGGTTTGTATGGATAAGTGAATATTAATTGGATTTGCAAGAAGCTATTCATTGGTCAACCAACGCTGCGTATTGGCTAGATTTCTCTCGTTTGAAATAATTTTAACCTTGAGTGTCTTCTAATGTGTCAAACGCCAATCAAAATTGCAGGACAATTTTCACAGAGCTGAAATATTGTATGCTAAATAGTTTATGGGCGACCTGATGCATACATCTTAGTTTTCTTGTGTAGCCACGTTGGTAGAAGTCAAGCTGATGACATGCACTACTTTATATAAGGCAGATAATAAAGTTATTTGCAGAGAACCGAGCACTAGGCAGATGATTGGAGCCCTCGGCACAGAATCGGAGTAGGATAATAAAAAGTCGATTTCTGTATATCTCGGCACTGATCTCGGGACTATTATTTTTAACTTTATGTGTTTTATACACACTGATCTGTACATATCTTTTGTATATACACTCATATCTCAATATCATGTGAAATTTGATAAGAGAAATAAAGCATATCAATTGATGGCCAGCGACTATAATTTCACGATAGCACTATGGAAATCACGAAACACTGTTCTAGCGTTGTTGTTGTTGACGATTTATGCCGCGGATATCATCAATAGAGAAAAAGAAGCGTCCCTCAAAAATAACTTCGAAACTCTGCAGAGAACCAAATCGTCAGCAGAGTCGTTATTTGGTGGGAGAATCTGGATTCAGAATCCTAAACCGATTACGGGGCGGGGGTAAATCGAGATTACACGGATTCTAGGTCAGATTTTGAAACCCACGTGGTCTCCGATACTATGTTTAATGTACTCCCAGCGTCAAACATGGCTCATGCATATGACACAAGTATCATTTGTATCTTATATTTATAATGTTCATGTTTGTTGTAAAAGTCATGCTTTTTCTTCTATGCGTATATACAATGCATCTAATTAGCTGCCTATCCGACTTAGTCGCATCTTTTTTTCAAGTTAAAGTGTGTTTATTGATGAGGGCAAGCATTTCTAACAGCTCTAGATCAAATTCCGAAGACGGTGTGGAGAACACACGAAACTTGTCAGTTGTACAGGGACGTGTCGACAGGGGTTGGTTGGGGTGTCTCGACCCCCCCGAACTTTGACAATTTGTTTAGCTGTACAGTCATTCATACGTGAGGCAAATCATGATTCTTTTGACTATTCCAAATAATGTTACGTACAAGCCAGCAAACGCAACAAACAAACCCGATTTTAAACAAATACATATACAAACTTAATTATGACTAACTCAGGGGAAGGGGTGATCGACCGGTGATCTTTATATATGTTCAACTTGTTTTGGTAGTCATGTTGCTTTGCCATTACTAATTATTTATTTTTCAGTGTAATAACATATGGGAGAGGGGGTACACTTAAGTGAGTCAGCTAGCACTTGTCCTCCAATCACATTGCCTGTATAAACAAATGTATGTGTTATATATCATGTACGTGTTATCTAAATTTAACAAATAAATATGTTTAAACTTAACTTTGGTATATTTACAGCAGTTGGAAATTTCATGCCTGACACAACATTAGTTGGAAATTAATTTGACACTATATATAGGTTGGAATTGTTCTCATTGTTTGATTTTTCAACTTGTAAAAGTTGGTAATTTTCCAATCTTAGAGTGTGTCAAGTTGGATATTTCCTCCAAGGGGGTGCAAATGGAATTCTGCGAACCTGTGAGTTTGATGTTTGGTTGAAAGGGGGTGGGGGTGCAGTTGGCCGAAAATTTGATGTAGCACTCCCATGGGAAACCTCTAGCCACGCGCAGTTCACGTGCGATCACAAGACCACAACAATAGCTTCATGGGCAAAGCTTTATTTTCCAACTAATGTACAGCACTTTGGCCAAAAAAAATGATTAACTGCACTATACAGAGACTAGTGTGCAAAACGACTGCATGTAACGAAACAAAACATTTTAATATGATTGCTATAAGACTAGATAGTATATACGTGTATCTGATAATCCATCGATATCATATAATCATACCATTTCTTGAATAAGAAGGAACATATAATAACGAACAAACCAGAAGACACATCCATGCATGTTCACGTGAATTCGGTCAATGGTGACGTATCCGCCGAATTTGAAATCGACATGCGTTCGGGCGGTATTTTATGGACGGAATTATGAAATGAACATGATGAAAGTGACAATGAAATTGACAATGATTTGCTCCAAGTTTGCCATCAACCGAAGTGCTCCCCCAGCGTTACTATCAATAACATTATTATTTGGCTAATTTCAGTAATATTCTCCCTGTTTACACTCGATAACACAAATTCGTCTCCGAATTTAAAATTCTTTGATATAGATCGTTTATATTCTGCAATAATTCGTACACAAGAGACGGATTCTTATGTTTTATTGTGTGTTTAAACTGCGAGGTGGCGACATATCGGTTTGTTTACATTACGAACGTTTGAGTCCGTAATCGGAATCAGAATCTGAATCCAGATTACGACCAAATAACGATTAACTACGATTACGGTCTGTTCGTTTACTGATTCTGGTCTGTTCGTTTACCGAACCACGTCGTACGGGGTCTAATCCGTAATCTGAATCCGGATTTTCCCACGAAATAACGACTCAGGGGTAGTTCACACGCAGGTTTGTCCTATTTCGCAAAAGTGAGCGATAAAATTGTAATTCATTGGATAACAAGAAAACCATAGTCAGAAATTATGATATAAAATATATTGGTTTCATGAATGACCGCATCAGAATTGCGTTAAAACAGCTAATCCTTCAAATTATTACAAAAAATACGGCTTATCACTGCAGGTTTCTCATTCACCACACCAGAAAGCCTCTAAATGCGGACCAAACATCTAATACACGGATTAAATACACACCCGATACTTCGCAATACATTTAGTCTATACATTCCAACTGAGACATGTCTCTACAGTCTCATACTTCATCAGCAAAGTTTTTAGCTGTTATATTGCATTGTGTTCCGGCCATAAAATCTTCAAGAGTGGCCCAGCTATTGTTCATACATAAACATCGAAAGCAATTAAAAGTTACATACTGCAACAATGAGACATCCGCGAATACACATCCACGAAAATCCCGAAATGTGTTGTCCTGCGAGATACGGCCAGATCAGCCTTACTACAATTTCCTAAAATAACTCGCATCGTGTGAAACCTTAAATGTGTTGTCCTGCCAGATATCCACATCGCCCCACTGTCACGGCCAGATCAGTGCAGCAGTAAACACCCATAGGGCGTATTAACACATCTGTATACTCCTTTTAGCCCACCGAACAACACCCCGATCCTTCGTCGCCGGCAGTTCCATATTTCAAAGCCAGTCGCCAAACGTGTGGGGAACAGAGACGTTGGAGACAAACGACATAAAATGGCGCTAGACGCACGAGAACTGTAAGTAACAGCACATTCGAAATATATAGGATGCAGAAGCCCAGAAAATTATGGAATACTGTAGGGCCAACATAGAATGGGGTGGGAAAATGAAACCCGCCAAACGAGAAAACCGCCATGCAAAAGCGACAAAAAGTCCAGACATATTTGCCACGCGAGCGAACCACCGTACGCGTCGAAATTTGTTTCATTATCTCGCTTTTGGCGGTTCTGTCGTTTGATTTCTTGGCCCCGCAGAAAGCGAAATAATCAAACGAGATTTCGTGGCCAGGGAACCGATATATGAAATGAAACGAAATCTCTTTTGAAAATTTCGCTTTCTGCGGGGCCAAGAAATCAAACGACAGAACCGTCGACTCTATATATGATACATTTATTTATGAATGTCCTTTGTTAGCTCTTCAATACTAGAGGAAATGAAGATATATATAGGCCCTAAAATCGAGGCCTTTATTCGATCTTGTTCTATCCCTATACACAGTCACAATCGTGATATAAATTAACTCATAATAATACATAAGTGCGATTATGTCTTATATTTGAGGTTGTATGGCAAAGATTGACAAACATATGCAGGTTTATATATACAAAAAAAAAATGCAATAACAGAAATACATCAAAATTCATGATGTCTCCGGCTCAATACAATTATATGGAATCCTGTTATGATAATCAAGATGCGTGTGTTAACCACTGTATATATAATGGCGAAACAAGCGATGAAAGCGAAAATTGTCGAACAAGTGTGTAAATCTGAATCCGAAACAAGCAAAGAAATAGATATTATACAACGAAGTTAGCGACGAAAGTGAAATTAGTTGAAACGCGCACATAATCTGATAGGCGAGATAACCGAAGAAAGCGACGAAACCGAAATAACCAAACGAAATTTCGTTTGTATTTTTCTGTTGTTTCGCTGTAGTTGTTCAAAAAAATTTGTTTGACTGTACACAGTGCTGTATAAAATTATTATGCAAAACATGTGTTCCACAAAAACGCCCAAATAAAATACTATTCCGGCATGTGTTCTGTTTATTAAAAAACACTAGTGTTTATGAAAAACGCCTATAATGAAACACTAGTCAGGCATGTTTTCTGTTTATTTAAAAAGAGTAGTGATTTACCTGCATGTGTTCCGTTTATTCAAAAACACTAGTGTTTATCAAAAAACGCCTATAATGAAACACTAGTCAGGAATGTTTTCTGTTTATATATACACGAAAACATTGGTCTAACAATATTTACCTTGACTTTTTAAGCCAATACAATATGGAATCCTGTTATGCCACTTCAAGTGCGTGTGTTAACTATATAGAACTGTATATAGAATGGCGAAGCAAGCGATGAAAGCGAAAATTGTCGAACAAGTGTGTAAATCTGAACCCAAAACAAGCGAAGAAATAGAAATTATACAACGAAGTTAGCGACGAAAGCGAAATTAGTTGAAACGCGCACATAATCTGATAGGCGAGATAACCGAATAAAGCGATGGAACCGAAATAACCAAACAAAATTTCGTTTGAATTTTTAGGTTGTTTCGCTGTATTATTTCACACAATTCTGTTTGATTGTATAATAATGATAACATCACAGGCAACAATACAACTGGTAAAACAGAGTAGATGACACGTACATTGATCTGTTTTCTTGGGAGCATTATATATAGGGAATCCATCTCAGAACAAAGGACTGTAATATTCATCTTTTTCCACCACATGGAGCCGAAACAATTATTTTTTCTGAAAAAAAAATCGCTCTTTTCACAAATATTTTTTCCCCAACATTATCATTCACACGGATATTGCAATAATGCCGAAACATTTAATCCATATGGTGAAGCAGTTATCTGACAAGTATATGTAGACAGAAGTTAACAGATATTTTAAACGGTTTGCGGGATACTGGATTTTTAGCTACCCCTCCCCCAAACACGTTTTTGTCAAAAAATTACATATCTTTGATAACGACTTTACAACATTTTCTAATTGATCTTAATGGGACTCAATATAAATATTTTATTATCCATCCCTTAACTAAGACCATTTCCGATTGGGCAAAAGCTGCCACGTGATAGTCCTGGAAAAAGTCACATTGGACTCCCGAAAGTCATATTGGACTCCCGACTGTACAATATCACTTTTTTCACCACAACCTGGACTCGTACAAGAAAAACACATACTGTACACAACATTGTATAATAACTTTATAGTACTGAAATGTTTGTCTATCTATACCGTTTAATTCATTACAGATGTGTTTAGGCTTCCAAACCCCCAGTCACAACAACAACATATGTTATTGATAACAGGTAATTCTGTATGATTAACATCGATTTTATAGTACTAAAGTATGTGTTATAAACAGCACATGACCAACTATAATATTCAAATGGCTCAGTAGAGTTCTGGACACCACATGTAGAAAGAAATTGGCAGACGTTGTGAACGGGTTGCCTTATATTGGATTTCGGCTACCGCTCCCCCGAACATGTTTTGGTCGAAGAAATACATATTAATAATAACGACAACACACAGTTTTCTAAATGATTCTAATGGGACCAAATCGTGATTCATGTGATGAATACCGGATCTATATACACCGGGAGCGTGGTTAAAGATGTCATCAGGCTTCAAACAACAACACATTTTATTTATAACATGTAATTTTATATTAATATATAGCAATGTTGTAGAACTAAAGTGTTTGTTATAAACGACACATAATATAGACTAACATATACAGAAAACAAAAATGTTGCTGCCATAGTTATTAATGGTTAGTGTCCCTCTAAATCGACCAAAATATAGAAAAATGGATATATTTGTATTTTATATCTCATAAACTGGTCTGACCTAAGTGGCAAACGTTAGTTAAAATATGTTCTACGTTTTGATGCCCCCCCCCCCCTACACTACTTGACGCACTTAACACACATTACGATCTGAAAGAATATGATCTAAATATCAACTGAGGGTGTGTACAAAGGATAGTTATATAAGGAAATACACAATGTTTATGGATGGGTTGGTTCCCGAAATGGTGTGGCAGGTTACAAAACACGACTGCATGGTAAATATAAAAGGCGAATTTTCTATTCATCAGATTTAAAGTCTTGAACACAATATGAACTGAAACTATATGCTTTCTAAATTAACTGAGACTGTGAACGGTACGTAGTGCTATCAGGGAATACCTAATTTGTATGTGTGGCTTGTACATGTGTTCCTTTACACAAAGCGGCTGATAAATAAGAATGACGAATTGCTATGTTTTGAGGACCCGCTACCCAATTGAAGTGTTAAAGTTGGACACACCACGAACTGAAATGATTGCTCTCAATATTGACTGAGAATGTGGACAAAGGGTAGCAATATCAGGACATACACAATGTTTATGGATGGGTTGTTTCCCGAAAGTCTGTGACACTTAACAAAAAGCGGATGACAAACGACAAAGGGGAATATTTATTTTGTTTTGTGGGACCCCTTTATAAACCAATTTAAACTCTTGAATACACCATGCACTGAAGATGAATGCTCTTAATATTAACTGACAATTGAATGAAAGGTAGTGCTATCAGTGAATATAAAATTTATAAGGGTGGTTTGGTTCCCGAAATCCTTGGGTACTTTACAAAACGTTGAATTTTTTTGCTTCAGGCTCCCTACCTCATTTAAAGTCTTAAACACATCGCGAATTGAAAGGATATGCGCCCAATATTAACCGAGGGTGTGGAAAAATGGGAGTTATATAAGGAAATACAAATCTTTAATTGTTGGGTTGATTTCCGAATATCTGGGACACTTTACAAAAACTGGCTATCAAACCAGAAAGGCGAATTCTCACTGTTTTGGATCCCCTTAACCCATTTGAACTCTTGAACACACATTGAACTGAATATATATGCTCTCAATATGAAACGATGTGTCAACGAAAGGTAGTGCTGTCAGAGAATATACAATTTATTTGGGTAGTTTGATTCCTGAAATCCTATAACACTTTACAAAAGGCGGCTTGCAAATACGAAATGTGAATGTTCTTTGTTTTGAGGCTACCCTATCCAATTTGAAGTCTTGAACACACCGTGAACTGAAAGGGTATGGTGCCAATATTAACTAAGGCTGTATAGAAATTGACGCTGTGTCAATAAATACACATCTTTTAATATCTTGAACACACCATGAACTGAAGTTATATGCTCCAAAACGTAGCTGAATGATTAAAAGAAATGTAATGCTATCAGGGAATTATCAATTGATATGGGTGGTTTGGCTGCCCCGAATCATGCGGCACTTTACAAAAAGCGGCTGGCAAATACGAAATGCGAATTTTCTATGTTTTGAGGACCCCACACTCTCAATTGAAGTCTTAAAAGCGACACGAACTAAAATAATATGCTCTCAGTTTTAACTGCGGGTGTGGACAAATGGTAGTATTATCCGGAAATACACATATGTTATGGTTTCGGGGATGGTTCCCGAAGATCTATGGCACTTTACAACAAGCGGCTGGCCATCGAACAAGGCTAATATTTACTATCTTATGGGTCTCCCATCTCTATTTGAAGTCTTGCACACCCCATTAGCTAAAGGCATATGCTATCAATATCACATATTGTGCCGAATGGCTGTTCTATCAGAAAAGATGCAACGTTTAATGATAGGTTGATTCACGAAAGCATGTGGCACCTTACAAAAAAGCAGATGGCAAACTATAAAGGCGAATTTTGAGGGATCCCCTACCCCATTTAAACTATTGAACTCACCACGAACTCAATGGATGTGCTCTCAATGTCAAAACGACGGTGTGGACAAATGGCTATTCTATCAGGAAATACACACTTGCTCTAGATGGGATATTACCCGACAGCTGGGGACACTTTACAGAAAGCAGCTGACAAATAAAAAAATGCGATTATTCACTGTTTTAGAAATATCTACTCAATTTGAAGACTAGAACACACCACGAACTCGAACGGATGGTCTCAGTATTAACGAAGTTTATGGACAATGGGTAGTTGTATAAGGAAGTACACAATTTATATAGATGGATTGGGTTCAGAAAGCATGAGTATGGTACTTGCGAAAGGCAAAATTTTGAAGGACCGCCTACCCTATTTAAAGTCTTGAAGATACCACATGCTGAAATGATATGCTATCAATATTAACCGAGTGTGTAACCAAAGGTTAGCTTTTATCAGGATAATTTATACACATGATGGATGTAAGCGTACATCATGTGGCACATCACATCAAGCGGCTACCAAATTTTCACTGTATTATGCACCACTACCCAATTTTAGTCTTGAACACATCACGTACTGAAGGGATTTATGTTCCGACAGCCTGTGGCATTTTACAAAAGACGGCTGGCAAATAAAAAAATGCAAATTTTAACTGTTTGTGTGACCTCTTTCGCTATTTTAAGTCCTGAAAACACCACGAACTGAAGGGATGTGCTCTCAATTTTAACTGAGACTGTGGATAGAGAGTAGTTCTCTCAGGAAGTAAACTATTTATACGAATATGTTGGTTCCTAGCTTCTGTGAGTGTGAGACACTTGCAATACTCGACTGGCAAATACGAAAGGCGAATTTTTATTGTTTTTGGGACCGCCTACCCTATCTGAAGTCTTGATCATATTAGGAACTAAACTGATGTGTACTTTTTTAGCAGAGGGTGTGGAGAATAGGCAATTCGATCAGGAAATATTTAATTACTTTGGATGGGCTCGTTTTTGTCAAAGGCCGCGGCACCTTATAAAAAGCGAACGGCAAATAAGAAAGATAATTTCTCGTTGGTTTGGAGACCACATACCCTATATTAAAGGCCCACTTAAATTTAGAGTCGCCAATTATTATTTTATAGTGACTTGCTATACGGTTTTAATAACAATCTATGCCATAATATATGATTAAAATACTATAATTCATCACTATTTGAAACATCTGTGTCTCAGAAGATTCACACAGAGAAACAGAAAACTGCTGAATGCCTAGAATGACTTCCCCCCTCTGGCACCCAGAATGCAATAGAATTTCAAACTTTTTCAATGGAAGGGGAAGAACTCTATCTTTAATATATAGAGTTATTCCCCCTGCATTGAAAATATTACTGATTTTTACATCAATCTTGATGACAAAACGCGTTGGCAACTCGACAAAACAACATGCCCACAGTTATTACACCGGATAAGTTGATAATACAATGTTTTGGAACTTCCTCTTTCAAATGGTATATAATTTGGCATATATTTTAAATAAAGTAATCTGGTGGTTCGAAAATTAAGTGGGCCTTTAAGTCTTGAACACCCAACGAACTGAATATATGACGACGTTCTCTCAGCTACACATCACACTAATTTGCTTTTTATTTCGATATACTGGTATATATAACTGAGAGAACTGCCACCTTGGTGAGACTATAGTGGGAATTCATTCGAACATAATATTTATTTTCTATATATTATTTATTATTTAGAGGGACACTAACAATCACTTTGGCAACAAAAGTGATCTTTGCTTGGTATTTGTGAGACTCTATTTATACATCGTGAGTCATATGTTGTTTATAGCAAATATTTCAGTCGACTCGATTCATGTTTATTTATAGCTGTTATCAATAACATGTGTTGTTGTTGTTGTTGTAACTTGGGATTTGGAAGCCTGATCACGTATTTATTCACTTCAGCATTGTCACAGGGCCCAATTTTCAGCAAACCAGTCATGTTGAGTCCCATTATGATCAATTGGGAAATTTGGTAAAGTTCTTAACAAAAATATGTAATTTTTCGACATATGCTTGTCAGATAACTGCTACACCATATGGATTAAATATTTTGGCATTATTGCTATATCTATTTGAATGATAATGTTTGAAATAAAATATTTTTGTGAAAAAGAGCGATTTTTTCAGCAAAAAAATAAATTCTTCGGCTCCAAACGGCAGGAAAATTCATATTAACAATACTTTTTTCATATCAAGTAGAGATATGTTATGATGTAGTAATGTTATCACCAAAAATGTTGGCGAATAAGTTAGGACATAGCCGGAAGGCTCGCTTTAACAAAATCGTTAATTTCTGGAAAAAAAGTCACTGGTAGGTATCGTTGACAATAGCCACAACCAATTCCATTATTTTCACTATCATTTTCGTGAACAATATATACTTCTTCTTTTAAAAAAAAATAACTTGTTCTACCGGTAGGGGTATCTCGAAAACTAGAGCTCTTTTTTCGATTTAGCCTCTGCACTAATATATAGTAATAGATTAGATATGCATATATTATTGCTGCTGAATATGAAGGTCGATCAAACATCTGACCCTGTTATACAATTTATCACAACATCATGGACATTATTAAAACCTGGAATTTAACTAAATAACACTTTACCACAGTTGTAATTAGCATGCATGTTTTACTCATTGCAGTCAGCGGATTCTCATGCAAACTGGGTCGCACAAGAGACCTTTTGGATCGAAGAATAAATGGGCCACAGAACTCCAGGACCATTTGTACAAACAGACGCAGGAGAAATCAGAACTATGTGATGTCACCATTGTTATGGGAGAGATTGTAAGTGACGTGTAGTTGTTCCCCCGACGCCGTATGAGGCTCGGGGCATATAGCCGATGGCTCTGTCCGTCCGTCTGTCAGTTTATACATTTGAGGTGTTAAATATGCTTTTAATTTGCTAACTTGCTGTAGAATTAGCCAAGTTCCCGGGTGGCAACATGATTTCCCGATAGGCATTACGATCATAGTTTTGATGAAACTTAAATCCTCAATGCATAAAGTGATAGAAAATACTAATGCAACTTTAAAGTTTGAAGAGGATCAATCATGTTATCTGCCTCGTGTCGATTAATCCGGATTAAAGGGTGCGCACGCGTGATGTGCACACATTTCACTGACTATAGATAATGGCTGTAAATAAAAAACGATAACAGATGAAAAGTTCACCCATTAGTTTTTTAATTATAAAACATAAGAATCGGGCATCCCCTTTTATGAAAGACAGGAACAAAGCTATCAAAGTTAAAACTCAAATTTATGTACATGTAACAGATAAACAGCTGAATGGCATACTTTTTTGCTAACATGTAAGGTGTGAAATTGTCCAGTCACTTGTAACCACAGTTCGTGTCTTAAAGGGGTACTGTACGCCATTTTCATTAAATTTCCGGTGACATCAACGATCTAATATCGATAATATATAGAAACATAAGTAATTTGAGTCGAAGATGTATTCTGTAAACGCTCAGGTTAATAGGCTATCTTAAAATTTAATAATTTAAAAGTTAATAATTTGATATAAATTGAATTTATGACTGGAGCCATAAAATGGCGTCAATTAAATTACGAATTTCCGTAATCAAACAAAGTAATTGAGGGATACTGGATTGTTAAACCGATCGCACACACGATCGCTTAAAATATTATGATGATACGGGGAGAACACTCACTGACTAGCGACGATACAATAACTTAAATGATTATATGGGACTAGTATGCCTATAATATAACTTTTATTTGATTCATTTGGTTGAAAACTGTACAAAAATTACTCGACAACGACAATTTGTATTTTTGCATTCCGGTAAATTTGTCATCCGTAACACTACTTCGTACTCAACAGACTTTCAAATAATGAAAAAATTGTTACCTTATTCTCCGACTCGGAGACTATAGAAACCAACAACAACATTTGGCGTACAGTACCCCTTTAACGGGTACATCACGACAATATCAGTAACAGTCACAACTAGTTGGATTGAAATCTTCGACAATAACAGACCCCGTAGTAACTGGGCGATCACATGGCGAGAACTTTCTCCTATAGTCACACATTTTTCGATGAAATTTGATAACATGATGCATCAAACTTTGTACCGAATATCACGACACTATCAATATCAGTGAGTCATAGGTAGTTTAATAATGTAACGATATTGGCGCAAAATGCTACTTTCGGTTTCGCAGCCAATCGTAAGTTCTCTTATTCTCATCGCATGTCAGCATCTCTTTATCGGCAGAATTAATACGCAGGTGAAGCGGAAACAATTAATTGTCATCTTTGGGACTTACTATCACAAACAGACACAATAGGCTCAATGTGTGTTATTTAAATCACCAGTATAGCCATTCTCTGTTTGGTAGCCAGATTTTTGTTTTTGGGGAAATATGTGTTATTTGATGAGAATTTCATCAAATTCGATTGGACAAGGAGATAGACATCTTGAACACTGTTGAAGAAATTGATCAGGTTTTGAATTTGGGATTGGATTTTCTCAGACCTTTTTCGTCGTCTTATGTTTTTCGGATCTAAGTTTTGAAGACTGATATTTAAGGAAGGGTAGCGCAGTCAACACATTTGATATTTTGGAATTTATTTTTTTTTTAAATATATTTTCCCCACGCTTGGTGTGATTTCCTCAAAATGGGGAGATGTGACCTTTCTAAAAAAAAAATGAGCGATACGCAAACACTCAACACCGTGGCGATTTTTTGGGAGAGCGATTCACGGTAGCACATTCAACACTGTAATATTGTAAGGCGAAGTTTAGCGAGCGCTATATTGGTATGTTGTAAACAACTTGGTAGCATTTCTAACCAAAGTTCACTTTAGTGGGGTCTTCCTGATGTTGAGTGTTTTGTTTGTCGAATACGTCTTACGCACTGATTGTTTACACAACATGGCGTTTGTTTACATATAACAAAGGATACTTTTTTTTTTATTGAACATATTTATTGTGACCCACAAATGTATATACAAAGGATACTAACATGTCAATAACGTGAAATTTACGCGATATCTATGATCTGAATCAGAATAAAATTTGTCTATATCATAATTATCTTTCTGTTTGTGGCAGTTTTAACGGATGTGACCACCGCCAACGATTAACGCATATTTAAGCAAATACGCATTATTCCATACATGATAGGACCACGACTGTGGAAATATATTGAACCAAATATTTTAGTTCGGTCTTGATTGTTGGTGATTATCGTCGGAACATCACTCCACTGATGGTTGAAACCAACGACATTGGTGTGCAATTGACAAAATTGACGAGATAATGCTTTGACACGTTTTATTGCACGAAGCTATGCTGAGGCGATCGCCACACAATAAAATTGTATGGAAGATCGAAATTGTTTTAATTTTTTTTGCATTCCGAGCATATCATAACATGTTCTGTAAGCCCGAAAGACATAGCAGATCTTCGTTTCCAACCATATAAAGTAGGCCTTCTTCCCGAAAAAAAATATTCAACGAAGGCCATTCGAATGTTGATCGAATGTGACATGCCGTCCATTGCATTTATACGCATATATTTCTTGCCATACACAACAAGTTTCATGTAACTCAGATAGCAATATCCGCGTACCAATGACCCGAACTGCCAATGACTAACTGTGAAATCGATCGACGAAATTGGTGACGTTTTTGCAGAATTTACAGCTTGTATAGTTCGCAACCTGCCTATTGTCTCTCAAGATTAGGTACTCACCCAGGAATTTCTGAACGGACTCTGGATCTTTAAGTGGTTCTGCTGATTTGCTATAGTGCTGGTGATTTGCTATGTTGTTGGTAGATCATGCCATGGATATTTACTCTATGTACGCAATCAGAGATCATACTCAACAATTTCAAAACCTGGTAACTTTTTGATGTTGTGACAGGGAAGTTAATAACATTGAGAAAAAAACAAGGCAGGTAATGCATTTCTCAGTTAATACATGTTCCTTAATAATGTAAATCACTGTAGGTGAAGATCCCAACTCGAAATTGCATGATTTAAGTGACTTTGTGTTGTATTTTATTTAATGCTATATCGGCTCACTAAAGTAAAAAAAAAAGCACGCAACCTCGAGTTGGGACTACCCCTATTGTGAAGCAGATTATTGAGGAACAAGTATTAACAAAGCCATATTCTCTGCCTCATGTTTGTTCAGTGTTATATAGTTCCCTGTCAGAACATGTTAGAAGATCAAAAAGTTCCCAGGTTTTGTACGGATTAGCCAAACATTGCCAAAGTGGAAACTTAATAAATAACGGTACTGTTTCGTAGCAGCATCCGTTTGCCCCACCAACGCCATAGTAAATTCATAGAACCCACCAACATCATAGCAAAGTAGCAGGGCCACGTAAACAGGTGTTGTGGTACTATTACCACGTCACCCAATCTAAATATGTTCTTCTGACAGTTCTGTCATTCATAGAAATTTGACATTTATCACAAAGTGAATGCGCACAATTCATATTCGGATTCATAGATATTATGTCTACGAGGAAGGTATATAATTGTTCTGTCTGAAATAAATATGAATTAAACCTGCGACGGGCTCTAAACTCAACTCCTGTTCATTTTCCAGGAATTCTCAGCTCATTGGTCCGTTTTGGTCACGTGTCCATACTTCCAGTCGTCGTACAACTGTGGCCTCAAGGAAAAAGAAACAGGTGAGCTCATTGTTGAAAGATACCGTCCGAGTAGACACTTTGAAACCACCACATGTACATTTCTGTACCAGAAAAATAATTAGATGGGACCGATGGGTCCATTAGAATGAGGTTTGAGATCGACTTTCAAAGATGACGTTTTGAAAGTTTGTCAGCCAAGCAATCATTTCAATGATCACCTCTAATAAAGAACGTCAATGAGTCCACGTGTCCGTCAACAATTTCATTTAGCACACCCAACAGGTCACATCTCGCATTGGTTCATCACCAAACTTCATATGTATCTTCGGGGTGACCTCTAGATGGAAGCCATCGTTTATACCACCCCCACAACGAGTTGTGGGGGTATACTGGACACCGGAATCAGCTCGTCCGTTCGCCCGTCCGTCGGTAGACACAATTTTATCCGAGCTTTTATTCCTACATTTTTGATCAATTTTGTTGAAACTTGGCACATACATTTAGTACCATGGGAACCAGTGCACCTGCGATTGTGACGTCCGCCAGACTGTTATTGTGGAGTTATTCGATATCCCCTTTTTAAACTTAGACAATTTTCTCAAAAAGCATGATTTTGTCCGAGCTTTTATTCTTACATTTATCTGTCAATTTTTTTAAACTTGGCAGATATTTAGTACCAAAGGAACATGCGCACCTGTGACTATGATTCTCTGTCTGACATTTTTTGTGGAGTTATCCCCCTGTTTCGACTTATAAAATGTTCGCAACGTGCAGAACTTTGTCCCAGCTTGCATGTATTTCTACATTTTCCGGTCAATGTTTTTAAAGCTTGAGACAGAGACCGATTGGGCAGAGGCTATCTTGGATTTTACACTTTGCCTGAATAAATCCTTCGGCAAACCCCACAGGCCGCATCATTCAAGCAACGTTACCAAACTTCACTTGGATCTTCTGGATGACCTCTAGATGGGAGTCATTGATTTATTCCGAAATTCGTAAAAAACATGGCCGCCAGCACCCATCTTGGATTTCAACATTGAATCCATCGACACACCATGCGGCCCACAATTATCGGATAAATATTTTGGAAAATTACAGGTATGTTTAGGATCACCTCTGGATGGGAGCTATCGAATTTGAACGATTTCCGATGAAAAACAGAAGCAGCCATGTTGTATTTTACTCTTTGCATGACCAAATTCTTTAAGACACCCTCATACCACATTCATGGTTCAATCGTCATAACATATCATAGGGATCTTCGGGGTGAATTTCGTCAACAACAAAAAACAAAAAACAAAGGCGCAGCGGCTATCTTGGATTTTACTCTTTCTATAACTAATTCAGCACACCTTATACAGGCGCCATCCCTAATCTGATCTTCGCCAAACTTCGCATGGATCTTGTGTGGGACCTTTAGATGAGCGCCATCTATTTTCCCTCCAGAAATTCCAGCCATCTTGGACTTTACGCTTTGCATGACTAATTCTAAGTAAAACCACCCCTCATCCAGATCGTCTCCAAGCTTCATACGCATCTCCGTAGTACCTCTAGCTGTGAGCCATCGATTTCTCCAGACATTCATAACAAAACATGGCCACCAGGAACTATCTTGGAAAAAATGTACAGGCATGTTTAGGGTCACTTCTGGATGGGAGCTACCGAATTTGAACGTTTCCGATGAAATACATGGCCACCGCCAGCCATCATGGATGTTTACTTCTAGTATAACATACGCACCCCTTATGACTCCATGAACTGTGTCATTTGACATTTATAGCCCCTCTCCAAGTTGAGCTTCAGTATTGACACTTCCATTTTAAATGTGACGTACATGTGTGATTTGACGACGGACGGCTGTCCGGGGAGAGGGGTGGGACGGGAGGTGGTACGTCCTATATATGATGCTATATAATTTATTTGTGGTATGCGAGTTTATAAAAAGATCTGCTGCACACAGAAAATCGGTCACGCCCATTCATATTTCACAACAGTAGCTCGATGTTGTTCTAAAACCAGGTTTGACAGATAGTGAGTAACTGAGTTAGGACCCTTAGTTTGTATGCTAATAGCAAGTATAATATACTTAGCGCTATAACTTGAACAAACATCAACCGATTACATTTATATTTGGTGTGTGGATCCTTTCACAACAATATCTCGATCGAGTTCGAAAACCAGATTTGTCCGATTTGTTACCTGATTATGGCCCTTAGTTTGTCTATTAAAAAATGTCAGGATAAGACAGTCAGCGGCGCGATAACTCAGATTTTACAGCCAAGCGGTCTAATATTGACAATTCTCCTCAATTGTACTTCATTGTTTTGCAGCGGTTGTTGAACTTAAGTTCGGGGATCCCACTGCGATGAAGACAGCTATTGAGTTTCTATACTTGGGCTTTGTGGAGCTCTCATTTGAAGCTGCTCGAAAAATCCTGGATTGTGCTGACTATCTCCAGATTGACTCGCTGAAGAAACACTGCCTCGACTATCTTTCAATCTTCGAGATTACGGTAGAAAACTGTGTTCAGTTATGGATAACGGGACGCAAATATGATGCTGAATTTCACCAAAAGTCACTACAATTGTTGCGTGGCCATTTACCAGAGATATTAGAGAAAGTTGCCGCACTGGAACTAACTGCCGATATGGTCAGAGGATTAATTGCCGACCCAACATTGAACTATGTGCCTCGATATAAATTCTTTGAATTGATTGTCCGATGGGTTGAATATGATAAGGAACATCGAGAATCAAACTTTGATGTTCTTTTTTGTGAACTTGACTTGGAAGCGGTTCCCCGCTCTTATCTGGAGATAATAGATGAACACCCCGTTGTTCAAGAAAATGAAACTTGTGAGATCCACGTCAGTAACATCATAATGCGATATGCTCTGGGTGAAGTGACTAGCATGAAAGCAGTCATCTTACATGTAGGCCGCAAAACTGTTTCCAGTTTTAGTAATGTAGGCCGCGAGGAAGGGAATCGTGTTTTTGCTTACTTACCATCTAAGTCCAGATGGGAATTTGTCACCTCTCTTACCAAACTAATGAAGAGGCCAAAGCTTGCCTGCAACGGTAATAATTTGTTTGCGATTGATGCAGATGATAAGCTGAGTTCGTTATATATATTTGATATGGGGAAAGATGAGTGGTCATGTTCAGAAATGACATATACAGGTAGTTCAGATTTAAAGCCCGACCAAATTGTGGGAATGCACTGCTCTCATGATAAACTAATCATTGTTGCGCTGTCCCGCCCATTCTTCAAAGGCTCCTCTGACAAACTTCAAACGAATGTGAAATATAATGTCTACGACATCGCTGGCCTTCAAGTTTCGACCATAAAGACAGTTGGTGAAGGGCTTATGCCTGCTAAGGTAAAATCTTCTGTTGTTGGGAGTTACATCTGTGTGCTTGTGAATGAGGATGAACAATCAGAGAAGGCGCGGCTTCTTATGTATAACGTCGACACTGGTACCACCGAATCTCGTGCAGGATATTTTGATGAGATGTTGTTAAATCACAATGGAATCATAAAAACAGCTCGACTGGCAGACGAAGGTTACACCGGAGAAGCTTGGAAGTGGAATAATTCAAAAGAAGTTGTTATTCCCAGACCAGAAACAATTCACAAAGGGACAGATTTTTGTCATGCAAGCTGTGCCAATTTATTGTATATCTTAGGTGGGATCGTCCTGAAAAAAAGAAAGCGCGTGACTTCGGCCTGTAGATTTGATTTCCTTTCGGCGACGTGGTCTGCTATAGACGATATTCCTGACGTCTTGGAAGGAGGCGACACTGTTGTAACAGAACTTCCAAATCACCGAATGGAATGTCACATCGACTGTCCGCACTGCGCCTTCCAAGTTACAACAACACGCACAGGATTTCAGAGAGACAACGAATTCCAGTGGTCGCTACACCAATTTCGACAACAGCAGCAACAACTGCAACCGCTGCGGCCATCTGCCAGCAACGACAATTATGACTCAGATCACTCTCAATATTATTCATCAGACTCAGAAATGGAATGGTGAATAATATATTGCACTGTATAGCTTGTTGTAGTAGAACAATATATAGTCCTACATGTAAGTTATACCCATAGCGTCCGTTTTACGCACGAAATTATGACCACAAGCGCCAGGAATGACACATTTATAACACCCAAATCAACCCGGGAAAAATACAACCAGTAATTAGTTTAGGCTACCAATTAAGTATTCTTGCGGTCACTGGTGCAGTGCTTTTGAGATTTCAATCGGCGGACGCCGACAAGGATTTCACTGAGTGAGTATAAAATCATTGTACAGTCATTGTCGATGATTCTGATAGGAAACTTGCATGACTAACTTATATGTTGCTAAAGTCAACGAATATAAGTGACGTTCCGATCGCTAATCCAACTGAAGTGTTCCGTTAAAATGGATTAAAAATAATTAGCAATACTTCCGAGCAGCCATTTTTATTTGCGCATTATTCCTGCTTTAACACATTAAAGCTACGATATGAGTCTTCACCTGTCTCTGACTTTTGTACATGAAACCAAGATGCATATGCTGGTGTCTTTTTATTTTTGCAATATCAAGAATAATGTCAGCGTTGTTCGTACACCAGACTTTTAAATTGCAGTGGCCGTATACATTTTTAATAGTAATTTTACTATTTTCATGATTAAATCCTTTGGCACGCACTAAATGACATCCCTCAACCGATCATCACCACACGTCATATGATCTTCGGGGTGACCTCTAGATGTGAGCCTCCTATTTTGACCGAAAATCTTTAAATAACATGGCCGCCAGCGAACATCTTGGAATTTACTCTTTGTATGCAAATGTTTTGACGCATGGTACATACCACATCCCTCAACCGATCATCACCAAACTGCATATGGGTCTTCGGGGTGATCTCTGGATGGGAGCCTCACATTTTGACCGAAATTCGTTGAAAAACATGGCTGCCAGCGACCATCTTGAATTTCAAAATGCAATCCATTAGCATGGGCTACAGGCCATACTGTTTCATTGCTCATCACAACAATTTAACCTCTTCCCAAGTTGAGCTACAGTGTCATTGACACTTTCATTTCCAGACCCCATGGTAAAAAGATATCGCCCCAGCACACTCCATGTTGTCCCTCCTCTGCGGCGTCTGCGCCATACTATATATGTAACTATTTGACTATTTGCTGTCTCAATTTCACTTCAGGATGTCGCCCTCATTTTTTGACTAAATTTCGTCCAAAAAAAAAAAGGCGCCAGCGGCCATTTTGGATTTTACTCTTTCTATTACTAATTCCTTCACATTCCCTATACAGGCGACATCCCTAATCTGATCGTCACAAAACTTCGCATGGATCTTGCTGGTGACCTTTAGATAAGAGCTATCTATTTTTCCACCAGAAATTAATTAAAAACCATGGCCGCCAGAAGCTAACTTGGATTTTACTCTTTGCATGGCTAATTATAAGTAAAACCTTACAGTAGGTCACATCCCCACCCCTCATCTATATCGTCACCAAACTTCATATGTATCTCCGGGGTGACCTCTAGCTGGGAGCCATCGATTTTTCCAGACATTTGTTACAAAACCTGGCCACCAGGAGCCATCTTGGATTTCAAATTTCAATCGATCGGCACATACTGCAGCTCGCATTTGTTTTGATAATGTACAGGCATGTTTGGGTCACTTCTAGATGGGAGTTACCGAACTTGAACGTTTCCGATGAAATACATGGCCACCGCCAGCCATCATGGATGTTTACTTCAAGTATTACATACGCACCCCTTATCACTCCATGAACTGTGTCATTTAGCATTTATAGCCCCTCTCCAAGTTTAAAAAAAAAATTGTTTTTATTGGAATAAACAGACATCAATGAAGAATGTAAATACAGACAGGATACATGTTATTATAAATAAAGTTACATTCTTCCAATTCTCTCACATCTTGCTCACTTCATTTACACGTCTTTCGTACGTCATATGCACTCCCAGTGACTTACATGTGGATTGGGATAAATCGAATAATGTGTTCATTTTATATAGTAATCCAGATTTTAAATCTTTTGAATTTTGTTCCTTTGCACGGCGCATCGGTACGACATCTAACTATAGACGGCGTTGTGGTACTGGGGCGATAATAGTATTTCTTGGGTATAGTAATTAAGTGAGTTTTTGAACTGGTGAAGAGAAAATTTTCAGGACAAGTTTATTTGTGTTGACTCGTGCGTATATGTATAGCCTTTTCTAAAAGGAACCAGTTTTTCGAAAATTCTTGTTGTTTCGATTGGCATCGTGCGGTATACTTCTCACATCTATAATTCAATTCTTTGAGGAAAACATTTAGCGATAAGTTAATTGGCTTGAATTTGGTCCTTTAAATGTATTTTTTAATTAGCAGCCACAGCATGTTCGTTATAAAGTTCGGATTCGTTGGTGATGAACCGAGAATCATTGTCATCTGCTGGGGACAGAGATCAATGCTGTTAATTTTACCCCAATCGCTGAGTTCCTTAATGAATTTCTGAACGTGAACACAGTTCCAAAATATGTGGGAGATGTCTTCTGTCTCGCTTTTACATCTATCGCATTTATCATCTTCTCGTAGATTGGACATTTTAAGAAACTTGTTAGTTGATAATATTCGTGAGTTTATTCGGAATTGTAGCCATTGTAGCTTTGTGTCAGGCGTCGCGAGAAAGGGTAGTTTATCTAGTTTACACCATTGAATTGTGTTGTCAGGAAAAAACGCTTGCCATTTTCTGTGTACTACTGTAGAAGTGGAATATCGATTAAGATGTTATAAAAGTCCTGTCCTCCTCGACTGTTTTTAAGCAGTTTAATGAAATTATTTGGTAAAAAGGGGCTGCAAGTTCGAGTTATAGGCTGGTCAAGTTTTTTTGTGAGTAGTTTTATTTGATGTTGAATGTTATTAAGAGTGATGAAGTTTGTGCGTATGTTAAAAATCTTTAGTTAATCGTCTCGTGTAAGAAAGCGATCATTATCGTCCAGCATATCATTTAAAAATATAATCCCTTTTTCTCGCCAGGAGGTGAAATTACTTTTCCGTACTGCTTTATGTTTGGGTTATTCCATAACGTACATGCTGATATTTTGCGATTGTTTCTGTCTTTCTCTAGAAATTTTGTGAATGCCATCAGGACATCATGCCAAAAAGGATTGGTTAATTTTTTTGCCTGTTTTTCTATGTAGGAATAGTCATAAGTAAGGAACATAGGGTCATCGCGTAAAGGTATATCTGTTAAGGGGATCCATTTGGCACTTTTGTTACGAGGCGCCTCACCCAAGTTGAGCTTCAGTATTGACACTTCCATTTTAAATGTGACTTACATGTGTGACTTGTCGAAGGACGCTGTCCGGGGAGAGGGGTGGGACCTATATATAATGCTATATTATTAATTTTTGGTATGCGAGTTTATAAAAAGATCTGCTGCACACAGAAAATCGGTCACGCCCATTCATATTTCACAACAATAGCTCGATGCAGTTCGAAAACCAGGTTTGCCAGATTGTGATGACCTGGGTTAGGACCCTTAGTTTATCTACTAATGGCAAGTATAATATACTAAGCCATATAATTTGAACAAACATCAACCGATTCCATTCATATTTGGTGTATGGATCTTTCACAACAATATCTGGATAGAGTTCGAAAACCAGATTTGTCCGATTTGTTACCTCGATTATGGCCATTAGTTTGTCTATTAAAAAAATCAAGTTAAGACTGTTAGCGTGATATACAGCTCAGCGGTCTAACATGGACAATTCTCCTCAATTGTACTTCATTGTGTTTCAGCGGTTGTTGAACTTAAGTTCGGGGATCCCACTGCGATGAAGACAACTATTGAGTTTCTATACTTGGGCTGTGTGGAGCTCTTACTTGAAGCTGCTCGAAAAATCATGGATTGTGCTGACTATCTCCAGATTGACTCGCTGAAGAAACACTGCCTCGATTATCTTTCAATCTGCGAGATTACCGTAGAAAACTGTGTTTAGTTATAGTTAACGGGACTCAAGTATGGTGCTGACTTTCACCAAAAGGCACAACAGTTGTTGCGTGGCCATTTACCAGAGATATTAGAGAAAGATGCAGCGCTGGAACTAACTGCCGACATGGTCAGAAGATTAATTGCCGACCCAACATTGAACTATGTGCCTCGAGATAAATTCTTTGAATGCATTGTCCGATGGATTGAATATGATAAGGAAAATCGACAATCGAGCTTTGGTGATTTTTTTGCGAGCTGGATATGGAAGCGGTTCTCCGCTCTTATCTTGTTCAAGCAAATGAAGCTTGTGTGATCCACGTCAGCAAAATTATAAAGCGATATGATCTGGGTGAAGTGACGGCATGAAAGAAGTAATCTTACTTGTAGGTTGCCAAACTGCTTCCAGTTTTAGTAATGTAGGCCGCGGGGAAGGGAATCGTGTTTATGCTTACATACCCTCCGAGTCAAGATGGACATTTGTCATATATCTTACCAAACTAGTGAAGACAGCAAAGCTTGCCTGCAACGGTAAACAATTGTTTGCGATTGATGCACGCGGTAAGCTGAGTTCGTCATATATATTTGATATGGAAAAATATGAGTGGTCTAGTTCAGAATTGACATGTGTAGGTTTCTCAGTTGGAGGAGGGCGCGATAAGATTCTGGGAATGTACTATATATTATCTCTTGATAAACTAATTGTTGTGCTAGTGCTACATGTATACCCCCACTCCGCCGCCGCCGCCGCCGCGGGCGGGGGGGGGGGGGGGGCGACAGGGAAAACGTGCAAATATTATCATCTGCGAGATAGCTGACAGACAAGTTACGATCCTGAAGACATTCTATTTTGCCATGCGTCGTAAACATATTAAGGCAAAATGTTCTAGCGTTGGAAGTTACATCTGCGTGCTTACAGATAAGGATGTAGAATCAGAGAAGGCGGACCTTCTTATGTATAACGTCGAGACTGACACCACCGAATCTCGTGAAGGATATTTCGATGACATATTGTTCAATCACAAGGGATTAATAAAAACCGTTCGACTGACAGACGAAGGTTTTACTGGAGAAGCTTGGAATTTGACAGATTCAAATGCCGTTAAGATTCCCAGACCAACAACTATTCCCAAACTAAACTATTTATGTCATGCAAGCTGTGGGGATTTATTGTATATCTTAGGGGGGATCGAGTCGATCAACCGGAACGAACGTAAGCGCGTCACTTCAGCCTGTAGATTTGATTTCCTTTCGGAGACGTGGTCTGATATAGATGATATTCCTGAAGTCTTGAGATGGTGTGACACTGATGTAACAGAAGTTCCAAGTCACCGAATGAAATGTCGCATAGACTAGGGCCACTAAACTCGGTCACGTGATGGGTAACGAAACACTCATAACAAATAGCTAATTCTCGCTTCCGATGCTTATTTCTCGAAAACAACAAATATTCTTGTTGCGCCATATTAGCGAAATATAGTCCCGTATAAAGCTGATGCCTCGCACAAATTTCAATCTCTTACTTTCACCCATTTTCGCGCTGGTGGCTTTTATTGATAGCGCCAACACATTTTTCCCAATTTCACCAGTAAGAAGCATCAGAGCTTTATTTGGAGCATTTGTCCATCCGGTATCATAGACAAGAATTTAAAAACATATTCCTGCATGGTTTTCAAAATATATCTTGCAATTTTGCGCACCTATCCACTCTCTGGGCCTTTAAAAGCAATATTGGTAACGCTCGCACAACAGACGGGGCATAACGCCCACACAGTATATCAAATAGCTGTATGCATATGGAACAAAGCCGAGAACGCCAACGAGCAATGAACAATTCAACCATCGGACAATATTGCAGGGATAGTCCTACATATGGAACAGGATATATTTTTACGATCTATTATTTATTTGCAATAGAAACAAAGGAACGAATTCCCCCTTTACATACAAAAATTATTTGTGGAACATGTCATTATTAGAGCTGTGGGAAACCTGTTGTATTATAATGCAATCCAAACCTAATTGTGTCCAGAAAAATATTGTTATGGAGCACAATCGGGACCGATAAATGTTTTTCGGGGCACTGATTATTGGTCTTTTTTCGTCAAGGGGAGATGTTTTTGTCAAAGTTTTAATTTCCAATTACACATCCCAGATCAAAATCACAATTTAAAATATTCAATTTGTACCCCTCTAGTTGTATATAGTTACCCCATTATCCCTCACGTTTTCCAATAGATGGAACAGTCCACGTCACAAACGAAACTTTAAGAAAATAATCTAAATATCGATCTAAAACGAGATAATTATATTATACTATAAAGAATAGCGGAAAGTCAAACTATCGATGCAATCTCAACACATGTTCGGTCTGAAGTATCTGGCTGCTGTTGCCCCTTATATCACCACGACCCTACGCTACATTTGACTCCTCAGCACATAACAGATCCGAGTTACAACTGTTGCACATTCCTTCACATATAAATTCCACACCATTTTATTCAATAACAAAATTACCATAGGTCGTTTGTTGAACTTGGTATCTGAACATTTCCCACCAAAAATAAATTCAACTCATTTAATTTCCCCAAGAATATAGTCTAAAATGCACCCAAGGAACATAAAGTCAAACCTATCGCTCAACAGAACTAAAAGATGTAAACTATATAGTATGCATAAAGATCAGGACTGCCATATAATTATATGCACACCTAACAGAAAGAGATTAATGAGTATATAATTTCACCGCACCCTACACCGACAAGACAGAAAAACACCGACGTCCTCAAAACAAAAAACAAAAGACAAGAGATAGATGTTATTGTTATTTTAATGATGACGAATATATTGTCTACACCGTCATAGATATCTGCTGAAGCCTAAAAAAACCAACTAAGTCAAAGCTTGGCGAAAAGTTGTTCAATGCATGTTCCTGAACCGATATGTGCCAGATCAGGAAGAAAATCTGGCAATTTCAGAATTGATGGCGCTCGTTCCAGATGTATATAAAGCACTGCAAGGTTATATAGACACGACATTGTCCTGTCATATTTCTTCCATGTTATAGCTGATAAAACACTTCCGCTAGATAACATAGCTTTTGATTTACTATGAATTGAGGTTATCAATTGGTACCGATGCATAAACAGTACAGGGATGCGTACTCGAATGACGTTTAGTGGCAACAAGCAAGATGGTACACATTGAGGACGTGGAGATATCATGACCCCCCCCCCCCCCCACATACGCACACATATCTATCCAATGATCGATATATATATGTATTGAACATTCGAACTATTTGGCATTCGGGGTATTCGAAAGAATATCAGAGCTTTGATATAATTCTGAACTAAAGAAATTTATATTTCGAAACACTGTAACCAGGTCTGGCACATCCTGAATTTCATCAGTATAGTTATATTTATCGATAAGAGTTTAATGTGGATATCGCCGTTTCTTGAATTTTATAGAAGATGCACAACAAAAACGTATTTTACAAAAATGAACCAAACACAGCGTCGCACAAGATGGTACCATGCATGTTTGTTTCTCCGTTCATGTGAAAGATTAATCATGGTGCCACATGTCATGGTAAAGAAGTCAATTATATAGCACTCACATTGGTGTAGATATTGGAGTTGTATCGCCTCTTTAATGAGTTATTATTATTCGCTTATTGGGGTGCGCAATCATGCACTTTACCCACAAATAGTGTATATTCTGCATTGTTAAAATTAACTATACAACTTGAATATAACTATAATAGTTGAACTTAGTATTCGCCAAACCTGATAAAACGTTCCTTATTAATATAGATATATGACATTTTTGTCCAGAACGGCCTGTTATCGAACTATGTTAATATCGCTTCAATTTGCCCTTAAACCGAGTAATTTCATTTTATCACAAATCCGAGTAATATTGGTTTACGACATGCGATAATTTATCTACTTCGCAACGAAATAACGTGTATATATCGAATTTGGTGTCGTCACTAATATAAAAGAGTTGTCAGTTACTAAGAGCAGATCTTATTAATAATTAGGATATTACTTGGTTGGTTTGATAGTATAGGCCTGGTATCGGCCATCGATGACCTCATTTCAGCATTCGACCTTCGGTCCCAGGCTGATATGAGGTTACCTCGGGCTTATATCGGGCCTAATATCAAACCAACCAAGTAATATCCTCTAAATATTCCCTGGTGGATAAGCATCGCATTTGCACGGAGAAGTGTAGTATATGTACATCAATAATGTACTGATATTTCAATCTGTCTTCTGACATTTGATTATCACTAGGATATTATCGGTATTTGAATTGGAATGAAGATTCATCAGGTGTACATGCCATTTGTACACTAAAAATTATAACCACGTGATCGAGTTTGGTGGCCCTGTAGACTGTCCACACTGCCAGTTGTCACAACACAAATCCCTACAACAGCAAGAAGAAGAAGAAGAAAAAGAAGAAGTAAAAGAAGAAGAAGAAGAACAACAACAATGACGACGACGACGACGACAACAACAACAACAACAACAACAACAACAGCGACAACCACAGCAACTGCCGTCTGCGAACAACTATTGTGATTCATACGATTACTGCTATTCATCAGACTTGGAGTGGTGTATAATTTTTACATTTATTGTATACATCCTTGTAGTGTAACAATATATACATATAATTTATAAGCATGAATGACGTTTTATACACGAAATTAAGAAAGATCACAAACGCCCGGATTAACTTTTTTGTTACAGCCAAATCAACCCGGGGAAATACCAGTATTGTTGCGGTGACTGTAATGAAGTGCTTTTGATAAATCAATCGGCGCAAACGCCAAGGATTTCACTGAGGGAGATACAATCATTGTACAGTCATTGTCCCATATTATAGTAGGAAACTTGCGTGAATCAACTTATTTTTTGCCAAATTAGCGAATATAAATGACGATCTAAATGAAGGTTTCCATTAAAGGCACGGGCGTTGTTCTTTGCAGAAATATTAACATTTGTTCAAATCGCCATCAACAGAAGGAATATTAAAACATATATAGTTTTGTTCATATGCCCAACATAATCAGCGCGTAAATAGTATATTGTCGTCAAGACGTACGATGGTGTACGTAAACAAGAACCTGCTCGTGTTGCAGAAGTTTTGCTTCTGTTTACATAACACAGCGAAATTATATTGGTTAATCACACAAAAAGATATAAACGCTCTTTATTATTTCCATATAAGGAAAACAGTAACAAATAACGCTCTTTACGTTTGCCATATCCGGATCTAAACAAAAGCCAGATTCTGTAACGTTTTTTTGCTTTTGTTTACATAACAAAGGAAAACATTTGACAATAACATACTGTTTTCTGATTGTATAAGCACAAAGTATGTCTATATTTTACTATTCTTTCTGTCTATGGCGGTTTTTGACGGAGCTGAATATTTTAACAGCATATCCACCACCAACGCCGCCCGTATCTTTAAGGGGGAGACGCACGTTTTGCATAATTCCAGCCAAAAAAGGCAAGATATGTTCAACAAAGAATTTCTCTGGATCTACCAGGCAAAAAATCGTGAATTTCACATATCACCATCTTCATTGTATGTAGAATCTGAGCAATTATTAAGAGACAAACAAATAGATTCTATACATTTGAAAGGTTGAACATATTATATTCTTTTTTCCATTTCGTTACCAAGAATTGCTTGAATAATTAATAAATTCACACAACACTCCCATAACCAAATATATCATTTTATTGCTCTATGAATGGTGGCTTCGTTTGTTTCATAACGTTGATTTTTTTTTAAATTCCATAATATAGCATCATACCCCGAGATATTATAATGGAGAATAAAGCAGTCACAAAAATCCAGCCCAATGACAACAAATGTTGCTGTGCAATGTGGTCCTCTCAAGCAGGGAACAATCTACGGAAATTCGGCTACAGTGTTAGAAGATATGGTGGTCAGCATTAACTTGGTTATGAATCCATGACCATATCTAATCTCAGCCCAATATTTCATTGACCAACAGGCATGAGATGAACATTCTCAAATATAGAACATTATTTATGGGTATTTGCCATTCTAAATGAAAAGTCATTATATTTCCCGAATCAAGAATACTTAAGTCTCCTCTCACGATCTTCATATATGATACCGTGAATATATGAACTGCACTTTTGAAAAAAAAAAAAATGTTTTACAGAAGTTCTTGGTACCTGAAACAGTGACATTTTAAATAGTGTTCATGCCATAACAAATTAATTAATGAGGTTATAATATCCAAGGGTTCTATTGTTCTTAAATAGTATGTCATATAATCGTTTGTACCAAATTTGACAAAGAAATTCCTGACAGATTTTGAGAAAATCCATTTTGAAATACTTAGCAATACTTCCGAGCAACCATTTTCATTTGTGCATTATTCCTGCTTAAACTCATTTGAGCTAAGATGAGTCTTAATCTGTCTCAGACTGTTGTACATGAGGCAGATGCTGGTGACTTTAAAGCAATAATGAATTTTATTTTTGCAATACCACGAATAAAGTTGTCGGCGTTGTTTTTAAACCAGACTATTAAATTGCAGTGGCTTTATACATTTTTTGGGCGAGCTTGAAAAAGTGGGTCGAAAAGTGGTCCGAACGCTGATCGGGGAGAAAGACCTTAGGATATGGAAGGAATATCTCTGTGAACGTACTCAGTGATGTGGTAGGAACAATTAGGCTGAAATTTGTTCGGGTCGAAACTAAAAAAAATGGGTCGAAAATAGGGAAAGTCCGGACTAACGGAAAATGATAGGATAACCCCAAATCTCTACCAGAGCGCACCAGTCATGCTTCCATTCTGACTTTGTAACCGGCTGGGTACTAGTCCGTGTTTCTATCTTTAGCATGGGATTTTCCAGCAACAAAATGGCGAAACCCGATCGTTCCAAGGTCAAATTTTCTATGTGCTTTGAGAACAATTCCCAGACTAACTTTTGAACTGAAGTGATTTTTATTTGATAAATTAAATTATGCATATTATACACAATAACAACGGGGCTCTGTAGAAGGCATGGCTTATGGGCCAGAGCCCTATAATAGCATGATAGATACAGTAATGAATATAAACTGAGTGCAGGTAGGTGCAAGGATTGGGGAGAGTTGGGGCTGGTGGGGGGGGGGGGGGGCGCAAGATTACATGGTGTGCATAATATGTTGGGCGATGCTCATACAGTATATATATTAAGTCAACTCCAAGAACAAATTAAAATGTTTTATGTGAATATCAAGGATGTGGCTGTACAATCAGTGGACCTCATTTAGGTTTGAGATATGTGGTAGTTTAGTTTATACTTTCAGATTTAAGTTTAGAATTTGCCATTGATACGGCTGAATTATTGTACTCGTTTTCTTATAAAGTAATCTTTTAAATATTTAATGTATCCTGGGCTACTAATTTTAATGCGTAGTGTGCAGTCTGCAGGGAGGCTATTCCATAATTCTCGCGCTTTGTTTGAGATTGCACTTTTTGAGTTTTTAGTCCTTTTGAATTCATGATAAAGATTACCTTTTGTTTTTGCGCGGGTATTATAGCTATGGATATCTTCAATATGTGTGAGTAATTTTGATAACGAATCCGGTAGTGCATGCATATGATAATCATGTAGTATTCTAATGAGCTGCATGTTACCAATATCATCAAATATTAGTAGTTTGTTTAGTTTACAATAAGTCATAATATCACTTGTATCATTTGAGATAATTTTAAGGGCATTCTTCTGTAGTTTTCTGATTTTGGTTAGGTTCTTTTTGGTAGTCGAGCTCCATATTGCGTTACAATAGGTCAAGTAGGGGGTAATTAGTGATAAGTATAAGGTTTTCAAAGTTTTTGCAGGAACAAATTCACTGACTTTCCTCAGGATTCCAACATTACTGGCAAGTTTAGAGCATAATGAATTTATGTGTTTGTCCCAGGATAAGTTGTCTTCAATAGTGATGCCTAAAAATTTGGTATTTGCCACTCTATTAACATTTTTATTGTTTATAGTTAGGACTGGTAATACCTCAGGTAGTGAACAATTAGTGAAAAGCATGTAATTTGTTTTATCAATGTTCAATGACAGTTTATTAGCAGCAAACCACTGATTCATATAATCCAGTTCAGTGTTAACTCTGTTAAATAATTTGTGGATATCTCTATCAGAACAAAATGCATTTGTGTCATCTGCAAAAAGTATCAATTTAGCATCCTTGCATATACTTGGTAAGTCATTCATATAGATTAAAAATAAGAGAGGCCCTAAGATTTAGCCTTGTGGGACCCCACAGGTAATTTCATTGAGTTCTGATATATGGCCATCATATTGAACGCATTGTTTTCTATGAGTAAGATAATCCTTGAACCAGTTCAGTGCAACCCCTCGACATCCATAGTGCTCTAGTTTTTGAAGCATTATTCTATGATTTATTGTATCAAATGCCTTAGATAGGTCGAGGAACACTCCAATTGTGTGTTCATGATTGTCTAAGGCACCAGTTATTTTCTCTATAAGGTCAGTCAGAGCTAGAATTGTGGAATGATTCTTCCTAAAGCCATACTGGCTGCTGTATAAAATCTTGTGTTTTTCTAAGTATTTATTTAATCTATTATACATGAGTTTTTCAAGTACTTTTGAAAAGATAGGTAGCACAGATACAGGTCTGTAGTTACTGACTATACTTGCATCTTTAGCTTTGAAGATTGGGGATACTTTAGCAAATTTCATTCGTTCTGGGAATACACCTGTGGAAAGAGATAGGTTACAGATATGTGTCAATGGTAAGATAAAGGAATCTGCACATTGTTTTAAGATGCCACATTTAAGTTCATCTAGGCCAGCTGCTTTTTTTGAGTCTATACTTTTCAGTATGTATATTATTTCTAATTCTCCAGCAGGTTCAACAAATAATGAAGATGGGTTGGGAAGGGGAAGAAATTCCTTTGGGTCATTGGTTGAATTTATCTTTTTTGCTAGATTAGGACCTATATTTGTAAAAAATTCGTTGAATTTTTCTGCAATTTTGTTTTTACCACTTATATACTTATTTTCATGTTGAAATTGTGTCACATTAGATTTGTTTTTATTTCGATTAAGTATTTTTTTCAGAACAGTCCATGTTGATTTCATGTCACCTTGGTAGCGTTCAAATTTTTTGTGATAGTAATGTTTTTTGGCCATTCTTATTATGGATATTAATCTGTTTTTATATGACTTGTACCTTTCATTGTTAATTTTAGATTTGTTTTCTATAAAATTTTGATATAGTTTGTTTTTTCTTTTAATTGAGTTAATTATTCCTGTTGTTATCCAGGGATTGTTATTCTGAGTTCTGATTTTCTTTCTACATTTAGGAAAGCTATAGTTGTAAGCATCAGTCATCATATCAATGAATGTATTATAAGATGAGTTGCAGTCGGTGGCGTTGTTCACATTGCTCCAGTCCATAGTTGATGTCTTGTTGATGAAGGTTTGAATATTTTGTTTTGAAAATTCCCGTTGGAAGATGTACGTTGCTTTGTTTTGGTGTTGTTCTTTATCATGACCTCTAATTATATGGAATATTGGTAGGTGATCAGATATATCTTCAACAAAAATGCCTGAGTATTTCGGTGATGAGTGGTGACAGTTGGTGAAAATGTTATCTATCAGGGTTGCACTGAACTCAGTTATTCGTGTTGGCTTGGTGATCATTGGGAGGAACATAAATGATTTCAAGAGATTGGTAAAGTGTTTCTCTGCATTATTCTCTGAGCCTAGGTTAATATTAAAGTCTCCCATAAGGATACAATTCCTTCTCTCTTTGGATATCTTTGACATGATTGATTCCATTTTTTCCATAAATTTCTCAAGATCTGAGTTTGGGGGGCGGTATATACATCCTACTATTTGTTTTTTCCCTTTGTTATCTTCTACTTCGGCGAAAATACTTTCCAGATAGTCAGTGTTAGTAGTTAGGTCAGATCGGATTTCAGCTTTTAATGATGTGTGAATATATAGTCCAACTCCCCCTCCGCCTTTATCATTTCTATGTCTTTCTACTAAGTTATATTCATTAAGTTTCATGAGGTTCATTGGTGAGTTGTCAGCTAACCAAGTTTCAGTAATACCTATAATGTGAAAGTTGTGCTTACAATTATTGAGGAAGGTTGATAATTTATCTATGTTTTTATTTATTGATCTTATGTTAAAATGGATTAAAGATGCTGATATACTGCTTTCGATATCTTTGATTTTTTCATTGAATTCTTCTAGTAATAGATAATTGGAGGAATTTTGTTGGTTTAAGGTGTCTAGTAAGTTGTCATCATCATTAAATTCATTTTGAAAATTATCATTCAGTGTAAAAGGGTTTGTTATAAGTGGTTTTATATTTGGTAGTTCTAGGTGGTTAAAATCTTGATTCATGTCATATATAGCTAATTTGAAAAGGGCTTCTTCTTCAATGTTGTTGAAAGGGAAGATTTCCTGGATACAATGATAGCAGAACCAGGGTGAGTTATCTTCATTTAACCTTATTAGATCAGTTTTTGTTAACTTAGAGCATTTCAAATGAATCCACTGGTCACACAAGTCACATCCCAGAGCATCTTGATTGTTTCTTACTGATTTGTTACAGGTTGAGCAAGGATATTTTATCGGCATTGCAGTTTGTGGTTGGGGTGGGTGGGAGGGTAGGGGTTACAAAGAGAGTAAAGTAGAGGAGAGCAGCGTGGAGGAGGTGCAGTTGGATGAAACAAATATAAAAAAAAAATAAAAAAATTCAATGGCTGACAGCCAAAAAGATCACTTGTGTAGGTATCTGTTTTCAAAGCTATGCGTGTTGTAAGCTAAATATATGAGATTTCATAGTTTCAGAGGTTTAATTTATTTTTCACTACTTGTATGTTTATATACAGTGCATTGCGATTGTGATGTTTCATCGGATTGAGAGGTTTTGTTTCATTTTTTACAAAGTTTTGATTTTGAATTTTGAATTTTTTATTTATTTTTAAGCTGTAGGATTATAGAGTACCGGTATGTGAGACCAATCATTGTAGACTAATGAGGGTAATTTAATTTAATGTCATAAGTATGAGCTTATATGTTCTAGGTTCTAGTCAAGAGGCTCATATACCTAGTGTTATAAGAGAAAGGAGAAAAAAAAAAACAAAAAAAAAAACAATATTGAGTGAAGACAAGAAATATAGTTTCATGCAGACAAGAAATTTGGTTTCATGCAGGAAGAGAAAGTGGTCATAAAAATAATAGGAATTGGGAAACAGAATTATGACAAGAGATATGATTTCATGCAGGAAAGCAAGCATAAATATAATAAGCATACATGAATAAAGATATTAGAAATATTTCATGAATAAATGAATACATTAATTTTGGTAACATGCACATGATCATGCAATACATTATACAAGTTAGGCTTTAATATGGGCCTTATTTGTTCAACTACTATTGTCATTTTATGACTTAGTAAGTTAGTATATTTGAATTTAGATTTGCACTGATATCATCTGAATTAAATATTCTAGTAAGGTACGTCATCAGTGCTATGATGGGATGATACCATTATATCCAGATCATGGTCTGGACCTACACTCACATCGTTATTCAATTCAGATTATATTTAGTAACTAATGAGTATTTCAGGTGGAAATAAATATGCTTAAGTGTATAAAGGCCTAACACTCTAATTCAACTTATAAGTTATGATCATTTAGATCAGGTCTAATATTCGAATTCAAATTATAAATTATGATGATTTAGATGGGAAGAAAAAACATAAATGTGTTATCATGCAATAAGAAAAGATAGTACATTATTTGCACTGGATGTTAAAGCTATATACATTTAGCATGCAGATAACATGAGATGATATTTGTGTAAGCATACCAGGACAACAACATTGATTCATGCAATCAAATCACACTGGACAGTGGAAGTTGGTTACAGATAGCATACCATGAGTAGATGGAGGACATTGAATACATAAGCATAGACAAATTAGGAATAAACAAACAAACAAGAACAAAGAAGAACAGGTAGATGTACATGCAGATTAGGCTTATGAGCCAACTTGTCTTTTCAGATTTTCTCGAGATCACTTAATTTCCTAATGTGAATTTTGGAGTCATTTTGCGTCAGGGCAATTATTTTGCCATCCAAGGTCCATGTGTTTTTCACATTAACATGCTTATTGGTTAATTTGAGGAGCTCCATATTTTTCCATGTTAGGCTTTCCGTCACCACCAGTTTGGTGTCATTGCCATACATCTTTGAATTTTTCAACGCTCGTTTACCCATGAACAGTTCGTGTTTCTTGTCATGTCGCGTCAGTCTTACAATAATTGGTCTCGGTCTTTGTTTTTTTGCATCAAATTTCCCCAACCGATGGGTGCGGCCAATATCCTTCTCATCAGTCGCAATTTTTAGAGCCTTTCTAAAGACATCCAAAGCTTTAGTATTAGTGTTCTCATCTTTTTGTTCAGGAACACCATGTATTAGTAGACAATTTCGTCTGCTATATTGTTCGAGGTTATTTACTTCCTCCATTAGTTTAATATTATCGTCCTTGAGTTTTCGCATTTCCTTTTCAAGGTTTTCTATACGATTTACAAGAGGGTTGTTTGTTGGTTCAACAATGGATTTGGAGAATTGTTCATTTTGAATGATTGCCTTCACAATAGTTGATTTCGTATCTTCATTAGATATTATTTCTTGGACAATCTTATCGGCCAATTTTTCAACTAAAAGCTTAAGTATATTATCATCCTTCAACAGTGTATTAGTTAATGTTTTCTTAAGATCATCATCACCAGAAGATGCACTGGTTGACTTTCTCCCTGCTGGCATTATTACGTTTTGTTTCTATGTAAACAACAGAACAACTTCCCTAATTTCGTGATACGACGATGGCATTTGATGGAAAAAATCGAATAATTTATCAGTTAGGTTGTATAGTTTGTAGATTATTGGTTTATCCTCTATTTAGTTGGTATTCATTGCTATGTTACTCGCATTCAGCTTCATTTACACATTCATTGTAGTATTATATTGTAGTGAAATTTTGGCTGTCAAATTTTCCGACTCCTTACGCCATTACCGGAAGACTAAAACATAATGACAGAATGGAAAATCAGAGCGGAAGTTTTGTTGACGATTTTCGCAAGCTAATCGTCACAATTGCAGCAAATTAGAACTCTTGTGTTTGACTTGCCGTTCGAGTTGTGACAATGTCGTACACGTGCGTTTATACATTTGTGATGATATTATAATCGGAGAACCGAATCACACCGTTTCGAAATATAGTTCTTCGGTTTTATTGGGCTTTTCAAACATAAGGTCCAAAATTTATAAAAATTTTGTTCGATAGTTTGTGTGCTTAAAAATGGCAGCATGTTGTTCTGTTCGTTTAGTATATATTTTAATATTGCGGAAGTCCACTAAATGTGAGTGAAATGTCGCCGGTAGCAGCGGTCTTACCGAGTCATCAAAGGAGGTAAACCTTGCATGGAGTTTGGGATAACCCCATAATCGTTCTTAGCCACCTAGCCCAAACGTATTAGGCCAAAAAGAAAGTTGGATCGAGTTTGAAAGAGTGGGTCGAAAAAGTGGTCCGATCGCTGATCGGGCCGAAATATATCAGAAATTGACCGGAATTACCCCACACTGGTTCATAGCCACCTCGACCGAACATTTTTAGCCGAATTGTTTTGGGTCGAGCTTGAAAACAACAAAACAATTAAAGAATTATTAATGCTGCAAGCGACCGGCTTTGTCGCTGATTGGTAGAACATGTCTGCTAATAATATTTGATTGACAGCTGTCCATTGTCACAAGATTGACCTTTTAATTTGATTTAATTACGGTTTATACCCCACATCAGTACCCGATATATACGTCAGATAAGTTTTTTCCTAAGTTTTTTAAAATTGGATTTTCCGTACGTTACTTGTGGGGTGCACCCCACAAGTCATGCAAACAAAAAATCGCACATCACAAGTACCCTGTCGTGCGTATAGCCGTCCGTCCGTCCGTCCGTCTGTCTGTCCGTCCGCCTGTGTCATCCGACCGCTTTTTTGCATGGTGCTTCTATTATAGCCACGTTCTTGAGTTCCGATAGCGCTTGTAATGGGGACATGTCTATTCGAAGGTTCGCTATTCCGAAGGTTCTCTATTCCGAAGGTTCTCTATTACGAAGGTTCGCTATTCCGATGTTTTTGTTATTTAACTGTTAATTCTGTATTATTAAGTATTGAGAGTGTTCTTTATCCCGAAGACTCCGTTTATGAAGGAAATAACTTAAAACATCAGAACATTAAATGTATTTTTTTTGGTTTTCGTGGGTTTCCATAAGATTGAATGTCATTACGTATGACGCCATTTCTAAATACATATTTACGTTACGCAATATATTATAAATAGATTCAATAAACGAGATAAATAGTACAAATAATAAATATATAAATACACATGTAATACATATTACTGCATCACATGAATAATGTAAACGACAATGTGGTATAATTAATTCACAACATACGTATACGTTGTATATACGTTACATGTACATTATAGAAATGGCTGATTTAAGCTTCTATGAAAGGGAGACTCCGCTCAAATTTTGTTGTTGGTTGCTATATTCTCTGCTTCGTAGAATAAGGTAACCAGATTTCCATTATATATAGAGTTCGAAATAACCGACAAGAATAAGACTATGTTACAGATGGAAGATAAGCCAGAATGCAAAAATAGAACGCTGGTCATTGAAATATTTTTTAACACAATACATGTATTTTATTTCAGTATTGCAGTCATCGTAATATTATTTTTCATACTTCGTGTGGTTTTTGCAGGGGGCAATTAACTTTTGATTTATTTCTGGCTAAATACGTCCAGAATTGAAAACCTTCGGAATAGCGAACACTACCCGCTTTTAATATGATACAAAGCAAAAACTCGATCGCCGATGATTGGTGTTATTTGTACTTTATTATTATCATGTAACCTTTTGTTCGTTTATCTCGAAGCGTGTTAGCTGATGATTATCTTAACAATAACTGGGGAATATTTTAATATACCCCGGTTATTCTTGAGATACTCACCAGGCATTGCTGTCAGTGTGGGATAGTCTAGAATCTAGATATATAATGTTCAAGGGAAACAATAGAAAACATGGCGGCTGGGGTTTAAATCTATGATATACATCCGTGTACTAAAAATACCTTGATATTTAAAAGATGTACTTAGGACGACGCACTGGAAACCATATATATGACAATAGGTAGAACATAGGTAGATATTTTTGTCTCAGTAATACAATTGGTTTGTTCACAATTCTCTGAGTTGATCAATTAAATTTTTTTTTTGGATAAATGCCTACCTACTTTTTGTTGGCCACGTTTCTTGCCATATATTCCAAATAAAACGGCGGGGTAGAGGGTGAGTTATGTGCAATGTAACTATACACTTTCGTGCGTATAATTTTCCCGCATTGTCTTTATCAGAATCAATCGAGTCGAAGACGAGATTTATTCTGGTAAAGAACTATTCGCGTGCTCTGATCGACTTAGAGCACAATTGATCCCACATAATGCAATCAACTGGAAATGTGGCGTTGAGCGTGTTTTGACCACGACGCATAATCCGTGCGCTGGCCGCGATTGGGCACAATAGCCGGTTAGCCACGCCCAACAACGTGATTAACACGAACTGATCGCCGTTGAATGTGAATAGATATGTCCGAAACAACACGTACTGGTCCCACTTTGAAGCGCCCGTGCGATTTGACTGCTATGAGTTACGTATGCCTAATAATGAGATAATCACTGAACTATATTCCTTCGCCAGTCTTGGGAATTGGTGTGTTTTACCAAAAATCAGGGAACGATTGTAACAATGGGATTGTGCTCTAAACTTTATTGTACGAGTTTGTTGTGACGCGGGACGACAAACGAGTGCAATAACGCTAACGTGTTCACAAAGCTGTGTTGTTCTATGTTTATTACTGACGATTGTAGCTTGGTCGATATCGATTGTATTTATTGAACAAACGTCTGCTCAATGGACTATACCTCATAATATAGTGAAGAAATATTCTGTGAAAGTTGATGTCGCCAATGACGTTGTTGACATAATCGGTTTGTATTGTTCAAGAATAATAAAAAAAATTATTGGACGTTTTAAATTATAAAGTATTTTGCTTTATTACACGCTTGTTCCTAGAAGTACAGTGTTATTGCCGTTCCATATTCACAAATCCGTATGCAACGTACGTTCCATACGCATCTCGTTGACGTAAAATGACGTAAATGACGTTCGCCTCAACCACGAAACTGGAACTATTTAAATAAAAGAATCATCACACATGACAAACACGCCCTGTATGAGCCTAAATAAACCTTCTAATCCTGTATTTTTAATGCACGGATTCTAGGACGCGAAGCCTGTAATAAACACAGAACGACACGATGTGTAAATGGGTTTGTCAATACGACACTCGTGCTGTCGCGGAAGGATAGAACTCGAGGCGCAAGCGCCTCTCGTTCTATCCTGACGCGACAGCACTCGTGCGCGTTTTGACAAATCCATTTAGACATCGCGTCGTTCTGTGTATGTATTTCGCACTCATAAGCCATTGGATGTGCAATAAAGTGGGTGTCGGTACTTTCCTTACCTTGACTGATTTTCTAATTTCGTCCCGAGTTTATTGACTGATATATCCTAAATTTATGTAGGTATCTACGTGCTCGAGACAGTGGTGTGGCAGGTTCCACGAGGGGTGTTCACACTGTAATTTCCAATTGCAACCCCTGCACTTATATCAGATCGAAATGTCCAAGTCCGAGAAATTCCATTTGCACTCCCTTTCTTATGTTGGAAATTTCCAACGCTACAGTACACCCCCTAATGGTTTGAAATTTACAATTTATTTAGTAAACAGATATTTTAGTCTAAACATAAAACAATTCTAGTTGGAATATCAGATTTGTATAAATAGTTCATTCAACGTTCGGTATGAACTTTACAACTGTTTTAATTTTTAACTAAAGTTCGGACGGGGGTGTGAGACACACACACACCACCTCCCCATCAATCCCCTGTTGGCACATCCACGTGTTGTGACTAGTTCTACGGTGTCAACTCAAATATAAATGTAGAATCTGGGCTGGGAGAGGGTTAAAATACTCATTTGAGTTTATTGACTCGGACAACCGACATTTATGGAAGTAGATTATTATTACTTTGAGACCCGATCATGCACGCTCGACATGGGAATGGGTGACATGCACGCATGCCCACTTGTGAAGCGATAAGCTATAAACGTTTAAATCGAAACATTGTTTAAACATGACATAGCTCTCATCGTGTCTCTAATTTAAGGTGGTACAGAGATGCGTCCATTCAGCATTGTCAGCTATAATTATGATGAACACATTTAAGAAAAACTTCATCTTCCACAAAGCTGAGTTGATTGATTGAAAAGCTAACACATTTAGCACAGGGGTCCGGGGACATTTTTATTTTATTTTATTATATTATTTTTAGAAGAGTAACATCTCTCATTTTGAGGAAATCACACAAAGCTAGGATAAAATGGCTTCAAAAACACCATTTTTCAAAATATCAAATGTGTTGACAGAACTACCCCTTCCTTAAATATCAGTCTTCATCAATAACACCCATAACATGTGATAAAGAATAACAAGTTTGAAAAATCTAATCCCAAATTCAAAACCTAATCGATTTTTTTGTCAAAACTCACGATGGTGGGTCCTGCTGATTTGCTATGACGCTGGTGGGTCCTGCTAATTTTCTATGACGCTGGTGGGTCCTGCTAATTTTCTATGACGATGGTGGGTCCTGCTAATTTTCTATGACGATGGTGGGTCCTGCTGATTTGCTATGACGCTGGTGGGTCCTGCTAATTTTCTATGACGCTGGTGGGTCCTGCTAATTTTCTATGACGCTGGTGGGTCCTGCTAATTTTCTATGACGATGGTGGGTCCTGCTGATTTGCTATGACGCTGGTGGGTCCTGCTGATTTGCTATGACGATGGTGGGTCCTGCTGATTTGCTATGACGATGGTGGGTCCTGCTGATTTGCTATGACGCTGGTGGGTCCTGCTAATTTTCTATGACGCTGGTGGGTCCTGCTAATTTTCTATGACGATCGTGGGTCCTGCTGATTTGCTATGACACCGGTAGGGCAAACTGATGCCGTTACGAAAAAGTAGCGTTATTTTTTTGTTCTAAAGTTGTTGTTGGTAGGGCAAACTGATTCAGGAACATATATATATATATGTGGGAAAACAATAAATAATGGCTGCGCCGATATTTGCAAAACGACGTCAATACCCATCTTGATTATAATCAATTTGCAACAATAAGTACAACACCAGTTTTAAAATATTTCGAAATATATAAGTTTTTGAATGTTTGGTACACATAATAGTTTTTCCAGGATGTGTTCATATTGTCCAAATACCGTGAAAACGAGAACTTTAGAACAAATAACGGTACTTTTCTTAACAGCATGAGTTTGCCCTAACATCATCATAGAAATTCAGCAGGACCCACCAGCATCATAGCATATTAGCAGGACCACTTGACCAGGGGTGACAGTCGACACTTCCTGGTTTTCAAGACAAAAATAATAAACAAGTGAATGTACTGTATTACAGTAGTATAGCTTCCCAACTCTGTGAACGTAATGACGATTCAATTACGCTGAATTGGTCATTGACGCATTGTTTCGTGCAAAGTTACAGCTACCAAAATTTCAATTTTTTTTCAAAAAGGCTCAAATGTGCAAAAAGACACACAGGATCTCACAAATGTGCAAAATGACAACCATGATCTCTCAAATGTGCAAAAAGACACATGGGATCTCTAAAATGTGCAAAAAGACACACAGGATCTCTCAAATGTGCAAAAAGACACCCATGATCTCTCAAATGTGCAAAAAGACACATAGGATCTCTCAATGCAAACAGTCACCGAGAATATCAAAGTCAAACTCTAAGCGATCGGAATACTTGTTCAAATTCCGTTTAACCCTTTCTATAAAACAAATGAATTCTCCCAGTCAGTTAAAACTATTCATACTTACTATTATTGAATTGCAGGGTTGTACAGGTAATATAAGCAGACAACAGATGGTGTGCTTTTTATTGAGGGAACTGTTTAGTTATAAGTTCAACATTGTCGTTCACTGAGCTTATTATCTGAACATTTCCTATGGGATAACTACTCATAAATGATAATTTAGTTATAAAAAAAGGTTTAACCCTTTGAGTGCCAGGTCGATTTTTGTATCAACCCATATACCCTGTGCCAATGCATTCTCTTATATATGCGAGTCGGCCATAGGTCGCCTCGCATATATAAGAGAATGCATTGGCCTAACAATTTTTTTTTTTTTTTTTTTTTTACAATTTTTTACAATTTTAATAATTTATTCTTATATTCTTTAACAGACTTATTTTGTAGGTTTAGGGCCGATGAGATCGGCCCCTGGCACTCAAAGGGTTAATGGATTAGAAAACAATAAATAAATAAGTAACAGACGACTAATTTAAATTGAGTTTTTTGTTAGATTTTGCTATGCTGAACGACTTTCTGCACATTTGATAGATCCTGGGTGCTTGTTGCGCGTTTGGGAGATCCTGTGTAGCTTTTTGTACGGAACTATGTTACCGCTACCAATTCGGCTTCAATGGCAGTTTGATTTAATTTAGTTTTTAGAATTTTGTTTTGTCTAAAAGCACCTAGATATGATGGATGGCTTATCTCCTATTGAAATCCAACAGTAGCTGAAATCAGCAAGGGTGTCCAGTTTATTATAGCTACACATCAGTGGCATCAAATCTTTTAGATGTACATGTGTGAGGAAATGATATTAAAGTTTATCACCCCACCCACCCCGAATCCTGAATATCAGTTAACAGAGAATGGTGAATCCTATGAGTAGTAAGGGCGGCCACTCTGGGCCAACCAGAGTGGCCGCCCTTACTACTCATATGTACCAGTTATTAAAATATGGAATACAAACTTAGAAATTTTATACTAATATCAAAGTTTTCACATATTTGCTGAAATAGTATCCAAAACTCCAACATATTATACATTGGACTGAATTACATCAAACTATGTCATATGGGCTGGAAATTAATCAAAATTTTTGTAAATTAGTGCTATACAAAAGTTGCGTACAACAGACTGTTTGTTGAATCCTGAATACTGATTAAGTTGGGCATATGAGTCCCGAATACATGTTAAGAGAAGGGTTTGAATCCCGCGTACTACCTGAACATGGACTGAATCCCGAGTACAAAAAAGAGGTGGAACAACACAATCATATTCATCGATGTGTGTGTGTGTGTGGGGGGGGGGGGCAACATCATCATATTTATGTGTGGTTGGAAAGTTGGTCACCGCAGCTTCACCTTAATATGTTAGTGTATATTTACGTGAATCACCCTAGCTATATTTATGTGCAAGTGTCATAATATTCTACGAGTGGTATGGAGGTTATTACATAAATTCCAGCTTTCCTGATGACACAACCAATAGACAGCAGATCATATCAACATGTCTCGAGCTCATCGAATTATTGAGGTATGTAACACGTTATCAGAAATTTTGAAGAGTAATTATTTTGACAACGGGGGATTTGATCAGTGACACCTTCTTGAATGTTTCCGGTCGTTCGTAAGATTATGCAAGGTTATCATAATATAAACACCACAGTAACGAGAGTAACCACAATGGCAGTCACTGTCGCTGAATGTATCACTATTCCGTGGTTTTATGCGGGTTATCCAGGCTGAAATTATAGCTATTCCATGTTTAGTGTCCATTATCCAGGATAAATTTATCGCTATCCCATGTGTTATGTCCATTTCTCAGGATGAATTTATAGCTATATCCCATGTTTTAGTTCCATTACCCATGATGAATTTATCGCTATCCCATATTTTATGTCCGTTACCCAGGATAAATTTATCGCTATCCCATGTGTTATGTCCATTTCTCAGGATGAATTTATAGCTATCTCATGTTTTATGTCCATTACCCAGGATGAATTTATAGTTATCCCATGTTTTATGTCAATTACTCAGGATAAATTTATCGCTATCCCATGTGTTATGTCCATTACCCATGATGGATGTATCGCTATCCCATGGTTTTATGTCCATCACCCATGATGAATGTATCGCTATCCCATGGTTTTATGTCCATTACCCATGATGAATGTATCGCCATCCCATGGTTTTATGTCCATTACCCAGGATAAATTTATCGCTATCCCATGTGTTATGTCCATTACCCATGATGAATGTATCGCTATCCCATGGTTTTATGTCCATTACCCATGATGAATGTATCGCTATCCCATGGTTTTATGTCTATTACCCATGATGAATGTATCGCTATCCCATGGTTTTATGTCCATTACCCATGTTGAATGTATCGTCATCCCACGGTTTTATGTGGCTAACCGGTATCCAAGCTGAATTTATCGCTATCCCATGGTTTTATGTCAAATTTTCAGGCTGAATTAATCCCTATCACAAGATTTATTGTGGGTTACGCAGGCTGAATTTATCGTTACCCCCATGGTTTTATGTGGGTTATCTAGGTTGAATTCATCCCTATCCCATGATTTAGTGTGGGTTACGCAGGCTGAATTGATCTCTATCCCATGGTTGTATGTGGGTTATCTAGGTTGAATTCATCCCTATCACATGATTTAGTGTGGGTTAAGCAGGCTGAATTTATCGTTATCCCATGGTTTTATGTGGGTTATATAGGTTGAATTCATCCCTATCCCATGATTTTGTGTGGGTTATATACGCAGGCTGAATTTATCGTTATCTCATGCATGGTTTTATATGGGTTATCGAGGTTGAATTAATCTTTATCCCACAGTTTTATGTGGGTTATCACGGATAACATGTTCACAAAACTTGTCGTCGCATCCGGTTGTAATGAACAATCTCAATGGACACAACGCTATGTTAAAATCACCATGAACAGCGGGGAGGGGGGGGGGGGGTATTCACGAGCACGTGAAATATCGAGGGTAAGCCTATATGAATGACCTTTGAGCTGTCAGTTTCGACCATTTGCGAATTGTTCTAACCTTCGTGTTTGACGTCACTCGACGTCCGATCCATTATGGCTCGAATTCATCCGTTGCTTTGAATTAATGTATACGAGTTGCTAATTGGAATTTTGCTATATATAGGTTGGTAAAAGCCTTCGCCTCCATTTCTTTGACGAAACAGATAAAGTGAAAATTACAAGTTTACTAATACAAGATACAATATGTTATTGCAATAACACATCAATGGGTAGTTGCAAATATATTACATACACATAATATAAAACATACATGTACTGTAATATCATGAATAAAACTAAAACCCGACACAGTCAAAGTTTATTATATTTACTCAATCAAAAGTCGTTGATATAATTATTATGCAATTGGTAAACTCTGCCACTTTTCACAGAAGAACCTGATCATGTCGCATATTATATTTATGATGATAATATGCCTATTTTCCATTATAAAACTAATTGTTGTCTTCTGTCATTCCATGGAAATCGTTTATATACTCGCCTATACTATTGCTGCGAAATAACTAACGCGAAGTTTTTTGTATGAGTATGACTGATGCACACAAATTCATTTTCATACTGCGAAATGACAAAAACAGAAACGTCCATGCAATCGTGTGCAACCCGATACGTTTTGTTTTCCACAATAGGTTTGAAACACCAGATTTTCAACAATAAAACTGATGATTGTTTTAAATGCTGATTATAATTGGGTATTGTTTCATATAGTTATGGTTATTTGTGCTGAAACATCGGCTCCGTGTGCATGGATTTAATTGTCAATAAACATATCTTATCTATCTTTATATATCAAAACAGCACTAACACCCTTGGTTAAAGGGGTACTGTACAGTAAACCCGGCCATTTATGGGACATCTCCTTTTATACTTAACAGAATATTCACAACACATGAATGAATATGAGCCATGGATTAATACAAAATACACAAGTGTGCTCTATGAACCAAACAACATGTTAATTATAATGAAAATGAATTTATGACTCCAGCCATTTATTCATTTTCATTATAATTACCACGTTGTTTGCATCATTCATAGAGCACACACTTGTGTTTTGTGCTAATCAATGGATCATATTCATTCATTTGTTGCATATATTATGTTGAGTATAAAAGGAGATGGTCCCTCAAATGGCCGAATTTAGTGTACAGTACCCCTTTAAGCGCTCCTGTTATAATGTTATGATGATGTTAAAATTAAAGATCGTCTATCGCTTCCAAAAAACAAAAACAACGGCTCATACGGATATACGCAAGTGACTGTTCGCGTAAAGACAAATTCGTGACACGACGTAACATGTTGCTGAAAGCTGAGAATATGCATCTTCCTCTGAACATTAAAATATAAAAATGACATGTATAATGGCACTAGATGTTTGAGAACACTAAATTGGCCCTTATGTTACCCATCGCATTGTAAATTGCATGTTTAGTGTACAATTTCTTCCCATGTTTCTCAACTTCCTTGTAAATACTCAGCAATAGAGATCATATGTCTTGGCATTACTGTCGACAGTGCATAATTTATCACATAATTATCCCCTGAATCCGGCCTCATATATTTTAGTAAGACACACGTGTATTATCAGGACGCACAGTGACATAATAGCTTAGCCCATTGATATCGATGTCAATACCGGAACTTTATTATTATGTTAGTTAGAATATAATTATGATATTCAATTTGTGTTGGGTTATTTAAGAAATAAATACACGGTGAAGAGGTGTGTATGGTCAAGTTGTACCACAAAAAACTGATTGTAGGACGACGCGTAGCGGAGTCCTACAATCAGTTTTTTGTGGTACAACTTGACCATACACACCGATACACCGTGTATTTATTTCTTTTGTAATACGACTGAAAGTTTATGGTCACAATTCGACTGAATAGTCAACGAAATACTGCGCTTTTTCGGTCTCAGGTGAGAAAACATTTCGTGGTGTAATTCGTATTGGGCGTACTCGATTTCTTTGCATGGAGTACTCTCGTAATGTCTTGTCTTGTTATGAAATTCCCCCGTTGACTTTTCGAGGCACCTCTTCTAGAAATAATCGTTGTGATTGGCTAAAAAACGATGTGTTTTCAGCGGCGCCCGTGCGTTTCATTTAAATTGTACAGGAAATACGATTTCGGTCATTTCTGTTTTGAACGTTGTTGGGACAACATGAATATGATCATCGACTATGGACCATTTTCCTTACACAAAGCGATCTAAATGATCTAGTTTACTAAACTAATCTTATTCCCCTTCTGTATACTGGTGAACAAACGCTTTCATTTTCAACTTGATTCCGAAATATCGAATATGATCGAGATTCGAATCGACGAATGCACAGCCCGGCCCCATGGATTTATTTTGTCATTTAATATACTTATTAAGTAACTTTCTTTGGTCGTAACATATATCAATATACCATAACATCATTTGGACCATATTCATTGGCAACCAAACTGGTTTCAAGCGACAAATCGCTAGAAAATTCGCAAGATTGTCAAGATGTAGCAAAATTCAAAGTGTTGCGGGTGTACTCCGTTGATGCCCCGTTTGCGCGGAGTTAGAAAAGACGGGAAAAGTCGCGTGCGCGATCTGAATAAACCGATTTTTTTCGTGGTACAATTGGAAAAAGTAGAATTGTACCACAAAACTGGAACGAGATAGCCATGGTAACTCGGGCCACTGGCCAATCAGGACATGGCTTTTAAGCATAGTTAGGCAGGGTCGTATTACAATTAGTGTTGACTGTGAGATGACGAGACACATTTTTAATATTTTCTTGAAAATGTCTTTACTCCCTCTTTGGTTGTGATAAGGAAATCAATATATTTTGTTTTAACCGCAGCCGTTTCTAGATCGTTTTTCCTTGCTAAAATGTAACCATGTGATAAAAATGATCTCAAATTACTCGCAAATCTATATATACGAAATTTAGTGCACTCGGTTAATAAATTTCGTATACAATTGCGACTCATTTCTGTGTAAGCTTATCTGTCAATAAATAAATAAATAAATAAAGAGTTAAATAATCCCCATTTCAGCCAGAGCAGCAGGAGAATGAATGATATACGATGCTTACGCCACCACACGCCGAGATGACAGAAGCAAACAGCACCTCCATAGTTGACACATTGAACATCGTCGTCCCCATCGCGATGGGAATGTTGTTCCTCCTGGTCCTGCTTCTCGTTTTTGTCTGCAAATGTGAATATCCGTTTGAGGTAAGTCTCCTGTGAATATAACAACTCGATGTATGTCTCTTATGTGAATACTATATATATATATATACCCGATGGAGGTTTGCATCCTATGTGAATTTCCACTCGATAAACATATACCTTAAGATCCACTTGAGGTACGGCTCTCGTAAGGCCCCACTCGACTACATATTCTGGTTAGGAACTATTCGTGAACAACTACTGTATATGTCTTTCGTGTGGGTACTCGTTCGAAGTAGGTCTGTGTATATGAATACATACACTGTTAGAAAAATTCCCGCTATAGTTTAACGGTGTCAGACCGCGCAACGTCGCTGAAAACCTTTGACCGTAAGAGGTACGATTAGGCCGTAGCATATTCTACGGTATAAAACCGTTGAAGTAACTGGCAGACTCTAACTGTAATAATATAGAACCGTAACTAATAACGGTTAGACCAATGGTGTTTTTTCACGGGTCAACAGGGGTCAACGCCATTTTTTTGCTCTTAGTTTGCTAATATACGATAGCATTACAGCCAAGTTCTCATGGTGACAATATGATTTTCCTCCGTAGACACTGCACTGCATGAGCCCATCCGTAGACACTACATGCGCCCCTCCGTAGACACTCCACGATCCCATCCGTAGACACCGCATGCGCCCTTCCGTAGACACTACATTAGCCCCTCCGTAGAAACTGGATGCGCCCTCCGTGTACACTGCACGCACAAGGCCTTCCGTGGACACTGCGTGTGCCCCTCAGTAGACAATCTGGAACTATTCTATGTTGACGTCTGTATTTTGTTTTTTACTTTTTATTGCCAATATACAGCAGGCGGTGGGTATTATATAGCCATCACAGGCCTGTATAATGGCTATAATAATTTTACCGGAATTATAAAAAGTCTGAAAATTAATGAAAATATCGTCCCTTAGTAATAAAATCGGTTTGCCCATTAACTCGCGCGCTATTTTAATCATTTAATTTCCAATTTTTCAACACTGTCGAGGTCGTTTGTGGTTATTCTTTATACAATCGAAAAACACCGAGCATTAATTTTGAAATGACGTCTATTGATTTGGAATTGACATACATATTGTTATATGACACCTATTGATTTTCATGTGTCGTATTTTTTTTTTTACCAATTGGTCACCCATAGATCATCCACGATAGTGGTTCCCGGGTGCCACTTCTCGTTCGAAAGTGTTTTATACATTCGAACCTAAATATAGTAACAAAACCGGTTTAGGGAAATCACCAACAGAACCACGGATACATACATGTATTTGAACAATTATTTATAGGTAAATGTTGATCAAAGATATATCATGGAAAAAGAAAGGAGTGTTGGTGGCAACTCGATATCGGAAAAGGGAGGGATCGAGCGTGATCATCAGCAATTGTCAAAATCTTCATCGGAATCTCGGCTCGCTCCTGGTAAACGAGAATACACGAGACCAGAAAATCTAGGAACAAAGCGACAATATCAACACGTGGCAAAAACTTCACAAATTCATCAGAACACTCACGAAAAAGCAGATTACACGATGTCGCATACGCGAGGAACTGAGCGACAATATCAAAATGTATCAATATCAAAGTCAGGATCCCAACTGGCTGATCGACAGCAAGAAAGTCATATGTTAGCATCGAGAGAGCAACTTTCGAGAATATATTGGAATCACAACATCGATCATCATATACACTCAAACAATACGGACGACTCATTTGTGTAACCCTTTCTTTAGTAAATGGGTTTTCCCAGTCTGTGTACACCACGGAATGACCTAATATGTATCCGGAGGGATGTTCAGGAAATACAATAGGACGAATAAATAATACAAGTGGAGTCCCTATATACGTGTTGGGAATTGTTTAAATAATAGCCAAAACAAGTCAGTCACACAGAGTGGTTTTCTTCAAATTCCAATTTAATCAGGCCTCGGCGTATGATAGAGACGTGGCTATATATAGTTAGAGGGTATCCGTTGGGGGTGTCCACCTTGTAAGTTCCAACTGCACCCCCCCCCTGAACCAGATCTAAATCCAAGGTTCGCGAAAATCCATTTGCACCCCTCCCCTTTGAGTAGGAAATTCCGACCTAAGGTTGGAAAATTTGCAACTAATAGCAATTGCATAACAATATTTGGACTAAATATAAAGATATATGCCATTTTTGGTCCAAAAAAGAACAAATTCCCCACTAATTATTGTATTATTTGGAAAATCAAACAATGAGAACAATTTCAACCTATATGTGATGTAAAATTTTCAAGAAATGTGTGGCATGAAATTTCCAACTGTTGAACAGGTTGATCAAAGTTGAGGTGGGGTTACACACATGACACCACGTCCCTGCATACTTGTTCCAAATGCATGGGCGATAATTATTGCGTTGTCAGCAGAAATATGACCACCTGATGCGAAGTCAATCGGCATTCACCCTTCATAAATTGTCTACATTCCGGGGGCAGGAAAAAAACTCCAGGATACAAGTTTGAAATTTTTTGGTTTTTTAATTTTTGGGACCCACCACCACGGGGACGTTCTCGGACACACACCCTTCTAACACAAGTTATTTTGCCAAGGGCAATTGGGGACCCACCTCCAAAGTTTCATGAAAAACGGTGAAAATAGCAGGATAAGGCAGACAGATCGGGGTGTGAAATGTTTTAAATAACCATCCGTATGAAATGCCAATCAGCTTTGCAAACTTAATGAAAAGCACCAGAAATATGAGATGACTAAATGGTCGCACAATGTATTAGTTATATAATTTCCCGCATGTGGTCTGTTCCATTAACAGATAACAGGTCATTGAGAACACACTGACAAAATACATGTATTCTTTGCAAATGGCATAAACACAGGGACTCGCTGCTCCGCCACCCCCCAAACTGCACTATACCCTTATACGCCGTACCAATACAGTGTAATTATACATCACCCACCAGCACTGACCTTCAGGTTATGCACCGTATCTACTATAGTAGTTCCTGTTTACGTCATTATAGTATACATGATACACATGTATGATGTACCCTATACTACCATGATGTATATAGACCAGGTACGTTTTTATATGGATGTTGCATTAGGGCAGTGCGGGTTGGAGTGGAGGGTGGGCAGTGGAGCGCATTACAAGACCATGTGGCAGAAACATGCAGTAATCACAAAATAACATTTTATGATCTCAAAGATGAATACTTGTTTCGTAATAATGGCTGCGGACACACGTACCACAGTAGCGATGGCATAGTAGGTGTGGCAATTTATTATGGTGGAGTTTGGTGGCAATTGGTGGTCATAATTATGTGCCGCAGCTCGCCATGTTGCCCGCTGAGTTTGCGCACAATGAGTTGATTGGACCAATTAACCCATTGCGTTTCACCAATGTTGATCTCTACTCATTACGTTTTGCTACATTGTATTATCTACGATATATATAATTGCTCACTCACTCACATATCATGCACGTAGTCCGTTTTATTGCATGTTTATCTAATTATATTAATTTCATACGTATTAAGACAGTTCCCCCAATTGCGTCTTTTTATTTTGCGACGTTTAGTTCTACGCATAATTCCGCTAACATTATCATATGGGCCGATGAAGCTCTGTCGGAACTGTTGGAGGAAATGCAGCTGAGAGAATGTATCTGGAATAAACAAAGCGAACTATATATACAAGGACCAAAACAAGAAAAAGGCTGATTATAACAGAATAATTAAATGAGTTGATGTTGGCATCGTAGCGATAATTGAATGTAAAAACAACATGACAACTGATGGAAAATCTTTTAATTATCAAGTTCAATTTTTCCTCGTAAGAAGTGGGACCCAGCCCATGATATGGTGTTATAAAAGAACAATTAATGGGTAAATATTGAAACTAGGAGCCCCCTCTCTTGATTAATGTTTTAAAGTGGACCAGTTGAAATGTAAGTATGTACATTTTAAATCATTTTAGTTGTCATAATTTATCTTTAAATATAGATTTGAAGAAACAAATACATGGCATTGGAAAAATCTGCTATCCCACAGGAACCACCCACCCGGATCTTTTATCCTGGAGTTTGTTCTTGCCCCCCCATGTCCTGTAGATTCCAGTATTTTATATGCAAATGGACCCAAGGCATTGCATTCGCGGTGGGTAAATGTGCGAAACAAAATAAAAAAGTGTATGTAAAACAATCATCACTATAACATGGATAAATAGATCAAATATTGTTCTTATTTCATTATTGATAGTTCTCCAATAATGATATTTCGCGCGTTGAAAGCATTGTTGTGTAAACAAAACTGTTACAGTGAATTGTCAACAAATCTGGCTAATCGTGTATGAAGTTAAAATATTTTAGTCTGAATATGATATTCTGAATAGTTTTCAATGCATTGACCTTTTCCAATGTTTACCGTCAATTTGTATCGACAATTCCACTGTTTACATAACAATGGTTTTGCCATGCGAAATAATATTATTGGATATTTTTTTTATCATGAAAATAAGAACAAAGTCGATCTATTGTTTATGTACTGGCTTGCTGATGGTATAGTTGATTTACAGACTTTCATGTTATTTCACAAAACAACAACTGCTAAGGCATTGAGTGTCTTTAATAAACGAATGAAGTTGTTGTGCATGGAATTATACTACATGTATATGTACTTATTTTAGTAGTATGAGAATTTCCACGAAATTATCGATATATTTTAATCCTCATGCGAACGATAACTCTAGTTAATAAACACATTCAAGCTGTGTGAAGAAACGCTTGACAATAATTTACACCTTTATTAGAAATTCCTATGGGATATATCGGAAAGACAACAGTTTATTGACTTCGATTGTAGTATAATTCTAGTCTTAAGGGTATATTCAGCGGAGTCCCCAAGGGCTCCATACCCTGTCCGACAATTTTCCTCATTTAAGATGGAGATGCACGTTTTGCATAAATACAGCCAAATATGGCAAGAGATTTTCAACAAACTATTTCTCTGGATCTATCTGGCGAAAAATCTTGAATTTCACATATCATCAACTTCATTGTTTGCAGAATCTGAGTAATTATTAAGAAGTGACAAGAACAACGGATTATAATACATTTGGGAGGTTAAAAATATTATTTTCTTTATTGTCCCTTTCGGTACCAAGGACTGCTAGGATAAATAATAATTCCACACAACTTTCCAATCACCAAACAGCTTATTGTCTTGGCTTCATAAGAGGAGGCTTCATTTGCATCACTATGTGCAGTTAGATTTTTAATTGCATAATATAGTGTCATACCCCCATATATTATAATGAAGAATAAAGCAGTCACAAATATTCCAGCCCAATGATATGCAGTGTGGTCCACTCAAACAGGGAGCAATCAACATAAATTAGGCCACAGTGTTAAGAGATATGGTGGTCAGCTTTTACTTGGTTATGAAGTCATGACCCAGAATTCATCTCATCCCAATTTTTCATTGAACAAATAAATGACATGAAAATTCTCGAATACAGAAAATTATTTTTGGGTCTTTCTAAGTGAAAATAATCATAACATTTCATGAATCAAGAAAAATTAAGTCTCCTCTCATGATCTTCAGATATGATATCATAGATATATGATCTGCACTTTTGAAACAAATCTAATTTACAGAAGTTCTTGGTACCTGAAAACGGTGAAATTTTAAATATTTTTCATGCCATAAAAGTGAAGTAAATGTGATTATAATAACTAATTGTTCGATGGTAGCGACGAGACGATGACAACTGTGACTATGAGAAGGATGATTATGATGTTGTTCACGTTGTTGATGATGACGATGATGACGATAATGATAACGACGATGACGATGACGACGGCGAGGACGGTGATGATGATGATGACTATTATTATGATGATGGCAGACAATGAATATATACATGCTGATGTTGAAACACTCGCGACGATGATGGCGCGTAGGATGATGATGGTGGTAGTGGTGATGATGATGATGATGATGATGGCGACGACGTCGGCGACGACGACGATGATGATGATGATGATGATGGCAATGAGGATGATGATTACGACGAAGGCGACGACGACAAAGATGATGATGATGATGATGATGATGATGATGGTGATGATGATGATGATGATGATGACGATGATGATGGTGATGATGATGAGGATGTTGTTGCTGAAGATGACGATGATGATGATGGTGATGATGATGATGATGATGATGACGTAGAACACGACGAATGACACTTACGGACCTCGAACGCCAAACGCAACGGCCATACTAACATTGTGTACATAGTTCTGTATATACGTTTTTCACTCTGTATCTCATACAATTTATATGATTGAGTGAAATAAAGCAATTCAATTCAATTCAAATCACAATAATCGCTTGTACCAAATTTCACAAATAAATTCCTGACAGATTTTGAGAAAATCCATTTAGAAATACCAGGAAATTGCATCTGACCCTTAAGAGAATAATATGTCTGCTGCAACTTCATTGAAATTGTTATCATTTGCCGATGATACTACATTATACACATCCGAAAAAAACGTCCAACTTATTGAAAATATCGCGAACAACGAGTTAAACGATGTCTGTTTACAAATGGTGTTGTTGTAACTGCCTGTCCATAAACAAAACTAAAAGTATGCTTCTTTATCCAAAAAACTACGACACAAAGTGGAATTTTCTAAAAATGCACACAAACGACGTAGAACTCAAGCGTGTTGGGGAAAAACAAAACTGATGTAGCGTCACTAAATTTTCTCGGAATAAATATCGACGAAAACCTTACTCATAAAAACCATACATCAGCGATATGTTCCAAAATGGCCAGAGCCCAAGATGGTATGAACAAGGTGGGAACATTTTTCCCAGGAGATTCCGTTCGAACACAAATATTATTAGGCCGTATGATTTAAAGCAGTCTTGTCCATATATAATTCAAATTTGGGGCCACTCAGTATCTATAATAAGGCCTTTCTATTGCAAAAAAAGTTATCTGAACTATAAGCTATGCCACACTGAACCCTTATTAAAAAAAAAGAAACATTTTAAAATCCAGAGATCTGCATACCCGTGTCATGTTAGCCTGTTTATTGTGTGCATCAAATGGTATTATTATCCATCCCTTAACTAACAATATTTCTGATTGGGCAACAGCCGCCACATGATAATCCGGGAAAAAGTCATATGGGACTCTCGAATGCATATTGGACTCTCAAGTGTGCAATATTACTTTTTTTTATCGGGACTCTGTGACGTCACGAATTACATATTGCGAAATGAATCGATGAAATTGTGATGCGCGCAGCACTGGTGGATTTAGCAGACGTTTCACTTCCGCATTGAGTTTTTTTTTTATCATTTCCGTGTTTACTGTTCCAAATCATGTTTTCTGATGATCAAATAGAGGCTTTTATAGAGAATTAACTCCGACAAATACCAAAAATAACCACTAAATTTTTATTCCCTAAATTTGGATAAATATACAGATGGATAAAAAAAATGTCATTATACAATGTTGTGTAGAGCATGAGTTTTTCTTGTACTCGTCCAGGTTGTGGTGAAAAGATATATATATATATATTGGACTCGACACTGCGTGTCTCGTCCAATATGACTTTTCACCACAACCTGGACTCGTATAAGAAAAACACACACTGTACACAACATTGTATAATAACTTTATACTACATGTATATTAACGTATTTTAGTATTATGAAAATGTCCACGAAATTTCCAATATATTCTACTCCCCATGCGAACGATAACTCTATTATGCTTTGTCAATTGATGTATGTTACGTGCGAACGTACGTTCGATGCAAATAAACACATTCAAGCTGTATGAAGAAACGAGTGACAATCATTTACACCTTTCTTAGAAATGCCGGTCGTGGTATATATATCGGGGGAGAGCATTTAGGGTGGATACACACATGCATGTAATCTATGTATGTAAAATACATGTATTTTACATGGCCGCACCAATAATTGACAACATTGATCACCTGCGCGCGAGCGGTTCATTGTTAACAGGCCAGACAAGTGAGTAGTCATAAGCGAAGTCAAACGCGCTGTTATCAAGACATTTAAGGCCAGTTCAAAACAGGTCTTCTCTTACTGGTGTGGAAATTAGTTAAGTCTGTGTGATATCTGGCATTTTATTAAGATAAGAACACCAGAAGCGACACAGCTGGTGTATACAGGCTTGATATATAACATTATCGACTATGATACTTGCTTGGAGTGGGGTTTCGAAAGCTTCAAGTCGCTAAGGACTTAGTTGAATGTATCGGCCGGAATAATCTGGGCAAGAAGGTACAATATAATATGGTTTACTTAAATAGCTCAGATTTAGCCACCCCGCCCGATGGTAGCTATCGGGATCATATATAGCCCCAAGTCGGAGATTATAGCCCCTGCGTAAGGAGATCCTGATAATATTGCCCCCCATGTTGGGGATCATAGCCCCCTGCGTTGGGGAAATCCGGGTGCCATCACCTGTATAAAATCAAGAGAAGACTGACAATGATTTAAACAGAAAGGCCAACATTTGGGTTATCGCGCGAACAATTATTTTAAGTGACCTGACGACTTTGTTCAGTCAACGGCTCTCTGCACGCTCAGAGCTTGACTCACTGTGGTCAAACATAGCCGTAATGATTGGGTTGTCAACGGACACATATTACATGGTCTGTATGATCCATGTAAAACGCCAAATACACGATAATTACAGAGATTACATGCATGTGTGTATCCACCCTTACACATATGTGATTATTAACTAGTTATCGCATTGAGCCATGGGTGGTGGAGAAAACGTTCCAGACACGTCGATGCTTTTTTCATTTTAACCTATCTTGGCACCCGCCATCCTCTATTTTTTTCTAACCTCCCCCCCCCCCCCCCCGTGACTTTTATAGGTTACATGTACAATTCATTCTGCATTATTCTGAGAAACTGAACTGTCCATATTCATTTGAAATTTGTCTAGATAAAGCCAGAATGAATTGTAACTGACAAAAACTTCAATAAAACATGTTAGATTTAATTAATAAAATATGCATTCCGGCAGCGGTCAGACATAGCGTATCGAGGGGACTGAACTCTCTTTTGCAGCTTGCTTGCAATATTTATACAGCAACGAAGCAAACAAAATAGTCCAACTATGTATGTGAAACAATTGACCACTGCATTATTAGAAATTCATTTAGTTTTGTCTTTTGCATTAATTAACCAATTTGGTTAATAGGTATCTGGATATGACCAATTAGAAGTGGAACCAGGTGGGACTTTCATTATCGTTAACATTACCAACTGTAGCGCTCTGTTGTCTTGTGTTTTCCATTATTAATATCGCAACAAATTGATGCAGGGGTGTAATAAATAGACTAATCAATTGGTTCCAATTACATACGATTATGATAATAAAGTACTGAGGTCACAATGATTGCACATTTTCACACTGTTCTTAATGTCCTTAATTGTCTCACCAAATCGTCAAGTCAAGCATCACACGCCCGTAGAGATCACATTCCACCAGTACACAACCTTGGAACTTTTTGAAGTTTTGACAGGGAACCTTATAAATTCGAAAAAATGACACGGGGAATATATTTCTTAATGATTATCTGTTCCTTCAGTAGTGTACTTCACTATATGTGAAGGTCCCATCTCGAAAATGCATGCTTTTCTGTGACTTTTGAGCCAATATCGCAATAAACATTCAAAATAATTACCCAGGAAAAAATCCATAATTGTCAGAAACGCAAAGCAAAATCGCTCACAAAGTCACTTAAATCGTGAAATTTCGAGTTGGGACCTTCAACTACAGTGAAGTACATTATTAAGAAACAGATAATAACAAAGAAATATATTCCTTGTGTTATTTTTTCGATTGTATAAGGTTCCCTGTCAAAACTGTGAAAAAGTTCCCAGGTTTTGTACTGGTGGAATATGATCTCCACGGACGACAGCCATAGTAGAGATTCATGACATGATCTAGCAACACACATCCTTTGAGTTCAATAAAATGAAATGTAACAATTGACTAATATACACCTTCACATGGAAACAACATTTGATATGAATAATGAGTACCTGTGCGCGGACTCTTTCTGTGCATTCGAGGGATACCATAAATAGAGATGCGATAGAACATCAAACAAGTTGAAATTAAATACATGTAGTTAAGTCTGTTATTTCCAGTTTTTATATTGACTAACTTAATGTGATATGATGTACCTAGTTTTCATTAAAAAAAAATTCAAATTATATTTCTGCAAAAAGCTTTTTACAATACTCAGCAGGTAGCGCCAAATTAGTTTTAATTTCTTCTGTTTAATTTATAGTTTATTACATTAACTTCAAAGGTTATGTTTGATTAAAATCATCTTGTTAGAACTGGCCAAGCAATTTGTAAGTCACCCATGCAGAGTCACTGCATGGTGAAGTCTTTTTTGTTTGGGTCACAATCTGGAACAATGATGGATTCTATGCATCCACCAGAGGGGTTCAGTATGGGTTCTGAAGTGACAACCTACTCACATAGAACACTGTATATAGTATATACTTCAGTATACAATGTTTATTACCATTCCTGGGTCAAAATTGATGATATATTTTGAAAAAAAAGGCATGAGGAAAAAAAATTCAGCTTGCATAAAAAATGAATTTTGAGCTAGTAATGACGCACCCACCCCCCCACCCCCCGCCTACGTGTCCAGAACTTTTTTCCACCACCCCTTGATTGGGCCGATCATTATAGCGATGGTCCAACCCCTCGTAAAAACCAATATGAATGTGCCGATATCATGACCATATTTGAGCTGAGGCACAGGCGATAATAACTGTCGTGAGAAAACGCGCGTAACCATGGCTGCAGATATATGGTGTGATACATCTGGAGACGCACTCTTACATAAGTAAGACAACGAATAGACAAAACGGATCCAGGTGCGAATTTGCCTTCATTCGCTGCAGAGTGATCTGACTTCTGAGAACGCCGGTGTTTCTGGAGGAATCGGAACAATCCCTGATGGTAAGTCTTCTGAGTTTAATCATTTCTTTACTAACGGAATCACTATTCAGTTAATTTTACTACCTGCGGGTTGTTGGAATTTTTGCTACCTATGGGTAGTTAATCTGACAACTACCTTTGGGGGAAAAGTATTCTACCTCGGTGGTTATTTTAGCTATTTAAACTGCTATTCAAACGTGTCTGATCTAAGCACTCAAAGTGGCCATTTTATCAACATTTAATTGATAATCTTGCCTCTACAGATAGTAATGACATGTGGACCAATAACAATGGAGAAACAATTTAAATATTTATTTTTAAAATATATAAATGGTCTATTATTCATATTTATTACACACTTAGACGTGATTTATAAGGATTTATTGGTGAGTTAAAAGTGATAATGTCACACCTGTGAATTACGTCACCGGTGAGAGCACGCGATTTTGGACAGTTCCGCTCTAAGCCGGAACTACTTTCACTTTCTGCGGCTCAAACATGGTTGAAGTTGAACAGAAACGAACTGCTAACGATGATGCAGAAGAAGTTAATAAACTGGTAAAATGAAGAAGAATCTTACCTATTATCGACTCCGATGATTCGGACGATGTCATATATATTCCAGTCAAATGAACTATGAACAATTCCATGTGAACAATAAATTTATCCAGTTCCGAGCTGAATTTCCACGTGTTGCTCTTCGAGAGTTTGTTTACGTCGATGATTAAAATATCGTCACTTCAAAACTTATCTTTCTACTTTTAGCACAATTTCCAAACATTTCCTGTATGAACCAACATTATTTACACACACCATCAGAATCTTCACAATATCCCGTTTCAAGTGCCATGCTTGTTCGGTCAGAATAAACACATTTTTTACAGAAAATTTCCGAAACTTTAAAAAATGAATCGCATCAAATTATGAGGTCAATCGGTATCGTTACGTCACAATTATTTAAATTATGTGTCCATCCGCGTAACTGCACGCGCAACTGTACGTTGGGGTTCAAAATGGGAGAATCAGCTGATCTGGGCTTATTTTGTCACATATTCTCTTTAGAATTAGCAACTTTTAGTGGTTGAAAGTGTGTAATAAACAGAATAATCAATTGGTTTCGATGATTACGTGACATAATTCACTCGGGTAGCCGGTCCTATTGGTAAAACCCTCGTTCGCTCCGCTCACTCGGGTTTTACCAGGCCCGGCACCCCTCGTGAATTATGTCACGTAGGCCTAATCATCGAAACCAATTGATTACTCTCTATTTATTACATTCCTATGCGCGATTTCCATTGAAAATGCCGTTAACTAAAAATAGTAATGTCACTAATTGTGGGAATTGTGTCATTTATCGTGACATCATTGGCGTTACATCGCTTAGACTAGTCTGAATTTTCGATGGTGATCTTTTTCCTCATCGGAACTTTTATGCATTAATTCTGGGTGTTTTAATCATCAACCAAATTGATGCAGAAGTGTAATAAATATAGTAATCAATTAGTTCCGAGAGTTACGTTAAATAATTAACTCGAGGCGAGAGACGTTTAGGAAAGAAACTCGTGCGCTAACGCGTACTCGTTTCTTACCGACGTCTCCACGCTGGTCATCCTATAACCCCCGCTGCGGGCAGTAAAGTAAACCGTACATCGGGATTATAACAGTTAGAGTTTTTCATACCACGGCTAATCTAATCAGTTAAAAATATTCAATTACAAGTTGTACCAACCAATGGAAGACATATTTAATATGATAGGCAATGCCTATTTATATGCTGTGACAGGAGTGCAGATAAAATTCAGATATCAGTTCTGGAGAAAAACACAATCTCAGTCGAGCGCATTCGGAATTTCGGGGTAAATTTAAGTTTCATTCAGCAAAACTTTCACTGCAAACACTTCTCGAGAATTGTTTTGAAAACGTAGAACAATTTATACTAAAAAACCAAATCCCTTTCCAGTAACCAAGAACAAAGACATCTTTCCAAACATACCGTGCATCGATACAGTAAAACCAAAACGTAATGCGGGCAGGAGTAAACTGCTATGCGGGCAAAATCGTGCCCGCTTCGATCTCCCACCGCGCGCAGTATCACATGCAATTGTCAATATTTTCCTATATACTTTAATTCAGCAAATGCAAAAATATAAATTTAGATTTAGTTTACTAAACTATCTATAACAATGTAACGTTGACAACGATGTCCAAATTTATCACCACGCACTCATCTTGGAGCTGAAAACACACACATTTGAAAATTTGAAGCTTATTCTCACAATTCATCGAGCATTTCGTCACTTTATGAAGCTTTATTCGTCGAATTGTTGACATTTGGCTGAAGATGGGTTCATCAAGCACCTCGTGGATCCGGACTTGTGTCCGAAGAAAAACAGTTAATGACAAAATTTCCCTCAAAACAAACCTACCTGTAGTCTTCACTCGGACCCGCAACGGGGTTTACCCAATATCTGCCCGCAGCGGGTATTATAGGATGACCAGCGTGGTCTCTCGCCTCTCGATAATTATTTAACATAATTCTCAGAACCAATTGATTACTCTCTATATATAGAGGGGTGTTCATTTAGTCGGAAATATGCCGTGAGAGCTTTCCAATGAATGGCAACAAGCCACATATCCGACTAAATCCTGATAAATTACCCACAATTCTGCTGTGGTTAAAGAGTAGATTATTTAGGGCATTTCTGTAGATCAACTGTCAGATTTGACACCAAATATGTTACATTTTCCAAAGCCATTTTCTGCTTATACCATCATTCGTAATGTACGCTACATGCATCGCGATAATCTACAAAAAATCACCCACAAATAATACATCGAAAATGATGACAAAGGCTAATAATTGAGAACGTTCTTTATTAAAGGTACTCAATCCGATTAGACGCTCCTAATTTACTATTTCTTTGTCTTCGGGGGTAAACAATATTTGATTCGAGTCGAGGAACCCACCCATCAAAGCTCAGAGTGATTAGATATCGATGTTTGAAGTTTGTTAATTTTTGGAGATCTGGGCCAAAACTTTTCCATATCCACGTTCTCAAACGGACACATTGCTGTTGTAAGATGAATAACTCTAAAATCAAAATTATTAACAATAATAACCACTTTATTTTAGAGTTATCCATCTTACAACCGCAATTTGTCCGTTTGAGAACGTGGATCTGGAAAAATTAACAAACTTCAAACATCGATATCTAATCACTCTGAGCTTTGATGGGTGGGTTCCTCGAACCGAATCAAATATTTTTTACCCCCGAAGCCAAAGAAATAGTAATTTAGGAGCATCTGATCGGATTGAGTACCTTTAATTAGATATGACATTTTTGTCCAGACTAGCACGTTATCGAATTAGAATTAGACTAATATCGCACTATAACCGAGTATTATCGATTGCGACATTTCAAATCCGAGTAATATGAATTTACGACATGCCGAGAATCTACTTCACTGCTATAAAATATAACGTGTAGATACATGTATAGGTATCAATTTTTGTGACGTCACTCACATGGAAGAGTTGTCAGTTACTAAGAGGCGATCTAATTAATAAATAGGATATTACTTGGTTAGTTTGATATTATAAATTTGCCCGGTATATCAGCCCGAGGTAACCTCATATCTGCTTCGACCTTCGGTATCAGGCTGATATGAGGTTTCCTCGGGCTGATATCTGGCCTAATATCAAACCAACCATGCAAGTAATATCCTCTAATTACTATATTACTATATTGGACGACGGAAGCATGGACGCTCTTTATAAGAGGCGATCGTTGTAATTTTTGCTAGGCTGACAATAATTCAAAACGTGTTAAAACTTCCCTTTTTGAAAGATATCTGACCATTATAATATCCTTCTAATAGTTGTCTTTTGCATTAATTAACCAATTTGATTAATTGGTATCTGGATATGACCAATTAGAAATGGAACAAGTTGGGACTTTCATTATCGTTAACATTACCAACTGTAGCGCTCTGTTGTCTTGTGTTTTCCATTATTTATATCGCAACAAATTGATGCAGGGGTGTAATAAATAGACTAATCAATTGGTTCCAATTACATACCCCGTAATGGGCTCAATAATCTAATTATTCTCTGGTATAGAAGATTACTTATAGTTTAGTTTGATGGTGCCAAATAAGAGAGTGCACATGTCTGCCCCATTGTTGTTTAAAAAAAAAAATTCTTTATTGACACTATATAAATGGACATATTAAAACTTTTCACACCTTACATACATTCAAAATCGAAACGACACCTCATGCTTTGTTGTTCCACAGACTGTGTTTATGAATGGACGATCGCTAAAAAAAAAAGTATGATTTGTATATGCATTTATAGTCTCTAATATGATAAACATTGCTCCTATCCGTGCCAGAAATTAATATATGTTGTTAAATAACATACTACATGCAGTTATGGGTCCTCAAAGTGCTTGAAACGGCAAGGTATATGTCACACCATTCCACTGGAAGTTCTTGAGAATATCTCTCTTAAGCGCTATATATTTATCTGAGAGGTATGTCTGTCAAGTTCATGTAGACAGTATTTAAAGGATAGGATGACGGGGTTGAATTTGGTTTTGTATATGTAATACCAAGCAATGTCAGAAATAATTTTTTTACTCTGATATTTTGTTGGCGGGGACGACCAAACAGTATGTTGATATGAGTTATGGAGATGTCCAGCTTGTGTTTATTCAGCCATTTTTGTATCTCATTTATAAATAGTTTTACGGCAGAGTATTCGTATAGAGTATGTGCGAAATGGTCCCCCATAGAAGGCCTGTTCAAAAATAGTGGTCACAGTGTGCAGTCAAATGTAGAAAACTCAGGTTCCTGCTTTTTTTTAGCATGGAACATTTAAGAACGTTTATTGCTGGTATATTCCTGATATATGGTCAAACGAAGAGCGTTTGTCTCAGATGGTATACATGGGACTAGTGGGCTTCTGTTTATATATATATATATATATTTTTTTTTTCATTTTGCAGTTCGGCTTCATACATCGTGCTCTCGAGCACATGGTCAGGAGGAGATATGGGAATGATATATGGCTGTCCGCAACGTGAGTACCAATTTAACCTTCCACGACTGAATGGATTCTCCCAGTGCGTTATAAAATTTACGTTTGGAGTCGTTTATTCTTCATTGGGAAGGGTCTCTGGTATAATTCAATACTTTATTGTAGAAGACATATTATTAAGATTCATAAATAGTGAGTCATTTGAAGGGAATATTAAGATAATATGTTAAACAAACTGTGTGTCGTTTGTTGAACTTATTATCTAAACATCTCTTCGTTAGCGAGTATTTAGTCATCAAGTGGTTAAAGATACGGGCGGCGTCGGTGGGTATGCTGTTAAAATATTCAGCTCCGCCAAAAACCGCCATAGACAGAAAGAATAGTAATATATAGACAGACTTGTTCTTATACCAATCAAAAATATGGCATAAACAGTATGTTATTGTCAAATGTTTTTCATTTGTTATGTAAACAAAAGCAAAAAACGTTACAGAACCTGGCTTTTGTTTCAGATCCGGATATGGTAAACATAAAGAGCGTTATTTGTTACCGTTTTCCTGATATGGAAATAATAAAGAGCGTTTATATCTTGTGTGTGGGATTATCCAATATAATTGCGCTGTGTTATGTAAACAGAAGCAAAACTTCTGCAACACGAGCAGGTTCCTGTTTATGTACACCATCCTACGTCTTGACGACAATATACCTTTTTCTTTTAAACATGGATTATCTCTTTAACCCTTTCAGTGCCAAGTAATAACAAATTAGAAATAGTTGCGTGGTTATAAAATAATAACGATGAATTGACGACCCCTGTCCGGAAAGGCTTCTATCAATTAATATTGATTTTATTTCCAATATTGTATTATGCAATGAAATGATTTATTGGGACACTTTATTGGTCTATTTTTAGATCAGGCCATTCGGGTGATACCATATATCGACATAGAGCAGTATGATGTTCATATAGCTACGGATCGAACGTCAAGTGTCCCAGCTTGATTGATTGCATTGTTTTATTCCATAGTTATGAGCAATAATGAGTCTAATTAACGTTTATTTGTGACTAAATTACACAATAAAATTTCTGGTCTCTGTTAACTATGACGGGGTTGAATTTGGTTGTGTATATGTAATACTTAAGCAATGTCAGAAATAATTTTTTTACTCTGATATTTTGTTGGCGGGGACGACCAAACAGTATATTGAAATGAATTATGGAAATGTCCAGCTTGTGTTTATTCAGCCATTTTTGTATCTCATTTATAAATAGTTTTACGGCAGAGCATTCGTAGAATATGTGCGAAATGGTCTCCCGTAGAAGGCCTGTTCAAAAATAGTTGTCACAGTGTGCAGTCAAATGTAGAAAACTCTGGTGCGGCTTTTTTTTCAGCATGTCTTCGATTCAAATCTAATATTGTCTACCCCGGTAACTATGTAATACATGTTTACAAAGAGATAATCCACCTTTAATAAGACACAATAACAACTGAAGATTGGCCATACTAATTTCTGTAAAGGCAAGGTAAAGTGGTTTATTCCTGAAGTTGAAGTTTCTGTTATAAAAGTAGCCCATAAAACTGTCCCGAAAGCTTGAGGTGGCCTTGGAGATTGAACAGAAACACTCATAGAGCATCGCGATGAGTGTTTGGAAGATTTACAGTAATGCTCTAAGTAATCGACTTCTTAACCACAGCATAATTATGGGTAACTTTTCAGGATTTAGTCGGAAATATGGATTGTTGCCATTCATCGGAAAGCTCTCCCCGAGGAGAGAGCTTTCCGATGAGTGGCACAAGCCATTTTTCCGACTAAATCCTGAAAAGTACCCATAATTCGACCGACAATCTACCGAAACAATCGATATTGCCTCGAGTCTTTCCATATATATCTGATCAGATATGCAATATATCAATGCGCACGATATACCCGTACATTTACATGCTCTATGAATAAAGTAGTGGGTATATAGCCTATAAGTGTGTGTGTATTACATTGGGAGCTCGCAAAAGTGGTCAGCGCGTTCGACCAATCGCTACCATATATATATTTTGGGATTTCTGTTTGTCTGTCTGTTAGCTATGGTCGGGAAAACGGCTGGACCGATTGAGCTCAAACTTCCAATCTAAGGTTTAAAATCCACGGGCAGTGTTTACCGCCGTTTTGGAGAGGCTCCCAGCATCCCTTCTCCACTCTCAGTCACCAAAATGACCGTCATTGGCACTGTGAAGTTAATCGCGTTGATAGTTAAAGAGCGTTCGTATCCGCAGTGTCGTTGATAAAGAGCGTATGCGTGTAGTAGTGTGTCTGTATCCAGACATGAGCGTGTTGTGTGATTCTTATTTCTGTCTTCGTACTTAGGGGTTCCAAGGAACGGGGGAGATTTTCACGCGTAAGTTTTTCCGCCCGACACGGGACGGGTACCATCATTTCTCTTGATTAAAAAGGCAGAATTAACTCAAATTAAATAAAAAAATTAACGGATTTCGACGAAATTTAATACCTAGGGATACTTTTGCCGGGGAGTGTTTTCGACGGGTCAAATCGTGACCCCGACCTGACCTTGACCTTTAAAATGGTCAATTCAAGGTCAAAGCCCGGACGAAGTCGGATCACCTGCTAGTGTTAATATATATTTTGGGACTTCTATTTGTTTGTTTGTCTGTTAGCTATGGCCGGGAAAACTGCCGGACGGATTCAGCCCAAACTTCCTATCTAAGGGTAAAATTCCTGATGAAGTGTCATCGCACCGCTTCTGAGAACGTCAGAGCACTCATTCTCCAATCCCCCGCCACCGCAATGGAAATTCATGGGTTAATCGCGTGATAGTTAAAGAGCGTTCGTATCCGCTGTGTCGTTGATAAAGGGCGTGTATGTGTCCAGACATGAGCGTGTTGTGTCTGTGTACAGACACGAGCGTGTTGTGTGATTCTTATGTCTGTGTTCGTACTTAGGGGTTCCTGGGAAGGGGGGAGATTTTCATCGGGTCAGTTTTTCCGCCCGAGGTGACCCTCACCTTGAAACGGGTACCCACAAATGATATATATGTCATCGCACCGCTTCTGAGAACGTCAGAGCACTCATTCTCCAATCCACCCGCCACCGCAATGGCAATTCATGGGTTAATCGCGTGATAGTTAAAGAGCGTTCGTATCCGCAGTGTCGTTGACAAAGAGCGTGTATGTGTCCAGACATGAGCGTGTTGTGTCTGTGGCGGATATTCTGTCTGCGTGCATTTAGACTGGTTCCACACACATCTTCAATTTCACCATTCTACGACACAGGGGTGCTATATATTATATTGTTTTCAATTGTGACGAAGCACAATTCAATTGTACTCAAGCATAATTAGCAGCAATTATTTATTAAATGTGAGTTTGGCCTCCCGACAGGGCTATGATAGAACTGATGAATATTCGTACATTCTAACAACTCGAGAGACAAACTGTTCTCATAGGGAGGAAATATTTACACGCAAGGGATGCAATATATCACCAGCCCATGAATGTGCTAACTTATATTTCCATTGGCGGGTTAGCATATATCATTCAACTGGATGTGAAAATTGCCTCACCCGAATGCGAAATTACCACTCTTAGGAAGATACATGTTAGCACTTTCGATGGACAAAAAGGTGCAACGACGGGTGCTAATTTATCACCTTGTGGATATTTATCTCTCAATCTAGTGGCAAAAATCTGCTGACAGGGGTGTTAATAAATTATTTCCTCATAGAGGCATCCTAGCAGTTTGAATAAGAAAACAATAGCACTCCCCGTAGACCACTCTGACACTCTTCATGGGTACATTTAGATAGAAAGAAATTGTCGAAACAATTGCACGTGCAGACGGCAAATTTCAGGCGAGAGAAATCTGGCTACGAGATGGCCTACACTGATGAATATTAAAAACATGTTAACCCACCCAAATTTCTTACTTTTTGTGAGTTTTCACAGCTTTTTAAAATCAATAAACCATGAAACCAATAATGCCACATACAACACAAACTGAAAAGGGCCGCCCTTAGGCATGGAGCGCTCTTTGCGACACCCATGACACGCGCCACACTGCATCATCACCTGAAATAGAATAACAGACATGCATAAGCATACAGAAAATTAAAATTAAATCATTACCAAAAACAGACACACAAACACTGTGCTGGTGGAGTGACGTATTCCGTTGACAAACAATCCAAATTTACAGATTTATTTCATACATTCTATTAAAACTACATAATATGACCATAAATTAGTATGACCTGTAACTATATATGATCTGGTGGAGGGCACCGCGCATCTCTCTATGCCGAGGAAGTCCTTGAATATTCAGAATGCCTGTTTTCAGAGTATTTCTGGCATTTTCAACTGCACCCCTTTGAACTAGGTTTGCAAAATTATTTTTGTACCCTACCCCTTCGGTTGTAAACTTCCAACAGACGGCCATTTCAGCCCAATACTTTGACAAAAAGTGCGAAAATATGCTAATGTTTGGTCTAAATACATAGACAACGCATTCCCCACTAATTACTAGTTGGAAAAATGTTGAAATGTTTTACCCAAACCGCCCTGTCGTCACGTCCCTGAGCATATAACGTGTGGTATTCATCACTCATATCCATATTACAGGGTGCAAAATTGGTCGCAATAATCAGTGCTTGTCCAAGCTCCGTGTTCTATCGACATATATATGGAGTTTGTTGTTACTTGTGCGGAACGCCATAATCACAACCGTTTCTTTATTAAATGGATTCTTCCATTCAGTTATAAATGTATTCTTCCATTCAGTTATAAAGTGTACATTTCAATGATCAATAAGTTCAACAAACGACGGGATAACGGCTTTAGTATAGAAAATGTTAAGTTGTCCTTCTAATTTGCTATGATGCTGGTGGGGCCTGCTGAATTGCTACGATGATGGTGGCGGTGGAGCCTGCTGAATTGCTATTCTTCTGGTATATAGGCCAAAGAGATGCTCTTAAGAACCGAGTCGGTGTACCCTGGTGGATGTTATAACGTGGTTAGTTTTAAATTTAAAATTAAAAATTTAATAATGATAAAGAAAAACATTTGTGCAAGGAGTAAAATCTAATTTTTTTTTTTTTTGGTTAAATTGAGAAAAGAGTTCAAGCTAAATAACATTTTTGTTTATGTTATGACCCTGGCTCCGCCCATGTTTGCACCAGTCACCCATTTTAACAAATCTGAACCCCAGTAACCCCCAGTACCGTTATATTTTCTAAAATTGTCGTTTTTGATGTGTTTGGTTAATCCTAGATATTTGACCAAAAGCCAGTGTCTTTATGAAATATTTAAGAACAAATATATATTTAACTAAATGGCGCTGGTGTGTGTAAAACGACAGGGGTAGTCATTTCAATTATGGCTGGGTTACAGCAACTAACACGCCCATTATTAAAATATTTCACAATATACATGAACATGTATTTGGTTTAAACAATATTTATTTCTACCATAAATTAATACATGTATACATAAAACAAGACAGTGAACATTATGATTTATATAATTAGAATAGAAGAGGGTGCAGAGGATCTAACGACAAGCGGGTCACCGCTTATCTGAAGTTATCTCCTCAGAAAAGAAAAGCATGCAGAATAGTATGTAGAAGGAGCGTATGGCAAGAGGCCGAGTTAACGAGAACATGTTGAGGGGAAATGAAAATGACAAGAAAGCAAAACATTAAGAATAGTAAAATTATTATGAATCAGTTGAAACAGAAGAGAAGGAAAGAGTGGGACAGAGAGTGAGTTACCACCACTGTGTGTTTACAGGCATTATCAAATATATCTATCTTTGTAAATTTGTTTTTTAAAATAATGGAATGATTGACATATAACGCAAATCTAATGATTCCATATGTTATGATAGAGGACTGAAACGTCCACTTCTGGTAATAAAAGTTTGGGTTGCTTTAAAGATTTGCATGTACATGTATTTGAATGTTTTTTTTGGACATAGTGGCTTTTTCTCGATTAATTGTTCAGATCTGCCAAACGCCGGGATAATGACAACATGAAATACGATGACGGTACTTTTTCTTAAAAGCATAACTTTGCCCTACCAGAAGCATAGCAATTCGTCAGAACCCACCAACATCATAGCAAATTAGCAGGACCACTTGACCACGGTTAATAGTAGTGTTAACTGCTTTGTTATCATCCAACGATAATAATAGGTAATTCTTTTTTGCCAAGTTGTGTTTTATAATTCGATAAAATGCGCACCTGCTTGATTTCGATATTTGAAACGGGCACTTGGAACCAAATAGACGTAGAAAACAGGTTTTGCTCATTATGTGATAACGGTGCAGTAGGTGGAACATATCACTTATTCGAATTATTCTAATTTGGCGCCCTTAACTCTCTCAGGAGGAGATTCTTACCATCGTGGGCATTGACTGTTTACAACTTGCACACGTTATCAACCCTCCTTCAACAATCTGCTAATATTGTATTACATAAACTTTGTGAATATATAAAACATGGCGAGGAACACGTGAGATCACCGCCCCTTTCTGTCACCCCATCCTGGGACTAAACTGAATAGTGTACATGCAGATTTGATTGTTGTTCACACCATATTGCACCATTGTGAAATTTGTAAAATGTATTGGTGATGTTTATGCATGTCACATATATGATTCTGAGTAAACATATTGATGATATTGCTGACCACAATTATTTTATGTATAACATGTCATGTAGTTTACCGCCAATTGCAGGGGGGGGGGGGGGGGGTCGGAAAAAATGGCATTTTTTCCCTTTCGATCATTTTTTGTACCCACCCACCCCCACCGCCAAATTTTTTTCCGTTTTCGGCAGTTTTTTCCGACCATTTTTTAACACTAAAACAGAGATTTGCGGCGGGAAATTCACTGTAAACAGCTGTATATGAATTTCTGTGCATACTATTTATCATGGATGTTAACATGGACATGTAAATAGGAATGAGTCATTTTGAGGTCATTCGGCCAAAAAAACATGGCTGCCAACGGCCATCTTGGATTTCAAAATTTGCAACAAAATACAACACGATAACTGCAGTCAGTTTACCAGTTAGAATTACATTATTTCTCTCATTCAAAGTGGTTTTGAAGCCCAACTCATTGCCAAAACACTAAAAAACAAGCAGGAAATATTTTTTTTAGTTGCGGAAAAAATTGCTTGTTGGTGGGTTGGCATACGTGCCGGAATTTTTTTTTTCACCCCCCCCCCTGCCAATTGTGCAATTAAAGCTTTTCACGATTGGTACCAATGATTTACGCCATTGCACGGCATGTTTTTGTTGTTGATTTTCAGGTTAGAGGCTGGGCGCCCTAACTCGAAAACACAGTCGTTCCTTCTGCACGAAGTATACCCGGATGACGGTTCTATGAACCTATTCAGAGCAGTTGCGAAAATTCTACGTGAGTAGATCCCTCTCGATATACAAAATACTCATGGACGAGTAGTTTTCATTGAAGGGGTCACTCTCACCAAAAAAGTGCTGAAGGCTACACGGGTTTTGAAAATGTGCTGAAGGGTACACAGGGTTTGTGATCGGCACCAATGCAGTTATTTTAACCGTGTCCCTGAAAGTCTGGCGACCATCAGCAGTTCGTTTTCAGTTCATTTTAATTCTCCTCGGTAACATATACGTTTATTCTCTAACAGAAATCACGACAGACACGAAAACTAAAAGTCATTTAGAACGAGATTTCAAAACATGTGTGCCCTTCAGCACATTTTCAAAACCTGCGTACCCTTCAGCATTGTTTTTTTTTTGGTGAGAGTGACCCCTTCAACCTTATTATCTATAAACATTACCCAAAATTTCGTGCCTGACTCAATAATAATTGGGAATTACACAATACATTAAAGACATATGATGGACTTGTTCGAGTTCGTGAAACTGATAAGTTAGTTCTCGGGCGCTATGCCAACCCGCGGAATGTAACATTCTACTAACATCGCCGAAAATTTCAAAGAAATCGACAATACCACGCCCTAGAAAAACATCGTCTGAACTACGCTCAATTGTAAATATTTACATCACGATTCGGGACGCTACTATCGGCGATAAACTCACACAAATAATTTCGACATTGAGAGTCATTGAATTTAATTAATATATAAGAATGGAAGTGTGATTTGTCAATTTGATTATTATTCGTAAAATAACAACTTTGAGCAAGATTATTCTCCATTTCGATGTTATCACACAGTCGGAGTATTTCACATCACTATATTTACATACTATGTGTGATCATCGCTAAATCCAGCATTCCGATTGGTCGGCGCCCACGTGGCTAGTTGCAATTATTTCTCGGTGAATGCGCAACAGCTAATAACTGCAGGCTCATAACAACATCGATACGTCATTGGGTTTGGAAAGACGAACGCGTAATGTTTGGGCGCATTTGGACTCGCGCAGGATTGACTTAATAAATCATCGGGTTTCAATATAAAGAGAAATTGTTCCTGTTAACTTTTGCCAAGTGGCTTTTTCGCTAAATGTATATAAATATAAGGATTAACTGTCATGTGGACTATTTTTATGGAGATGTAACCGTGAGGTAAGCGGTCATAACTTGTATGTAAAACCCTTCGGGTTTTACACAAGTTATGACCACTTACCTCACGGTTACATCTCCATAAAAACAGTCCACATGACAGTTAATCCTTATACAAGTGCAGTAGGATTGCTATTCATTGGTGGGAAATGTTTAGATGATAAGTTCAACAATCGTTACAACAATTTCCTCCGGGAACTATCCGTCAATGAATATTTATTATAGAAAGCGTTAAACGGACATAGACAAACATTATGTATACGCAATTTGGCAGTATAGGTCGACGAATATACCGTCGTGATATACTCTGGAACACATAGCAATGTTAATCTATCTCCATTGTTTCGCACAGCAGTGTGACAAACGCTCTTTATTCATACAATGACATACACTATAATAAACTATCAAGGATCAGTCATTAATTCTTCATACTGCTAGAAAAGAAAAGAAGTTATTTTTTTCATATAGACTTTAGAGTCTTTAAAAATGATTGTGCCGCACAAAATATTCCTCATAAAATTCCACTGAAATGTCTCGTCAAAATTATTTTGCATATAAAGATCCCTATTTTATTTTATGACAAAGGTATTGGACTGTCTGAGCTATTGGAAATCTTTGGCGAGGAATTTGTGGAGTTTTGCTTCCATTCTGGGTACGATAGTATAATGCGATCTATGGGGGAAGATCTGGAGACATTCCTCTCTAACCTTGACAACCTGCATGATCACCTTGGCAACATATACAAAGGAATAACAACACCATACTTCCGGTGCATGCGCGGACCGTCTGGAATACTCATCCTCCACTATTATAGCATCAGGTCCGGTTTGTATCCGATCGTAATCGGCATTGTAAGAGCAGTCGGGAAAAGAATATTCGCCATGGACATCGACGTAGAAAAAACGTCGGAGACTACTACAGCTGATGGCAAAACGCATGTTATTTTTACGATACGTGAGAACTCGTCCGGGTCACTGGGAAATAAAGATGCAAGAATTCTTCGACAACGCCACTCTTATAATAGCAGTCGCCCAGAGGATTTGCCAATGAACATGAATACGTTCTGCAAGATTTCACCCTTCCATTTCATTCTGAACGATGACATGGCAATGGTTCAATTGGGCGACGAGTTACGCAAACTCATAAAAAATGACAACAAAGGTACTCACCCTATGTTTGCTGAGAGTTTCGAAATCGTGAGACCGATTGCTCAAGCCACATTTGCGTCCATCCTTGATAACATAAACGCGCCATTTGTGTTATTGACGAACGAGAGCAAGAGTGGGATGAAGCTGAAGCTGAAGGGACAGATGATATACATGCCAGAGACGGAACTAGTTCTCGGCATATTCTCACCCCGCCCAAACGATGCACAAGAGTTCACCGACGCTGGGTTGAACTTGAGCGACATTCCTATCTACGACGCCAGCCGTGAACTCATCTTGGGAAAATGTTACCGACAAGGTGAGAGGATATACATGGTAGAACGCCACTAAATTAGATGCAATGCACATTTAACCGGCTCTAACAATAGCCACGTGATATGACAAAATACATCCAATCAGTGAACGACCATATCCACAGCCACCCGAGTGCCACCATATTGTTTCTACAGTAATGCCCAAAGTAATTGACCACTTAACCACAGCAGAATTATGGGTAATTTTTTAGGATTTAGTCGGAAATATGGCTTGTTGCCATTCATCGGAAAGCTCTCGCCCATAATTCTGCTGTGGTTAAGTGGTCAATTACTTTGGGCATTACTGTATGTCATACTATAGCGACAGGGGAAGGCGATCAACTGTGACCAACTGCTCCTGAACAATACTTTTAATTTATGTGTCCATCATCATGTGCGTTATTATCATTATCGAACAAAATAAAATAGATTAATTATAAAAGAAAAATGGTCAAAAGTTATATTGGCCTGCATGTTGACTGTTAAATGTTTACAGTGATGTGTCGTGTAGTAAGTTCAAATAGTTTAGTCTGAATATTATTTTAAGACTATTTTTCGATGTTTTGACCTTTTCAGATGTTTGCCGCTTTGATTAAACTTAGTTATCTTATTGAACTAATTGTTAATGTCACTGAGGCAGTAATAATTACGTAACAATGATTTCAATATGCAAAATCTCATTATTTCAGAGTTATTAAAGGTACTCAATCCGATCAAACACCCCTAAATTACTATTAATCGGTTCTGATAACTAAAGCGTATTTGGTTTAATAATGAAAGTAAGAACAAAGTCAATCTATTCGTTCGTGTACTTGTTGATGATAGTTGTTTTATGTTATTTCGCATGAGGGTATCACCCCCCCCCCCCCCTGAATCCTGAATACCAGTTAATTTTGGGGGGTGAATCCTGAATCCCAGTTAATTTTGGGGGGTGAATCCTGAATACATGTTAAGAAATAATATGCGATAAATGACATACAAATTGACTGTTTTAATATCAGACAGATACAAGCAGAGGTTACATAGACACATTATGATGCCGGTCGCGTTATGAGGCCATTATGATACGAGTAATGATACTTTATGATGGCATGGTGGTCGAGTATGCCCAAGAAGCTAGTCTACCCACTCATTCATACAGATAACTAGCACAAAATATTACTTTGCGCCATCAAGATGTTTTGCTTGAACCCGAATACCAGTTAATTCGGGGGTATGAATCCCGCGTACGGCTTCAAAACACCCTGAATCCCGCGTACCGAAAGGGGGGGGGGGGGGTGATACCCTCTTGCATGAACCGACTTCGATTGCCTTCAGTCCCTTTAAATGTACTCAATCCGATAAGTCGGTCCACATACCATCAAGATACAACAACAACAACAACAACATTTCTTCAAAATACGCTTCATGTATCACTAAAGCATACGAAGTTTGACCGTATTACCACTTGATTTTAGAGTTATCCATCTTCAACCGCAATTTTGTCCGAGACCCTCCGTTTGACCACGTGTTTCTGGGCCACATATTATTACACATCTCGAGAAATAAAAAACTTCAAAAATCGATATCTGATCACTCTGAGCTTTGAACGGTGGGTTCCTCGACTCGAATCAAATTTGTTTTTACCCCCGAAGCCAAATAAATAGTAATATAGAAGCGTCTGATCGGATTGAGTACCTTTAACAAAACCGTACTCTTATAGGTAAAGAGAATCTTTTGAAGAAACTGGACGAAACAGCCGAGAGATTGAAAGAAATGCAAGAGAAACTACGAAGAGAGAAGGACAAAAATGAAAACATCTTGATGTCCCTGTTTCCACGTCACGTGGTTTCTGGTTTGCTGGCTGATAAGAAACCCGAACCTAACATCCATGAATGTGTGACTGTTCTGATGTCTGACATTGTGGGATTTACTGGAATTTGCAGCAACCCGATTGTCAAGCCGATATATATTGTCCGGATGCTCAACGCCTACTACACACAATACGACATGCTTACACAACTATTTGACGTCCAGAAGGTGAGACTAAAGAAGACACAAATTATGATGATGATGATGATGATGATCATTATCATCATCATCATCATCATCATCATCATCATCATCATCATCATTCATCATCATCATCGTCATTGTCGTCGTCGTCCTCGTCGTCATCATCGCCGTCATCGCCATCATCGTCATCATCATCATCATCATCAATATCATCATCGTCATAATCATCATCATTATCATCAATATCATCATCGTCATAATCATCGTCATCATATGATAGCATCAACACCGTCGTTGTCGTCATCATCATCATCATCATCATCGTTATCATCACCGTCGTCTTCGTCGTCAACATGGTCACTGTAAACGTCATCATCATCATCATCATCGTCATCATCATTATCATCATCATCATCATCATCGCAACATCATCACCATCTCTACATCAACACATGATGATGATGATGATGATGATGATGTTGATGATGATGATGATGATCATCATCATCATCATCATCAAACTTGCAAATAATAGTCGCGTGGCGAAAACAAGCTACCAGAATGCGACAGCGATAGGCTTAATTCGCTTCCATCAAACTGAGATTCGATCGCGCGGACAAATCTCTGTCTGTACACCATTGATTGTGCACTCGGTTATTACTGGCCAAAAGAAACCTATACAGGTAGAAAATAATTTAGGCCATTGCATTGATTACAATTTAGTATGCGAGATCGAGACCACACAGGCTGAAAAGGCACAGCTACTTGCAATATCTAGTGGGACATTGCCATTAAAACCATCAGATAAAAACAAAATATTCTGACATACTTTTGGGTTGACAACTTTAACATGAACTTGGAGACACAAACTGGACATGGGGCTCTTAATTCCACCCACTGTAGCTTTCCAAGAGGAGTCCCCTGTTCCCTTATATTTAAAAGAAACAGTTAAGTTTGACAGAACGAAAAAAAAAGTTGAACATGAAATAAGCGGAGCAATTGGACATAATTATGGCTCAAAAGCGTTCACCTTCCATGGTTGGAGTTGATTTAATCAACGAGGCATTTTCCAAAGAAACCTATGCCAATGCGTATGTTCTCTGTGTCATTGTTAGCCAAATAAATGCTAGCGATCAGACTGTGCTAAGCTATGCAGGGTGGCATACTTTAGAACGACAACATGCTTCATCAGAAGGTCCTAAAAACAGTTTTAACATACATACCACTCATCGGTTCTAAGGTCACCAATTTCAGAACAATCGAGCAATTAATGCATACAAGTTGGTTTGAATTTCCCACAGCGCTTCAATAATGTTGTTATCCATTTGGGAGATTTCCATTTCATTAAGGAGAATTTTGGTTTAATCGGGGGTATTGTGAACCATTTTGGTTTTGAGGACATTGTGCTTCAAGCATGTGTTTGCTCTTCAGAGAGCTTGGATGGAGTTTTGTCTGGAAAGCATCATAACCGGTGTTGGACTGTTCATAGTGCATTGTCGGAAGCACTAGAAAGGCTACTGTTTGAAAGATTCTTGTTGGAGCATGACACCCAGATACCAGAAGTCTTAGTTCAGTCAGTCAGGGATTCGGATTTCATATATGACTCGACATCAGTTCAATATGTTCTGTCTCTGTATCTGTATGTGTTTCAGCGCTGGAGCTTCTCGACTGTATTTGCGCTGTGGGAGGACTATGCTGTTTTATCCGTTGTTTCCTAGCATGTGCTATCCTCCAGGCTGTTCCACTCCTCGATAGCTCGAACAAAGAACGAGTGTCTAAATTGTGCCGTGTTAGCTCGTATCCTTTCGATGGAGTTAGAGTTAATACACTCCTCCTTTTCGACAGGGTTTGATGTTATATAGCCTGGGTACTTTTTCGCCTTTATTTTCCTTCCTTTCTTTTTTGGTATTAGTATGTCTTTTGATCGAATAGGCGGCACCAGCCCATCCACTACTCTGCCGAACAGCTTCATTCTCATCGTGTTTCTTCTTTGGTGTAGTGGCTCCATAAGTTGTTCCATTAGCACTTCAGTTACGGCCCCTTTTGTTCTTGCGTGGTAGTTGTTTTCGATGAATCGCACCCCTCTTTTGTTGATTCTTTCTATGGCGTTGATGTCTTTTTGTTGGTATGGATCCCAAACTTCTGCTGCATATTCAAGGGTGGATCTTACTGTGGATTCATAGGCCATTTTTGTGTGTTTTTTGTCCGCTCTCCTAAGGTTTCGACGGAGGAATCCAAGGGTACTGCCAGCTTTTCTTACTATCTTTGATATGTGGGATGACCAAGTGAGGGTGTTGGTGATGGTTAGCCCTAGATACTGTGTTTCTTCAACTGTTTGGAGTATTTGGTTATCCAGCTGGTACATATGCGTTGACTTGGGTTTTATTGATAAGATGTTACATTTCTTCGCATTGAACCGCATGCCCCAAACAGCTGCCCATTTTTCTAATGACTTCAGGTCTTCTTGAAGAGCAATATGGTCTTGTTGGCTTTTTATTTGGCGGTAAAGCAGACAATCATCGGCGAAGAGTTTGACTTGCGATGTGACTGCTTGTGGTAAGTCATTTATGTGACACAGGAAGAGGAGAGGACCGAGTACAGTTCCCTGTGATACGCCGGACTCGACTGCTACGTGTTTTGAGAATTCTCCTTCCACTGCTACTCTCATAGATCTGCCGTTTTGTCAGGAAGGTGTCGATTCATTTGAGAGTTTTATTTGTAACACCATAGCTGTTAAGTTTGTGTAGTAGGCTTCGGTGAGGTACTGTGTCGAATTTTTTGGCGAAATATTGAACCACTGGGTATGTTTTTACGAATCGCATTCATAAGTAGATGTATTCGAGTGTAAACAATCCACATCGTACACATATGTTGATTTCATTGGCAAATACCAATTGTTCAAACAAGACATTCGGCACGGGAAGTTCGGTGAAACTGCACAGTTCTGGCTCATTCTGTATTTAGACCTGATTGAGGCTCAACACTTGGCACACCGTGCAGTACAAGAAAATGTATTTGATTTACGACTATTTCGCTGGGAATACTTTCTTCCATTATATTTTGCAATGCAGAAGACAAATTATGCAAGGTATGGGTCGCATTATGTTTAAGTACTGAAGCACATTGAAAGCTTGTATTCTGGTTTGAAGAAACTTCTGCGTGAAAAGCGGATGTCGGTACAAGCTCAAGACAAAGTTCCTTTAAGGGTAGCGATAGACCAGAGAGGTGAGCAAACTTTGATCAGGAAAGCCAAACAGCCGGTGGAATCAAAGAGTTTGCTTTAGATAGTATTTTGAGGTGGACATGATTATCACCCAGAACAAGCTAAGAATACATAGGCATTTTTGAAATTAACCAACGTAGATAATCGCAGTTCCAAATATAAAACCGCTGCGGCCATCTCAAATTCTGAAATCGGAGAAACACGTGTCAGATTTAGTTAAGGTTTTGAAAACCGAGTACCTTAATCATTTCAATAAAGCTCTGAGCAAGTTATAGATTTTGATAAATCTCTCGCATACCCTTTATGACCCGTTCCACTTAGCCCTAACGCTGATGGCGCACGCAGAGTTACTGCTAAAAGTAAACTACAAAATGCAATTCTGTATTATTCACAAACACCTATTCTACCACCATGTAAAGCATCATTGAAGTTACAGTATCCGTGCAAACATTGTTGCAAGAATTTGGCGATTAGCAGGAACGGTGCAAGTGGAAATACCCCCTTTGTACAATAATGGTTGGAAGGAAGATTTCCAAATTAAATGGATCGAAAAGGCATTCGTTGATGATATACAGGGTTTCCTAATGGATTGTTACCTTGATGTGTCTTACGGAGATGATGAAGACAGTGACATTTAAAATCAGTGATAATCGACCACAGTGTATGGTGTAGCCTGTCCGTTATAGATGTACCCTGTTTCACATACCATTAGTGTTTATTTTTCTTTTATTTTGTGTTGTGCACACCAGTTCAATTCAGTCGATGATTTTAATTACGTTTGTTGTTTCTGGCAGAGCAGCATGCACTTATCCCATTCATTGTATCACGTCAATATAAGTAAAATGTCGAGGAGATAGGAAGTGGATACCTTCCCGTGTATTTAGGGCATGGCTATGAGTCGTAGTGAGTGCAGATGCATCACCATATTAACAGGATATAGTTTATGGCAAGTTATGGTATATTTGATAAATTTTGATATCAATGTCGGCTGCACAATTTTAACTTGTATACAGCATTTATGATTGGAAAACATCCTAAAATGAGCGCTTTTTAAAAACAAATCGTACCCATTGGTTTAATATTTCAACAACAATAATATTTTTTTTTGCCATTTTTTGAAAAATCTAAAAAAAAATCTGGAATTTTGGCCATTTTTTGAAAAATCTAAAAAAAAATCGGGAATTTTGGGGTAGGGGAAACATTACGTAATATGCCCACTACTCGAATTGGATTTCACATTGAGTCTTAGTATATCGTATAGCATAGTTATTGTGTCAGTTTTTGAATGCAAATTCAGTGTCCACGCCTATTTCGCTAAATTAGCAGTTATCGCATGTTATGTGCGGCAAAAATATTGAAATTTGCGGTATTTTTCATGAATAAAAAACGTTTTATTTAGAAAAAAAAATTCAGGCTTAAATAAAACTATCCGTTCTTTATTAAACTTATAGACAGGAGATTTTGCAATATAAAAACGCTTGGAATATATTTCCAAATCTAATTTATGAATTTATATGTATTTTTTAGTGAATTAAAATATTTTAGGCAAATTTTGAGAGGAAGATTGGCGAAGTAAACGTTTGTTTTAATTTTATTTTATTCAATATTTTTGAAATTAGTCATGTCGATTACTGATGCATTAGGCTATACATGCTATTGAGATTGTGAAATTACGATGCATACAGCAATACGGTAGGAATTTGGTTTGAATGGTGGAAAACCCATAAAATTCGAGTTTTTTTCAAAATAATTAGGCACGTATAGTCCTAAAGTGTGTACGATGTGGATTGTTTACACTCGAATACATCTACTTATGAATGCGATTCGTAAAAACATACCCAGTGGTTCAATATTTCGCCAAAAAATTCACTTTTTGTAATTTTTTGAAAAATCTCGAAAAATATGAAATTTTGGGGTAGGGGAAATATTAAGTAATATCTAAACTAAATTAATACGAATTGCACATTGGGTCTTAGTACATATATATAGCATAATCTTTGTGTCAGTTTTTTAATGCCTATTCAGAGTTTTAGCCTATTTTGTTTAGAAGTTATCGCATCTTATTTGCGGGCAAAAGTTTGAAATTTTCGATATTTTTCATGAAAAAAATAAGATTGTTTTGCAAAAAATATATTTTAACCAAAATAAAACTATCCGTTCTTTATTGAACTTATAGATAAGAGCTTGTGCAATATAAACACGCTTGGATTATATTTATAAACCTAACTTGTGAATTTATATGTATTTTTTAGTGAATTAAAATATTTTCGGCAAATTTCGAGAGAAAAAAAATGGTAAACAGTCTGTGGTATCTCTAGAATAGAATAGAATAGAATAGAATTTATTAAGCAAAATACGTCCCTGGGTTGGGACAGGTTGCCATACATATATATAATATTAATATGGTACATGAACATATATAAACTGTATAATAATAACATCACTCAGTCAAGTAACTTAATATTTGAAGATTGAACTACCAGTTTTTCCGTTAAGTTGTTCAATAACTGCGTCTTGCAATAACTTGCTCGTGCAACGTGAGGTAATTTTAACAGCGTAGGTAGCCATTCTATACAATGCATCAATATATAACGGATAGCTTCCTAGTTCAGCTCGAACAGCAGAATTAGATGCATATTTTCCAACTCCGAGAATATGTTTGCAATGTGATACATGAATTTTTTCACACGAATAACGGTCATAATTTTGTTTAGTTATTCCTGTTGCCCAAATTTCACTTCCGTATAAGATGATGGGTTTAATTAATTTGTCAAATAGTTTAAGGGACGTTTTCAGAGGGAGTGGTGCTTTATTAGCACATGCATTTGTTATTGAAAAAAGAACCTTTCGCCCTTTGACGCTCAGGTTATCCACTGCCTGTATGAATTTTCCAGTGTTTGCAAAGGTAATTCCAAGATATGTGTATTCGTTAACAATTTCCAATTGATTTCCTGCAAGGAAGAAGTTTTTGTTAAAGTTTGGTTTTCTAGTTCGAAAAATCATGCATTTTGTCTTATCAGGATTGACTGAGAGAGCGTTCATATTTGTGTAAGACTGTAAGCTATCTAATGACCGCTGAAGTCCCTCCGGACTTTCTGACAATAGCACTAAATCATCCGCAAATAATAAGTGATTTAGTTTGCTAGACCCGATAGACAATGGATCACATTTATCATCATAGATGCCATCAATGTCATCAATAAATATCTTGAATAATAAAGGGGATAATACATATCCTTGTCGGACTCCAATTGTTGAGAGGTGCGGTGGCCCAAATCCCTTACTTGTGTTAGTAATATAAATACTTGAATCATATAGTGATTTTACAATCTGCATTGTCCTGCCGGTAATTCCAATTAACTCCATTTTCTTAAAAGTATTTGTCGATCGACTGTATCAAATGCTTTCCGAAAATCTACAAACGTTGCATATACTGTTTTTTTAGCAGTGATATATTTTTGAATAGACGCATGTAGAACGAAGGCGCTGTCAATTGTACCATATCTCTATGCCCCAGCAGATCGCTGATCACCTGCAATGTCATAATTCCCCTGGAGAGTACCTATCAGGAAATACCAGTCACAATTTATGCGCTCTCCGGTGGCACCTACCTCCGCCACAGTCTGGTCTATATCAGAAGAGTGGATTATTCATCTTCGCTGCAAGATAAGTATGCTACATGTTGAACATGAAACTCTAAACGGTTTGATAGTCAACATGTAGACGAAATGATCACGTGAGTCAGGTGACCTACGCAGTAGCAACACACGTTACAAGTTACACATACGTGTGGATAAACCTTACAAATGGGGTTTGTTCCCGTGCATGTATACATCGGGACAGGGGTGCGGGTGTCTCACCCCACCAAATCGGTAAAAATTTCAAAAGTTGCAACTAATATGTTATATACAGCGGTTGGAACGACGATGGACTCCAAATAAACCAAGCGACTATGTATGCTTGAAGAATATAACATTCAACTTCTGAAAACTGTACGTCGGTTATGCCATACCAGATAACACGATATTGAATAGTTCAGATTTTAGATTACATATTTTTTTCTGGTGATAATTAATCTGTAATGTATTTGTTTGCACCGAACAAGGCTCCAGGTCGAAAAATATGTACAAAAAAGAGCGTTATTGTTCCCATAATCCCAATACACGTATAATCCTACCTTAGACAATGGATGCCCGTGACCGATAATACAAAATAAGGATGTGCAAAAATTTAACAAAAGGGAGCACAAATTGCCGGAAGCCTAAATATGGCGTTATAGGTACATAAATAATACTTTTACTTTCTATTCCGACAGGTAGAGACTATTGGTGATGCGTACGTTGTTGCGAGTGGTATCAACCCGGAGCCAGTAAGCAACCACGCGGATAGGATTCTCTCCATGGGCATCGAGATGATTGATGTCGTGACTACGTTACCCGGGGTGCCAGACATGCTGAGCGATATCAAGGTCAGATATAGGGCTTAATGGGTGTATATATCGACCCATATTTTGACAAAAATAATTAATTGGAAATTTCTGACCGAAAATAACTTGAAATTATTCTGATAGTTTGGCTTTGTAAGCAATATGCCTCCAGTAATGTCCAAAGTAATTGACCACTTAACCACAGCAGAATTATGGGTAATTGTTCAGGATTTAGTCGGAAATATGGCTTGTTGCCATTCATCGGAAAGCTCTCGCCGAGAGCTTTCCGATGAAGGGCAACAAGCCATATTTGTGACTAAATCCTGAAAAATTACCCATAATTCTGCTGTGGTTAAGTGGTCAATTACTTGGGGCATTACTGTATAATGTCTAAGATGTGTTGATTAAGATCTGAATTCTATTTTTTTTTTACTTTCGGTGAATGATTTGGCCTGAAACGGCCATCAATTGGAAAGTTGTCAATCAGGGAAATGTTGTTAGGCTGCGAATTTACATAATGAGAAAGCTTGAGGTACCAGTTCTAAAATTCCAACACAAGGGCGTTGAATTCCGTTGTGCACAGTTGAACTTGTAGTTGGACACCGGCTTTAGACCATACATAAATGGATATAGGTGTCGCCTCGTGATGGAATTTATGAGACCCACATTTTTGATTAGCATAAACATTCAGTTTTCGGAATCCGTATGTTGGATTTGTCAGATAGGCGGCCTTTTTTTCTCACCGGATAGGTATACATTCTCTATATATTTCTCTTATCGATTTATATTTCTAATTTCCATTTATATTTCTCATACCCATTTTGATATATCCTATATCCATTGAGAATGAAGCAAAGGCGTACTATATATATACATTATGCATTGGTATATCCCGTACTATATCTATACATTATGCATTGGTGTATCCCGTACTATATATATACATTATGCATTAGTCGTGTCATTTCTTTCTAGATACGAATCGGCGTTCACACCGGAGAAGTTGTTGCTGCCGTTGTAGGTGTCAAGATGCCCCGATTTTGTTTGTTTGGGAATACCATGTCTGTGGTTTCCGGAATCGAAAGTTCGAGTCGACCAGGAGAAATTCACACAAGCATTGACACTGTCAGGTGAGATTGTCATCATAAATTTCATTGAAGCAACTGCTGGGACGTTGGGGTAGGGGTTAATTGGGGGAACATTGGTCAATATTTTCAACAGTTGGAAACGTCATCCCTGACACAATCAGCTGGAAATTTAACTCGAAAAATAGGCTGAATCTGTTCTCATAGATACACTGTTAGACAAAAGACCGTCGCTTTAACGGTCTGAGGCCGCGCAACATCGCTGCCAATCTGACCGTTAAACATACGGTCAGGCCGTAGCATGTTCCACGGTATAAAACCGTTTAAGTAACTGGCAGACCGTAACCAGTAACTGTCAGACCGTTGTATTTTTTTACGGTTCAACACCGTTTAATTAATATAAAGACCGTAACAAAGACCGTCGCTTTAACGGTCTGAGACCGGGCAACATCGCTGTCAACATTTGACCGTTAAACATACGGTCAGGCCGTAGCATGTTCCACGGTATAAAACCGTTTAAGTAACTGGCAGACTGTAACCAGTAACTGTCAGACCGTTGTATTTTTTACGGTTCAACACCGTTTAATTAATATCAAGACCGTAACTAATAAAGGTCAGACCAATGGTATTTTTCATGGGTCAGCATCAACTTTTTGCTCTTAATTTGCTAATTTACCATATAATTAGCCAGGTTCCCATGGTGACAATATGGTAGGCATTACGATTCATATGTTTTTGAATGGTCGAAACTAGTATTACTATTATTCGTAACTGAAAAATACATCTTAGTTACGATCATAGTTTTGATGAAATGTAAATCCTCAATGCATAAAGTGATAGACAATACTTATGAAACTTTGCAGTTTGCAGAGGATCAGGCTTGTTATCTGCCTCATAGAATTTAATCCGGAAAAAGGCTGCGCACGCGTAATGTGTTCGCCTTTCACTAACTACTGTATAAAAATGGCTGTAAATAAAAAACGATACTAGTAATAGATGATAAGCCAACCCATCACTATTCAGTTATGAGTAATACTAATTTCGACCATTCTAATACATGAATCGGCATGCCATTTTAAGCCATAAGAAGAACAAAGCTACATGTTTCACAGTTAAAACTCAAATTTATGTACATGTAAAAGTTAAATATCTTAATGGCATACTTTTTGGTAACATCTTTTTGTTTTAACAGGTGAATCCGTACATCATGACAATACAGACTATACAGTAACAGCCAGAAGAAGTGGTATTTTTTTAGGCGCACCTTTATTGTGATATTGAGCGTGCTTAATTTAGAAAAAGTCGTGATTGTACCACAATACCAAAAATCTATCGCGCTTATTATTGCAATATGGAACGCAAAATAGTAGTCGCACATTTTCCATGAAATTTTAAAGCATGATGCATCAAACTGTATACTGCTGGTATCACGACACTTAGTATCAATATCAGTGAGTCAGCCAAAGATAGTTTGATAAGAACATCCAACCAATAGTCTACTCCCGGTAAATTGTCGTAATAACTTGACGATAACATGGCGAATGATGACAATGTCTCATATCCACACGTTTCAATGAAAATTGATGAACACGGGATGAATTGGTCCATGTAATTGTAAAGTTGGAATTGTAGATATGTGATCATCCGTCACTGCGCGGCGTCAGTTCATTGTTTACGGTGTTGTTTTTGACTTTGAAGCTCTTGTGAATTACACTGGTGCGTACAGTACATGTACATGTATATCATCTCTTGTAAATGTACATGCATGTGCTTTGAAACAATCATATTCAGAACACTGTCAACTGGATTGTCAACATTCTAATAGTAATAGCTGCTCGTTGTTGTTATTATTGTCACTATTGGTTGGCATCGAATCTCGTGTTAATTATACCTGTATCCTCTAGTGTCAGTAAATGTGCCAGTGTTTTGATACTAAGTCACAACACTGTCAATTTCAACACCAACCCGGAGTCGATTGAAGTCAGACCCTGGATCATGCCATGAATCGATTGGCATGAATCTCTACTCTCGAATTTAGTGGAAATTGTCAATGATTAAGCCCGTTTTCGCAGAATTCAAACTTGTCCGGTTATCAAAGGAACCGAAATCAGACCGTCTTAACAACTGTCCACAATCAAACAAGTAACAGTCTCGATCACCAAACCAAGCCAGGAATGAACTTGGGGTACTCGTCCACAATGCCACTGCGAAAAACGTTCACCACACCGTATGTACATGTAGGCTTGTAGGAGTAATCGGGCACAAATCTAATTTTGGCAGCAGATATTTCAGCCGCCGTTCTTTCACATGTAGAATAAAGGTTTCAAGCTATTATTGACAAATTGTCCACTTGTTGAAAGAAGCTGAAGAATTAGTTCAATAATACACCATGAATGCTTTCGCAGATTATTTTCATATCTTCTCTTTTACTCCTGATTTTATCCGCTCTCCCAATACGCCATGGTTGTTATTTATGTAATATATCGTCTCTTTTAGTTCGTTCTACGTCAATATCACGTCTGATTGCTGTGATTTTATCGAAATAAAAATGTCAGCATAAATCCGCCACGTGTAAAACCGGTGATTTGTAAAACATTGGTAACGTTTATTGGGAAGATTAGGTTCACATAAATCATATGACTTCACTGGTGTACGATAAAATATGTTAAATACAGGATAAAGATTATTATTGTTAATCGTTAATGAAATTATCGTTGTTATTAAAATTCATGGTTCAGGTTAATACTGTTATGATATGTGTTTATATATATATGCATGTTTATGTTTGTAATCTCATATCCCGTGAGGGGTCGTAGATTTAATAAAATTATATTCTATTCTATTATACCATGGTAGGCTATATAATTGAACTCGTACCTGTACATACTATCTTCAGCATAGCAACAATACAACCACGAAACAGTTGTATTTATCATTGCTTAGTTAAACATTAGGTAACGGTCAAAATTGGTAACTTGAAAAGGAAAACAATATTGGGCACTACCAAAGTAACAACATGATGATTGTCAAACTATCATGGTGAAATACCATGTTGAAATTTCTATCACCATGCTCGTACCATGGTAAATAAGGTACCAATATGGTGTTACCATGGTTCAACCATGGTAAGTTAACATGTTGAAATGGTCTATCACTGTAACACCATGGTGATTTTCAAACTATCATGGTGAAATACCATGGTGAAATTTCTATCACCATGCTCGTACCATGGTAAATATGGTACCAATATGGTGTTACCATGGTTCAACCATGGTAAGTTAACATGGTGAAATTGTCTATCACTGTAACACCATGGTGATTTTCAAACTATCATGGTGAAATACCATGGTGAAATTTCTATTACTATGTTCGTGCCATGGTAAATATGGTACCAATATGGTGTTACCATGGTTCAACCATGGTAAGTTAACATGTTGAAATGGTCTATCACTGTAACACCATGGTAATTTTCAAACTATCATGGTGAAATACCATGGTGAAATTTCTATTACTATGTTCGTGCCATGGTAAATATGCTACCACCATGGTGTTACCATGGTATGACCATGGTATTACCAGGTTCAAATATGTCGATAAGTGCACGAATCAATTATAATGCTAATCATAATAGAACGGGATCTTTTGATTAGCCACACCCGACTACTGGCCCCTTGGCTTTCCTAAAGAGAGTATCTTATCTTCTATCCATATACCTTGTGCGCAGGATCCGTTGCTCTTTGTTAACTGATATTTCATTCGGGGGTAGGGGCTATACACCTTACGCTATCGCATGGGTGAATGTATACGTATATCACCCCCTTTTTGGCAAGCGGGATTCCGTCCATTTTCAGGCAATACGCGGGATTCATTTCGCGCTCCGCGTGTATGATGTTTTGCAATTCTTGGTATACAGTGGGCCATGGGCGTTTTATATATAGAAATGGGGATTTTTGGGAGAGGACTAAATGTCGAACTGCGACCCGGAGTCCGAGTCCGGTAAAAGGTGTAGTTGGGAATTCTGGTGCATGAGATGCACGAGAAACCTTCAGTGATAAGCCGTATAGTTGTTATAATAATTTGAAGGATTAGTTGTTTTAACTGAATTATGAGTTGGTCATTCGTGAAACCAATATATTTTATATTCTATAATTACAATCATGGGTATATAATATATGATCTTGAGCGCGTTACCATTTCTGACATTGGTTGTCTTGTATCCAACTGTTAGTCGCGGTATTCAGGATTCATACACCTGTTACCCCTGTCTTAATATTGTATTCGGGATTCAAATAAAATGTAGGTATGCGACTATGATGGCGACACATTGCGGTAATTATATTTTGTCTCTGTTATCCTTTTCGGGTCTCATCCTGTTAATTGGGCGCTTGTTTGAACTTGACAGACATTCGCAGATCTGTCGAGTCCCACCCGGTCATCACTGTGCCGGAAAATTTAGTAATATGTTACCATAACCCGTTTTCTCTTAACGTGGAACTGTTTGGAAGATGAAACAAACTATTGAGAAATGTGATGGGTATTCAGTATTCACCCCACGTTAACTGGCATTCAGTATTTACCCACACTGTTATAAAAACTGGCATTCAGTTTTCACCCCATTTCTTAACTGACATTCAGTATACACACCCCATTTGTTAACTGGTTTTCAGTATACACCCCTTTGTTAACTGGCATTCAGTATACACACCCCATTTGTTAACTGGTTTTCAGTATACACCCCTTTGTTAACTGGCATTCAGTATACACTCCCCATTTGTTAACTGGTTTTCAGTATACACCCCTTTGTTAACTGGCGTTAAGTATATACATGCATGCACCCTTTTCTGTTATAAACTGTCTTTCAGTATACACATCTCTGTTATAAACTGACATTCGATATTCACCCCTCTGTTATAAACTCGCATAAAGTAAACACCCCTTTGTTAACTGACATTCAGTATTCATCCTACTGTTAACTGACATTCAGTATACACCCCCATTCGATCTGCCAGTAACAGGTCTCTTCTTGCAGACTGCCTAAAAAGAAATCATTCATCCCCTCGACAGCGGATCTCTGCAATGATTTGAACTCCGATGAAATATACTACGAATACCTATATCATCCTTTACAAAGTCACTAAAGCCTAATACAAAAAAGTCCCCAAGCATTACTATGAAGTGTTGAGTCGAGAAACTCAGATATTGAGACTTGATTGAGACTGAACTGCAGTAATTTAAACTACCAAAAATATTCAAACTTCATATCCGATCATCCGTGTTGCTCATGTGGAGAATTGGAGGACAACGACCACTACTTGTTGACTTGTGAGAGGTACGTTTCTGAGTGAAATTCACTTTTCGAATCCCTAAATGATATTTGTGACATCAGAACCGCTAAACATCTCCGTGGATCCCCCGAATTTTCCACAAAAACCAACGCAAATATTTTCCGATAGGTATACAGAAATAAATTGCGATAACCAAACGTTTTACGAACAGGTTCTAATTGTTTCGTCGTAGAAGCCAACAATCCAGCCTAACATATTTTAACACGTTGTGTAACGTGCCACCCCTCGGGCTGTATGTCAGGACAACCCAGCGGTCAGTTGGGGGTGTTACATTTGTTACCCAATTGGGTAGGGGAAAGGTTCGCCTGAGATTCCTTGCTGCAGGACTTGCCTTAAATATTTCCCAACTTCCAAGGGCGCTATATAAAATAAAACACTGAGTTTGATTGATAACTTTAATTTAATCAAAGTCAAATTGTGGTTCTCTCTCTCTCTCTCTCTTATTAGTATGGCGGTCTTCTTTGAGTAACATTAGTCTCTTCTTCGAGCAACTCCTTGAATTACTCAGTCTTCGCCAACTGGTCTCTTCGTCGAGCAACTCCTTGAGTTACTCAGTCTTCGCCAACTGGTTTATTCTTCGAGCAACTCCTTGAGTTACTCAGTCTTCGCCAGCTGGTCTCTTCTTCGAGCAACTCCTTGAGTTACTCAGTCTTCGCCAACTGGTCTCTTCTTCGAGCAACTCGTTGAGTTCCTCAGTCTTCGCCAACTGGTCTCTTCTTCGAGCAACTCCTTGATTTACTCAGTCTTCGCCAACTGGCCTCCTCTTCAAGCAACTCCTTGAGTTACTCATTCTTCGCCAACTGGTCTCTTCTTCGAGCAACTCCTTGAGTTACTTAATCTTCACCAACTGGTCTCTAACTCCTAGCAATTCCTTGAGTTACTCAGTCTTCACCAAATGGTCTCTTCTTCGAGCAACTCGTTGACTTACTCATTCTTCGCCAACTGATCTCTTCTTCGAGCAACTCCTTGAGTCACTCAGTCTTCGCCAACTGGACTCTTCTTCGAGTAACTCCTTCAGTTACTCCGTCTTCGCCAACTGATCTCTTCTTCGAGCAACGCCTTGAGTTACTCAGTCTTCGCCAACTGGTCTCTACTTCGAGCAACTCCTTGAGTTCGTCAGTCTTCGCCAGCTAGTCTCTTATTCGAGCAACTCCTTGAGTTACTCAGTCTTCGCAAACTGGTCTCTTCTTCGAGCAACTCATTGAGTTACTCAGTCTTCGCCAACTGGTCTCTTCTTCGAGCAACTCCTTGAGTTACTCAGTTTTCGCCAACTGGTCTCTTCTTCGAGCAACTCCTTGAGTTACTCAGTCTTCGCCAACTGGTCTCTTCTCCGAGCAACTCCTTGAGTTTCTCAGTCTTCGCCAACTGGTCTCTTCTTCGAGCAACTCCTTGGGTTACTCAGTCTTCGCCAACTGATCTCTTCTTCGAGCAACTCATTGAGTTACTCAGTCTTCGCCAACTGGTCTCTTCTTCGAGTAACCCCTTGAGTTACTCAGTCTTCGCCAACTTACCCCTTAAAACTAATTGGGACTTGAACTTACCTGAACTGATTCGAAACTTCAACTGACACAAAACACGAACTGCCTAAATCTGATTCCGCAGCGGTATTTATACCCTGCTGACTGGGATTGAAGGAGCGAGAATGCAACCAATCAGAATCGTTTGAAGGTGTCTGAACTGACCAATGGGAAAACGACCAATCAGGGGCGATTTCTGACAGATCAGAAATCGTCATGAAGGTTTTAGAAATTCCACTGCTGGTGGGCGTGACTTTGTGTATTCAGGTAATCATTCACAGGTGTTAAATATTCAATTAAGTGTTCTGGATTACATAAGAAATGACTTTGAAGCATTCACGGTGAGTGCGGTAACAGCGCGGTTACCGGACATTTTATATTTCTTGAACTCCGTCAATTTGATGAAAATCTGTGATAATAAAGAGACTTTTGTATTTTCATTATCACCTGAATATAGTCAACTATATAATTTGTATTTGGGCAGGTAAAATGAGTCAGAATGTGGACTCGTATTCTTGTAATAAGTCACCGCTGTTTTTGTTTGACCGAAAAATCGATCGACGTTAGATCATCCTAAATATCTCCAAATCGCTGGCACCCAATTCTTCTCTAAATTACTATTAAAACAAGTGACATTTGCAGATTATTTACGCAAATGTCCCAAGTCAAATGATTCAACTGCTTTTCCAGGATAAATAATCATTTGACACACCCGGTCATTCATTTTGTCATCTTTCCGACGTCGGAAATGCGTAAATTGATTATTGTGAATATTGACAATATATCAAGTGATGATGCTTCAAAGCCATGTATTCTGAACCAAGAACACACTTATATTGCCAGTTTTTATCATAATTCTTAGAATAATTATCATAAAGTGTGATTTTGAACGATAACAGTGGGCAGATTTTACGTTGACTTATTTCTGTATTTCGCCGTAGTAACTTGACGTGCCGGTGTTCTGAAACAGTGCGTAATGGCTAGTAAAGTTATGGGTGGGAAAATAAAGTTCCGGGTGTCATATCGACCCCCCCCCCCCCCTGAACGCTACATTACCCACGCCTTCGAAGTGCATGCGCTCTCGCATGCCGCACGAGATATTGACTGGCACCAACAGGTGAGTTTGGTAAGTATCCTGGGTACACGCTACCATCTACCAGATGAATTCGAATTGTCAATTCGAACATGAAGTGATTTGTGAAGAAACTCATAATCTTTGTCAGCATCTGCCATTTCATGCAGAATTCATCTACTCTAAATAGATCTCAGAATTGTCTGTTATTCAGAGCATGTATATTACATCGCTCCATCAAAAAACCACCAAAGGCTCAAGGCGTGTCCCTCTATTGCCATTCCTCCATATAACTTTTCTCTCAGAATCAAGGTGTGACTGTACTGTCTCCCTCTCTTGCCACTCTTAAAACACCATTGATGGCTCAGCGTTTGTAAGTTTCTGCAACCCGCTCTGGCCATTTTAGTATCATCGGGGATATCGTCATCCCTTCATCAAATAACCACTACTTTATTACCACAACTCCACATCAAGGATCAGGGCATTGTCCTCCTGTATCCTTCAAAATCGGGGAATTACCACTTCCCAAACAACAAGTTTTTCAGAGTTTCACACATCACTGCATGCGTTGACAAAGACATTTCATCACTTTGTCAAGTTCTAATGCATCGAGACTTCTTTTTTTTAACATCTTTCTAACAAAAGGTAAGTATTTGGTGAGTAACTTTTCTATTTCAGCATATATCCCAATATTCCACGGAGTACACGCCATTTCCTTCAATTTCTTTCCCCAACTCCCAGTTTTATCTCTGAGACATTTCATGAGAAATGTTACAGCTTTATCGTGATAGGTTGGGTAGAATTGAGTTAGCAGAGATTGAGAATATATCAGTAATTCCGTAAAGTGTAAGCCAAATTAGATTGTATCAGGTACGGGTGCAGGTAATAGTACACTTGAAAGCCGGCACATAACTTACTCCTCTTCGATAAGCCCAAGTGGTTCTTTAACGTGCCAAGGGCGTGATTCTCCCTTGACACGGCACAGCCATTAACGTCCCCGCGCACATGGGACAACATCTAGTCAGGACTCCAATCCTGCTGTTGGAGCCCAGGGGTTGTGTTCGCATTTGCTCTGGCTATCTGGGACTCGATGCTCCCCCAGATAGCCACCACTTCCCATTTCAACATATATAACGAAGTTGTGATATTTTATGTCTACTATCTACATTTCACAACTTCCGGAGGTACATCATTCTCCACAGAGCACAACTGCAAATCATCTTACTCAGCACTAATTTGTAGATACAACATATTTATTCTGGAAATTACAAATTCTGCAAAGTCCAGGACTAAAAAAATTCAACAACTGATTCTCATCAGAAAACATCGTCAATGCTACAACACGTCACTCAAAGATCTTCACCTGCTTGATATTTTAATGTGTGAGGACCCTCCCATAGAAGAGATGGTGTTATCCCTGTTTCCCGTGGTTCATAACTGGGAGTCTTTGGTGTTTATGCTTCAGACTCTCGATTTGACAAATCTGCCTTAGCTGAACCAAAAATCTCACCAGATATGACACGAAGTTTAGTTCCCATTTTTATCTTTGCACTGATCTTGACGCAACAAACATTTTGGATTTCTCCTTTTGAAGGCACATTACTTTCTCGTCTTTCAGAGGGATCTCATGGATATTATCTACAACAGCTGCTCTCGAACTATCCACATTATATTTATAGCCCTCCAGGCACGATTTAAATTCCAGATAACCACTCTCATCTGGATTTTTATTGGCGATATTTGCATTAATATTGCATAATTCGCGTTCATCCTGGGTATTGGATAGTGTGAATTTACTGTGTGTAGTCCCATTACAATTTTCCTTGTTTCTTGATTTTGCACTGTCTTAGTGGTGTCTTCCATGTCTACCGAACAGCGATCGTTGCAATGTCGTGTCATTGGTGGAATGTTCTCTTTGATTTTCCTAGTCTTCATTGAAGGACATGTGACTATGAGGTGTTGCAGCGAGCCACACCTTAAGCATGCTTTTCTGTGATTTTGTTCGGATATTTTACATCGTTTCCTATGGCTGTTTTGATTGAATGTCAACCTATGAATTTGGAGTTGCAAAGATGAAACTTCCAGTTCTAATTGTGAATTACGTCTTTGAGTTTCCATAATCATTTCCCTTAAGTTGTCATCACTGGTCGTTGGGATGGACCAATGTATGCCACGGGCGAAATGAGTTTGTTTCCTATTACTGGGTTCGTGCCATTTTGACTGTGAGTTGTCATACTTCTCAGTATAATCTTCTATCTCTGGTGGGGGTTTATCATACCTACCCGTAAACTCACGGTTCTGGGGGTGGTAACTTGAATCATTTCTCCTTGGTTTGGGACAAAATCTTTGAAAGTGGTCTGGGGACCCACATAGGAAACATCGTCTTGAGTTCCTGTCTCCTATGGGAGGCTTATTGCTCTCACTGTCATGCTTAGCACTTCTTGATACGTGTCCATCTAGCTCTTTATGCATATCTTTCTGAAGCTCAGATCTCTGTATCTGTTGTAACATCTTTGTTAATTGCTCCTCTGCAGCAGGTTTCGTGTCGTCAATATGTCGAGCATAATGACCTCGTTTCTCTGATTTCATATACGTTTCTAGCTCAACAGCATGGCGTATTGCGTCGTTAAGATATCTTGGTCTTGATTGCTTGACCCGCAACCTTATGTCTGAATCATGGAGGGCATCGGTAAATTGTTGCTTGGCAAATGTGTCTCTCACCTCTAACGGTGCCGTTCTGTACGCAATGTTTGCCAACCTTCTTATGCTTTGTCCCAACTCAGCTAAGGGTTCTCCTGCCTTTTGTCTTTTCTCACGGAGTGGTACCCTAAAGAGCTCAGTCTGATTTGTTGCTGCAAATCGGTCCTCAATGGCTCTAACAAGAAATCGATACTCATTCTGCATTCCAGAAGGCATATCTCCCAATATTGCTTGCGCTTGTCCCCTCAGTGAGACTGCCAGGAAAAGTCCCCTTTCCTTATCTGTCCACTGGTTCAGGTTGGCACATGCCTCAAAATGAGCATTATAACCCAGCGATGATGTTGTTCCATCATAAGTTGCTGGAGTTATTGTGGGTCTACCTTGTCGACCAAAGTGTGACGACGGTTCTCGGTCCCGAACATCATGGCGACTCGGACTCCAATCAGGTGGTTCCATTGAGTGCCTATATGTGTTCCTCTCATTTCCTGTTAATGGGGTCGACGTTGACACATGGTCTCTATGTCTTAGATTCTCTGTCTGAAAAGTTACCCCTTGATGGGACTGTGGCCTCATAGCATATGTCTGGCGATCGCTTATTAGATCATGTGGCTTCATTCGAAGGTCTAATGGACTGTTACCATTCAATTGTAAAGAGCTGTCTTCGAATGAGACAGGTGGTCGCTCTTGTCCAACAACCCTGTTCTCCAATCTCTGTCTCTCAGGAACCTCGCCAGATTCCTTATTTTCAAAGTTGAGTGTGACTTCATCGTCATCACTCCCTTGTTCTCGCCTTCTTGCTCGATCAACGAGGAACATGTGTCTGTCGTTGATATTCTTCAATTCCACAACTTGGGCACGAAGCCTCGATATGCTACTATGTACTTCCTCTTCATCAAATGAAGAGCTTGTCGCCATTGTCAATGCTTTGTGTTAACTTTAAGGCAAGTGTATCCCACTTCTGACACCAAAAATGTATACAGCCACCCCTCGGGCTGTATGTCAGGACAACCTAGCGGTCAGTTGGGGGTGTTACATTTGTTACCCAATTGGGCAGGGGAAAGGTTCGCCTGAGATTCCTTGCTGCAGGACTTGCCTTAAATATTTCCCAATTTCCAAGGGCGCTATATAAAATAAAACACTGAGTTTGATTGATAACTTTAATTTAATCAAAATCAAATTGTGGTTCTCTCTCTCCCTCTCCTTTTAGTATGGCGGTATTCTTTGAGTAACACTCTGGTTACTCAATCTTCGCCAACTGGTCTCTGTCGTATTTAAGTGGTAGTTTGAGTAACACCATGGTTACTCAATATTCGCCAACTGGTCTCTTATTCGAGCAACTCCTTGAGTTACTCAATCTTCGCCAAGTGGTCTCTTCTACGAGCAACTCCTAGAGGAACTCAGTATTCGCCAACTCTTCTCTTCTTCGAGCAACTCCTTGAGTCGCTCTGTCTTCGCCAACTGTTCTCTGTCGTATTCTACAAGTGGCTATTTGAGTAACACCCTGGTTACTCAATCTTCGCCAACTGGTCTCTGTCGTTTTCTTCAAGCAACTCCTTGGTTTACTCAGTCTTCGTCAACTGGTCTCTTCTTCGAGCAGCTACTTGAGTTACTCAGTCTTCGCCAACTTGTATCTTCGTGCAACTCCTTGAGTTACTCAGTCTTCGCCAACTAGTCTCTGCATCGAGCAACTCCTTGAGTAACTCAGTCTTCGAGCAACTCTTTAGATACTCAGTCTTCGCCAGCTGGTCTCTTCTTCGAGTAACTCCTTGTGTTACTCAGTCTTCGACAACTGGTCTCTTCTTCGAGCAACTCCTTGAATGACTTAGTCTTCGCCAACTGGTCTCTTCTATGAGCAACTCCTTGAGTTACTCATTCTTCGCCAACTGGTCTCTTCAAGCAACTCATTACGTTACTCAGTCTTCGCCAACTGGTCTCTTCTTCGAGCGACTCCTTGAGTTACTCAGTCTTCGCCAACTGGTCTGTTCTTCGAGCAACTCCTTGAGTTACTCAGTCTTCGCCAACTGGTCTCTTCTTCTAGCAACTCCTTGAGTTACTCAGTCTTCGCCAACTGGTCTCTTCCTCGAGCAACTCCTTGAGTTACTCAGTCTTCGCCAACTGATCTCTTCTTCGAGCAACTCCTTGAGTTACTCAGTCTTCGCCAACTGGTCTCTTCTTCGAGTAGCTCCTTGAGTTACTCAGTCTTCGCCAACTTACCACTTAAAACTAATTGGGACTTGAACTTACCTGAACTGATTCGAAACTTCAACTGACACAAAACACGAACTGCCTAAATCTGATTCCGCAGCGGTATTTATACCCTGCTGACTGGGATTGGAGGGTCGAGAATGCAACCAATCAGAATCGTTTGAAGGTGTCTGAACTGACCATTGGGAAAACGACCAATCAGGGGCGATTTCTGACAGATCAGAAATCGTCATGAAGGTTTTGGAAATTCCACTGCTGGTGGGCGTGACTTTGTGTATTCAGGTAATCATTCACATGTGTTAAATATTCAATTAAGTGTTCTGGATTACATAGGAAATGGCTTTGAAGCATTCGCGGCGAGTGCGGTAACAGCGCGGTTACCGGACATTTTATATTTCTTGAACTCCGTCAATTTGATGAAAATCTGTGATAATAAAGAGACTTTTGTATTTTCATTATCACCTGAATATAGTCAACTATATAATTTGTATTTGGACAGGTAAAATGAGTCAGAATGTGGACTCGTATTCTTGTAATAAGTCACCGCTGTTTTTGTTTGACCGAAAAATCGATCGACGTCAGATCATCCTAAATATCTCCAAATCGCTGGCACCCAAATTCTTCTCTAAATTACTATTAAAACAAGTGACATTTGCAGATTATTTACGCATAGGTCCCAAGTCAAATGATTCAACTGCTTTTCCAGGATAAATAATCATTTGACACACCCGGTCATTCATTTTGTCATCTTTCCGACGTCGGAAATGCGTAAATTGATTATTGTGAATATTGACAATATATCAAGTGATGATGCTTCAAAGCCATGTATTCTGAACCAAGAACACACTTATATTGCCAGTTTTTATCATAATTCTTAGAATAATTATCATAAAGTGTGATTTTGAACGATAACAGTGGGCAGATTTTACGTTGACTTATTTCTGTATTTCGCCGTAGTAACGTGACGTGCCGGTGTTTTGAAACAGTGCGTAATGGCTAGTAAAGTTCCGGGTGGGAAAATAAAGTTCCGGGTGGCATATCGACCCCCCCCCCCCTTGAACGCTACAGTTGTATATCGCAAAAGTGCGAGTGTTTTGACGTCGATCAATTCTGTCGGCCGGCACGAGGTTTATCATATCCCATCAACTGTACATCAATTACATCCCCCCTCTCTCTCTTTCTCTCTCTCTTTCTCTGATACCCAACCATTCTCTACATATACTACCTTATCTGCTTGTACATCTCTAAACACTACTATATTTACCAATTTTGCTTTATCTTTCAGTTATTATAATTCACTCAAATTCATACACAATTATTACTATGTATAACCTGACGTAATTGGCTCACCACATCTCGCGAGAAACCCGAAATACAAATATACGATAATTATATAATCATTGCTTGATGCAGAAATCACCTAATCATAAAAAATAGACAATTTAGAAATAAAATACTTACAATCGCACCACTGGTATGAAATATAGACAAAACTAAATCATTCATCGGAAAGCTCTCGGGGAGAGCTTTCCGATGAATGGCAACAAGCCATATTTCCGACTAAATCCTGAAAAGATACCCATAATTCTGCTGTAGTTAAAGAGTCGATTACTTATGGCGTTACTGTATAGAAAAAACTAAATCATTGTTTGCAAGTTTATTTGATGCGTCGTGCTCCACTTGAACGGCTCCTGGTGGAGTGGATTGCCGTTTGCAAGACTAGTTAATATGTCAATTTCACGATCTCTTCTCGCGTGATGGGGTGTTATGTAATGTTCTCGGAATCGACTAATATAAGCACAATGCTTGGTGTCGAATCCATTCCATGACAGTGTCATTTTTGTACTGTTTGCTATTCTCACATATTGTAATAGTTCATGGAATAAATACCGTTTAAACTAACAGCCCATTTGTTAAACATGCTTTCAGTATATACACCTCCTTTGTCAGCTCACATTGAGTATACACCCCAGCTGTTAACTATGACATTCGGTATGCACACCTCAGTTATAAACTGCATGGCATTCAGTATTCACCCAATCTGTCTACTGGCATTCCGTACATGCATATATTCACACACCCCTCTGTTAACTGGCATTCAATACATGTATATATATATATATATATATATAAACACACATACTGACATTGAGATACACCACAGCTGTTAACTGGTGTCCAATGTACATCCCTTCTGTTATAAACTGGCATTCAGTATACACGACTCTGTTATAAACTGGCATTCAGTATACACGACTCTGTTATAAACTGGAATTCAGTATACAGGACTCTGTTATAAACTGGAATTCAGTATACAGGACTCTGTTATAAACTGGAATTCAGTATACAGGACTCTGTTATAAACTGGAATTCAGTATACAGGACTCTGTTATAAACTGGCATTCAGTACACAGGACTCTGTTATAAACTGGCATTCAGTATACAGGACTCTGTTATAAACAGGCATTCAGTATGTACCCTCTGTTATAAACTCGCATTCAGTTTACATCCCCTTTGTTAACTAACATTCACTATTCACCCCTGTTTGCTGGCATTCAGTACATGTATATAAACACGCACACCCCTATGTTAAATGGCATTCAGTATTCACCTCCTGATTTATGCCAATCAGTATACACACCCACCCATATGTTAATTGACATTCAGTACATAGAGGATCTACAACGAGTGCCCAGTTTATAGCGGAATTTATAAAACGAGTCCAGACCTAATTTACTGGACGAGTTTTGTAAATTCCGCTATAAACTGGGGACGAGTTGTAGATTCTATTTATTACATGGTCCAAAACTTCGATAAAACATACTCAATTCACCAAATGTGACGTGAAAACTAACATCGGCTTCTACAAGGCCTGCGATGACGTTTCACGTAACTATGCATCGTTTGCCCGCGTAACGAAATAGTCCCAGATACATAAAATCTCTTTCACCCATGTAATGTTATATTTAATGAAAACACTTTTCAAACTGTTCATTCGTTAGAGTTTTGTTGGAAAAATATGGAAGCCATAGTATTTTGAGACATAGAGTAGGGAATGTAAACAGACGACAAACCGGAAGTCAAAGGTCACCTGGCACTATTTCTTGTTATGAAACGAACGTTTAATATAACAAAGAATGGGTTTATGGAATGGAATAAGGGTAGGATCATGTAATACATGTATACATAAGGAGACACACAGAACGGCCCTGTGCCAATGCATTATCTTATATATGCGAGTCGACCATAGGTCGCCTCGCATATATAAGAGAATGCATTGGCTTAACACATTAAAAATTATAAAATTGTTAAAGAATGTAAGAAAAAATGGTAAAAAGTGTTAAAAAAAGATTTTGTTTAGGCCAATGCATTCTCTTATATATGCGAGGCGACCTATGGTCGACTCGCATATATAAGAGAATGCATTGGCACAGGGCATAACTGTAACTATCACAATGTGGTCAAGGAGCCGGTTCCAATGATATCCATATTTGTATGGTTCTATTGAGACAGACCGAAGATATTTTAGGCTGTTGAAGCTTTATTTGGCCGGTTTTGGCCGTTTTGTTGGGTAAAGGGTTAACTGGCATTCAGTATCCATCTCCCTCTATTAACTGGCATTCAGTATTGACCCCACTTTTATCAATTGTAATTCGGTATACACCCCGTTGTTAACTGGTATTCAGGATTCAGGAGGGAGGAGTTGAGTCAGAGGTTCTATACGAAATTTCCTTATATTGTATCATTAACAGGAATTTAAAGAAGCGCGAGTTGTTTGATCTGACAATGGATTTGACAGGATCGTACAAGAATATAGAAACATTCTTCGTCAAAGCATCCGATTCATACGACACACCCGAGCTCTGTAGCCACACAATCCTTGACTACATATCGCCCACAGGGAGTGCGGGGACAAGTACATCGAGCCACACCTTCGGCGACTACAGCTCGTCCACAATGAGCGACATAAGCTCGATTCACGAAGTTAATGACGTTTCTGTCGAATTTGATATGTGCTGTGCCAAGGTGAGGGTTTATCACGACACCATAGTTACATGAACACATAGCGTGGTAAAACGAACACAAAGTATGCGTGTATAACTCGAAATTAAAACGAACAACATATATATTATACATGCACATGTATAACTCGAAATGTATCTCGCGATACCATAGTAACACGAACTTATAGCGTGGTAAAACGAACATCAAGTATATAGAGGATCTCCAACGAGTTATGTTGGGATATAAGATTTTATGAAACGAGTTTGATAAATTTGATTCATAACGAGTCGTAGACTTGTATATCACATGAAAAAAAAAACTTGAGCTTTATGCCTTTTTAACAAATCAAAATTTTTAAAAGAAGGTGAAAAATGCATGTAAAATATATACATGCACGGCGTTGGCTGAGAGGCTTCACAACCGTATGTGACAGTAATACGCGCCCTGGCTTGCGACGAAAACTATAGTTCCCAAATTTGCTTCTTTTTGTGTGTGCCGATTTTCGTTAGAGCAACGACGTTGGACAATCATTGAACTTTAATGAACACAGCAATCATTTTGCATGGTATTGGTGTCAAGCGCGGCTTTTCGAAATAGTATTATTTTGTTTGCGCGATTCCAAGTATCCCGGGAAGCACGCAGCTATTAATATAATGAAATATGGAATAGATTTTTAATGATATAATAGGAGTTTCATGTGATATACCTGTATATATCGAAATGTTGTCGATGTTGCCTTATATTGATTAGCTTCGTTTGAAATTGTAATTCAAGTTTAAAATGTACGTTCTGGTGATAATATAGGTAGATAATAATTTGCATAAAGGAAATGCATATACTATAATGTGATGATGACGACGACGGCGATGATGATGCTGAAATCGATGACGATTATGACGATGGCTTCGACGACGATGATATCCATTACGTTGATGCTAATGATGACGACGGCGACGACGACGATGGTGATGAGGATGGCGGTGATGATGATGATAACGATGATGCTGGTAGTTGTGATGATGATGATGATGATGATGATGATAATGGTGATGATGATGATGATTATGATGTTTATGATGATGATGATGATGATAATGATGGGGATGGCGGTGATGATGATGATGCTGACGATGATGCTGATACTGGTAGTGATGATGGTGGTGGTGATGATGATGATGATGATGAGAATGGTGATGGTGATGATGATGGCGATGCTGGTGGTGATGATGATGATGATGGTGATGATGATGATGCTGCTGCTACTGACGTTGGTGATGATGATGATGATACGTTACTAGCTTTATCTTGAGGCTTTGATATTAATTGGGCCTTAAGTCTCATTTCATGTTACTCTATTGTGCATCAAAGGGACCAAAGGCACTCGCATTTCAATCGGTAAAGGTGCAAACATATAACAGTTGGTAAAAAACATCACCACTGTGAAGAACATGGATACATAGATAACATGGAGAACATGGATACATAGATAACATGAAGAACATGGACACATAGATAACATGAAGAACATGGATACATAGATAACATGAAGAACATGGATACATAGATAACAAGAAGAACATGGATACATAGATAACACGAAGAACATGGATACATAGATAACACGAAGAACACGGATACATAGATAACACGAAGAACATGGATACATAGATAACGTGAAGAACATGGATACATAGATAACGTGAAGAACATGGATACATAGATAACATGAAGAACATGGATACATAGATAACGTGAAGAACATGGATACATAGATAACGTGAAGAACATGGATACATAGATAACGTGAAGAACATGGATACATAGATAACGTGAAGAACATGGATACATAGATAACGTGAAGAACATGGATACATAGATAACATGAAGAACATGGATACATAGATAACAAGAAGAACATGGATACATAGATAACGTGAAGAACATGGATACATAGATAACACGAAGAACACGGATACATAGATAACACGAAGAACATGGATACATAGACAACACGAAGAACATGGATACATAGATAACATGAAGAACATGGATACATAGATAACATGAAGAACATGGATACATAGATAACATGAAGAACATGGATACATAGATAACATGAAGAACATGGATACATAGATAACATGAAGAACATGGATACATAGATAACATGAAGAACATGGATACATAGATAACATGAAGAACATGGATGTATTGATAACACGAAGAACATAGATACATATATAACATGAAGCACGTGGATACATAGATAACATGAATAACATGGATACATAGATAACATGAAGAACATGGATACATAGATAACAAGAAGAACATGGATACATAGATAATATGAAGCACGGGGATACATAGATAACATGAATAACATGGATACATAGATAACATGAAGAACATGGATACATAGATAACAAGAAGAACATGGATGTATTGATAACACGAAGAACATAGATACATATATAACATGAAGCACGTGGATACATAGATAACATGAATAACATGGATACATAGATAACATGAAGAACATGGATACATATATAACATGAATAACATGGATACATAGATAATATGAAGCACGGGGATACACATATAACATGAGGAACACGGATACATAGATTACATGAAGAACATGGATACATAGATAACACGAAGAACGTGGATACATAGATAACATGAAGACCATACATACAGATATAACATGAAGAAAACGGATACATAGATAACATGAAGAACGTGGGTACATAGATAACACGAAGAACATGGATACATAGATAACACGAAGAACATGGATACATAGATAACACGAAGGACATGGATATATAGATAACACGAAGAACATGTATACATATATAACATGAAGAACATGGATACATAGATAACATGAAGAACATGGATGCATAGATAGCATGAAGAACATGGATACATAGATAACATGAAGAACACGGATACATAGATAACATGAAGAACATGGATACATAGATAACGTGAAGAACATGGATACATAGATAACACGAAGAACATGGATACATAGATAACAAGAAGAACATGGATACATAGATAACATGAAGAACATGGATACATAGATAACAAGAAGAACATGGATACATAGATAACATGAAGAACATGGATACATAGATAACATGAAGAACATGGATACATAGATAACAAGAAGAACATGGATACATAGATAACATGAAGAACATGGATACATAGATAACATGAAGAACACGGATACATAGATAACAAGAAGAACATGGATGCATAGATAGCATGAAGAACATGGATACATAGATAACATGAAGAACATGGATGCATAGATAGCATGAAGAACATGGATACATAGATAACATGAAGAACACGGATACATAGATAACATGAAGAACATGGATACATAGATAACAAGAAGAACATGGATACATAGATAACATGAAGAACATGGATACATAGACAACACGAAGAACATGGATACATAGATAACAAGAAGAACATGGATACATAGATAACATGAAGAACACGGATACATAGACAACACGAAGAACATGGATACATAGATAACAAGAAGAACATGGATACATAGATAACATGAAGAACATGGATACATAGATAACAAGAAGAACATGGATACATAGATAACATGAAGAACATGGATACATAGATAACATGAAGAACATGGATACATAGATAACAAGAAGAACATGGATACATAGATAACATGAAGAACATGGATACATAGATAACAAGAAGAACACGGATACATAGATAACATGAAGAACATGGATACATAGATAACATGAAGAACATGGATACATAGATAACATGAAGAACATGGATACATAGATAACAAGAAGAACATGGATACATAGATAACATGAAGAACATGGATACATAGATAACATGAAGAACATGGATACATAGATAACAAGAAGAACATGGATACATAGATAACATGAAGAACATGGATACATAGATAACATGAAGAACATGGATACATAGATAACAAGAAGAACATGGATACATAGATAACATGAAGAACATGGATACATAGATAACAAGAAGAACACGGATACATAGATAACATGAAGAACATGGATACATAGATAACATGAAGAACACGGATACATAGATAACAAGAAGAACATGGATGCATAGATAGCATGAAGAACATGGATACATAGATAACATGAATAACACGGATACATAGATAACAAGAAGAACATGGATACATAGATAACATGAAGAACATGGATACATAGATAACATGAATAACACGGATACATAGATAACAAGAAGAACATGGATACATAGATAACATGAAGAACATGGATACATAGATAACATGAAGAACATGGATACATAGATAACAAGAAGAACATGGATACATAGATAACATGAAGAACATGGATACATAGATAACATGAAGAACATGGATACATAGATAACAAGAAGAACATGGATACATAGATAACATGAAGAACATGGATACATAGATAACATGAAGAACACGGATACATAGATAACATGAACAACACGGATACATAGATAACAAGAAGAACATGGATACATAGATAACATGAAGAACATGGATACATAGATAACATGAAGAACATGGATACATAGATAACATGAAGAACATGGATACATAGATAACAAGAAGAACATGGATACATAGATAACAAGAAGAACATGGATACATAGATAACATGAAGAACATGGATACATAGATAACATGAAGAACACGGATACATAGATAACATGGAGAACATGGATACATAGATAACATGGAGAACATGGATACATAGATAACAAGAAGAACATGGATACATAGATAACATGAAGAACATGGATACATAGATAACATGAAGAACATGGATACATAGATAACATGAAGAACATGGATACATAGATAACATGAAGAACATGGATACATAGATAACATGAAGAACACGGATACATAGATAACATGGAGAACATGGATACATAGATAACATGGAGAACATGGATACATAGATAACATGAAGAACATGGATACATAGATAACAAGAAGAACATGGATACATAGATAACATGAAGAACATGGATACATAGATAACATGAAGAACATGGATACATAGATAACAAGAAGAACATGGATACATAGATAACATGAAGAACATGGATACATAGATAACATGAAGAACACGGATACATAGATAACATGAAGAACATGGATACATAGATAACATGAAGAACATGGATACATAGATAACATGAAGAACACGGATACATAGATAACATGAAGAACATGGATACATAGATAACATGAAGAACATGGATGCATAGATAGCATGAAGAACATGGATACATAGATAACATGAATAACACGGATACATAGATAACAAGAAGAACATGGATACATAGATAACATGAAGAACATGGATACATAGATAACATGAATAACACGGATACATAGATAACAAGAAGAACATGGATACATAGATAACATGAAGAACATGGATACATAGATAACATGAAGAACATGGATACATAGATAACAAGAAGAACATGGATACATAGATAACATGAAGAACATGGATACATAGATAACATGAAGAACATGGATACATAGATAACAAGAAGAACATGGATACATAGATAACATGAAGAACATGGATACATAGATAACATGAAGAACACGGATACATAGATAACAAGAAGAACATGGATGCATAGATAGCATGAAGAACATGGATACATAGATAACATGAAGAACATGGATGCATAGATAGCATGAAGAACATGGATACATAGATAACATGAAGAACACGGATACATAGATAACATGAAGAACATGGATACATAGATAACAAGAAGAACATGGATACATAGATAACATGAAGAACATGGATACATAGACAACACGAAGAACATGGATACATAGATAACAAGAAGAACATGGATACATAGATAACATGAAGAACACGGATACATAGATAACATGAAGAACATGGATACATAGATAACATGAAGAACATGGATACATAGATAACATGAAGAACATGGATACATAGATAACATGAAGAACATGGGTACATAGATAACATGAAGAACATGGATACATAGATAACATGAAGAACATGGATACATAGATAACATGAAGAACATGGACACATAGATAACATGAAGAACATGGATACATAGATAACAAGAAGAACATGGATACATAGATAACATGAAGAACATGGATACATAGATAACAAGAAGAACACGGATACATAGATAACATGAAGAACATGGATACATAGATAACATGAAGAACACGGATACATAGATAACAAGAAGAACATGGATGCATAGATAGCATGAAGAACATGGATACATAGATAACATGAATAACACGGATACATAGATAACATGAAGAACATGGATACATAGATAACGTGAAGAACATGGATACATAGATAACACGAAGAACATGGATACATAGATAACAAGAAGAACATGGATACATAGATAACATGAAGAACATGGATACATAGATAACAAGAAGAACATGGATACATAGATAACATGAAGAACATGGATACATAGATAACATGAAGAACATGGATACATAGATAACAAGAAGAACATGGATACATAGATAACATGAAGAACATGGATACATAGATAACAAGAAGAACATGGATACATAGATAACAAGAAGAACATGGATACATAGATAAACTTATATTCATTGTTGATAGTTCTCAAATAACGACATGTCACGTGTTGAAACCAGTGTTATGTAAACAAAACTTTTACAATTGAACTGTCAACATACATCTCTAATCTCGTAGTATGTTCAAACTTATAGTCTAAATATGACTTTCAGAATATCTTTAAGTGTTTTAACCTTTTCCGATGTTTGTCATCAAGTTTGTATTACACTTTTGTATTATATTGGACTACTTCGACTTTGATTGATAATGCCACTGTAACAACACTTTAAGTCACATAAAGACATAATGGAAACAAGTCGATCTGATTTACATGTACTTGATAACGAGAGCTGTTTTATAGACTTTAAAGTGATGTGAAACACTCCGGTATGGTGATCAAATAGAAATGGAGAATAATCTTGTTCAAAAGTAGTATTTTTTACAAACAGCATATCCAAATTGACAACACGCATATATATGAATTAAATGCAGTGGCTGTCGATGGCGAAATCTTTTTCATCAGTTTATCGCCGATAGATGCGTCCCGAATTGAGTAGTAAATATTTACAATTGAGCTTCGTTCTGACGATGTTTTCTATGGAGTGGTACGGTCGATTTGCTTCAAATTTTCGGCGATGTTAGTAGAATGTTATATTCCTCCAATTGACATAGCGCCTGGATACTAACTGATCAGTTTTTCTCACCAGAACAAGTACATGATATGTCTTTAATAAAATGTATGTTATTTCGCAAGCACCCTCCACTTTGAATAAATTGAGTCCATATTAAGCAATTTTGGCATAGTCAACGACAAGACATTCATTATTTATTATATTATATCGAACATTGGTGCCAATTCTTGCACAGTTTCTCTGTCTGATTTGACAACATTTTATTTACCGTAAATTTTGGAAATCGGTCTAAGATTTTACAATTTACGGCATTCTTTTGACGATGGCAGGGGAGCATAACTATATTATTAGTTACATGTAACAGCATCTCTTCGTGATTCATGCATTTATGTCTATAAATACGTCATTGGCAAATACATTGTGGCGAAATTTTAGAAGTTAACTTGCTTAACTTCGATTAACACGGAAATAAAGTCCACTGGCATTACAAAATGAGGACCGGCCGCTTGCCAACTAAACGGACAAACTATTAAATAGCAATGATCGGACATTTGTGAGATCACTACAATTCAGCAATAAATCTAATAATATACCAATATTGCAACAATTATCCTTACAAGGTATAGATTAAGATTGGCCATATCTTCAGGCGGCAATCCGATTTCGCGAAATGAGTTTGTTGCTATAAATAGAAAAAGAATAGTAGGCATGTAGGAATCCTACTGGGGTACTATTGTAAAATAGTATAGCAGAGTGAAGCCAATCAGAATTCGAGAAAGTCACGTGAGATATAATATCCCATTATAATACATGTACATGTATACTTAATAACTTTTACCATCGTCATATCAATGTCTCTAGCACCGATATATTAATGTCACGGGCGGCGTTCGTTGCAGAAATATTCATATTTGTTCAAATCGCCATCAACAGAAGGAATATTAAAATATATATAGTTTTCTTCATATGCCAAACATAATCAGCGCGTATATAGTATATTGTCGTCAAGACGTACGATGGTGTACGTAAACAAGAACTTGCTCGTGTTACAGAAGTTTTGCTTCTGTTTAATAACACAGCCCAATTCTATTGGTTAATCACCCACAAATGATATAAACGCTCTTTACTTTTCCATATCAGGAAAACAGTAACAAATAACGCTCTGTATGTTTACCATATCCGGATCTAAACAAAAGCCAGGTTCTGTAACGTTTTTTGCTTTTGTTTACATAACAAAGGAAAACATTTGACAATAACATACTGTTTATGCCATATTTCTGATTGGTATAAGAACAAAGTCTGTCTATATTTTACTATTCTTTCTGTTTATGGCGGTTTTTGGCGGAGCTGAATATTTTAACAACATACCCACCGCCAACGCCGCCCGTATCTTTAATGTCTCCATCCCTCATGTTTTGTGGAGCTCTGTGGTCCGGTGGTTATCGCGTCGGACTTGTATTCGCTGTAAACACATCGATACGGGTTCGCAGCGCGTCGCCGGTCATTGAGTCTCCGCACGGCAGTCGCTTGGCCGCTTTGAGCGACGTGCAATTGTCGGATTGCTCGCTGTATGAAGTTGTGACCCTCGAGCAAGGTCGCTCGTACTGTGTCGGCTTCGCATCACTCATGCGTTAAAAGAGTACCAGTCAGCTTGTCATACTGATGAGTATCAGAGCATGTTCTGATAAAACTAGAGCAGTGCCTGCAATGGCTGCAGCCGGTTCATTGGTTGGCTTGTACAAATGACTGGGGTAATATTGTACCAAGCGTGTTAGAGCAAGTAATTGGTTAATCGCTATATAAAACTGGCCATTATTATGTTTTGCAGCAGAAAACCCCGCGGGCAAAGAGTCTCAACGAAACGCACCAGTCCATGTCTGTGAACCCAAAACGTCACAGCATAGCTGCACCAACACAGCACAGCCAAATGGAGTTACCTGCTGCTGCGTGCAGCACACCGGATGTAGAATCGTCTAACATGGTGATGATGGCAACATTAACAAAGTTTTTCGGAGTTCTAAATGTCGATGGGATTCCTGATTCGCCCCCGTGTGTACCTCGCGTCAGCTCTTTCCTCAGTGGTTCAGAGACATACGATGCATCCGTCAGTAACATGACATCGAACTCCTGCTTACAAGAAGAAACAAATGACGCTAGTTCCATACTTTCAAGTGCAGGGCCTTACAGGTTTGATTTAAATACATCTACTTTACCACACGGGGGAATCGATCGAAGGCCGCTCCGAGCAGCCAATTGCAACGAGGCACTCCGAGTTTTTGAGTCATTTTTGGATACAGGAATTTAGAACTCCGCACTAAACCAAAGATTCCGGACAAATGGAGAGGAATGTATCATCTGTTTTAGGTTTGCCCAGTAATATGGTTATTGTCCAGCACGCAGTGGGTAGTGGTGGAACGAGTCGAACGACAGAGAACACGATATATAATGCTGTAGGTGTGCCAGAAAATGGTCACTCATGACGAAAATACCGGCACTGTTGACAAAACATCCATTATTTGGCACGGACAAGTACGCTACTTGCTATTTACGATTAAATGTACTTGAAGCCAAATATTACTACAAGCAGCCCCATACATTTTAGCCCAAAATTCCCCAGAATAAGCGTACGACTGAGTTAAACGGGAAGGGTGGTGTAGCGATGATTTGCCAACGAGGCTGAATGGTGATAGTCAACGAGGTCCCACCGAGAGACTATATAATATATACATAGGAGTACGGTTATCAAAATGGAGCTTTACGTTTTGGTGTATAAAATGGCACTGCTTTAGCCCGAGTTTCTCTTACTCGCAAATGCTATATTCCTTGGATGGATCATGGCACAATTCACATAAAATTAATTTTTATTTTTTTAATAACTTGGCTGCATACATTGATTGGTGCGTAAGACATAAGGGTTATCCTGAATGTTATATCACTCAAACTGCACTAGCTATGCTGACACAAAATAGGCATGCATGGACCCCGCAATAATGAATATTTACTGATCTACAGTCTGTTCCAAAGATTCCAATAGAGTAGAATATAATATTTATTGCAATACACCACAATTATATTGGCAGTTGCAAGTTGCATAATGATTAAACATGTAAAACACAAAATGATATACATTGCGTTTAACAAAAGTTATATGCGGAGCATCATCATTCGAACACGCAATAACAAAATGCATTTCAGTTTTAACACGTGCTGAGCGCACACTTGATACTAATATGAATCGTACGTGACACGTAGTGGAGCAACCACACATGATGTGCCTCAAATTTGCCTTTTTTCGGCGACATAACGCTAAGAATAATTTATGTAAAATCATACAGTGGTCACGACGGAGACTACATGCCAAATTGACAAGACGTGTCGTGGATTGTAAAATCTTGTCTGGATTATCGTCATGACTTCTTCATTTTTCGTTTTCATTAAGCTGACCAACGAAATTGGTCTAAATGAAATTAATAGACTTAATTAAATCACATGTGAATTATTCGTAAGTTATGAAGTAGTTACTTTTATTTTTATCGCGAAGCTTCATTTCCAATTCCGCGTATTTTGCAATCTCCACACGGTTGCTAACCGGAAGTTACGTGACAATTTCTCCAAAATCTATACCCGCGATCTTGAAAAATCACTGATGGATATAGAAAAACATATATGACGTCATTCACCTGCTTTAGGTATAAGCACCATTGGTGGTTGCTAATACTATGGGATAACGATTGTGCAACCAATTTAAAGATAAAGATATACTGAAATAACAAGTCATCAGTGTATACTTATTACATAAATAAGTTAATAATTAGGATCGTTATGTCCTATTTTTTTCAGAAAAAGAAAATGTGAATAAACAATTCCACTCATAAAAAAGTATAAACTTGTCGCCAAACAGGCGATAGTTGGTCTTCCAAAACTCAGTTACAGTGCTTATATGGAGCAAACGATAGAGTCTCGTCAAAATTTTCCTGTCAAAAATGCTGTGGTGTAGCTGGGGAATTTCGTCTTGCAATGGTTCGTCTTGGAATACCGTGCCTATCCATGGACCCCATCCCCCTCTTTCTTTGGTCGAATCTATTCCCCCCCCCCTCCATGAAAAATAGGATATAATGCTCCTAATGATTAACTTATTTATATATGTAACATGTACATATTGGTTTGTCTTGTTATTTCAGTATATCTTTGGTTGGGCAATCGCTATCCCATATAGTATTATTCACATATTGGAATCATTGGCCAACAGTTTAAATTTTACATTTAATCAACACCTGTTGATTAAAGGTACTCAATCCGAACAGAGGGTCCCCATCTCAACAGATTCCAACAACAACAATCCGATCAGAGGGTCCTATATTACTATTTCTTTGGCTTTGGGAGTAAAAAATATTTGATTTGAGACGAGGTACCCATCAAACAAAGCTCAGAGTTGTTAGATATTGATTTTTGAAATTTGTTATGTTCTCGAGATGAGTACTAATAATTGCCGTCAATTTCGTATCCTGCTCTCGATGTGTACACCAAAACAATATTCAAACAGACAAGGATGGATAACTCTAAAATCAAGGGGTAATAATAACACAATTTTGACTGAGTTCTGGGCCATATAGTATTCCCGATAATGAAAAATAATAGATTTCTAAAATCGATATCTAACAAATCTGAGCTTTGATGGGTGACTTCCTCGACTCGAATCAAATATTTTTGACCACCGAAGCCATTGAAATAGTAATTGAGAGGAGTTTTATCGGATTGAGTACCTTTAAACGTGCCTACTGTTGATTAAACTTCGCAGAGTGGATTAAACTTTTTCCATACAATTTGAACGGAAACGTGTTTATCCATCGCGTTGTAAAGATCGTGGCATAAACTACGCAGAGTGGATAAAACTTTCTCCATACAATTTGAACGGAAAAGTGTTCATCCATCGCATTGTAAAGATCGTGGCATAAACAAAATTTACGTATAGTGTTTATGAATAACAAATTTAATCCACTCGTGGGATTGGCGATTTACACCACTCGCTGAAGCTCGTGGTGTATATCGCCAATCCCACTCGTGGATTAAATATGTTATTCAGAAACACTATGCGTATATTATATACACCAAAGCGTAAAACTCCATTTTGATAATCGTACTTCTGTGTAATCATTCGGTGGGGCCTCGTTGACTATCACCGTTCAGCCTCGTTGGCAAATCATCGCTACACCACCCTTCGCGTTTTACTCCGTCGGATGCATATCCTGGGGAATTTTGGGCTAAACTTTCTGGGGCTGCTTGGAGTAATATTTGGCTTCATGTACATTCAATCGTGAATAGCGAGTACTATATTTGTCCGTGCAAAATAATGGGTGTTTTGTCAACAGTGTCGGTATTTTCGTCATGAGTGACCATTTTCTGACACATCTACATCATTGTATATCGTTTTCTCTGTCGTTCCACCACTTACTTAGTGCTGGAAAATAATCATATTACTGGGCAAACCTAAAACAGATAATACATACCTCTCCATTTGTCCGGAATCTGTGGTTTTGTGCGGAGTTCTAAATTCCTGTTTCCAAAAATGACTCAAAAACTCGGAGTGCCTCGTTGGCTGCTCGGAGTGGCCTCCGATTGCTCGGAGCGGCCTTCGATCGATTACCCGTCTGGTTATAATAGCTGAAACAGGCTCCATTTGGGAGCATTTATTCACAGTCGGGGGGGGGGGGGGGATTTGTGCGTTAGGGGCCTGCGGCCCATGTGTGCACTACGCGCACATTTTGATATTAGACAGAGGCTGCCAATTTCTTATTTGATAATTTACATTGTTTGATTTAAAAAACGATTTTTTAAAAATAATTTTTTCTATTTGGCTCCTTGCTCAAATTAAGAAACTTTTAATTGTTTTTTGTTTTTTGTTTTTACTAAATTTTTTAAAATCAAAATTTCGAAAAACTAACGCCGTTATAACTTCCGTCAGGGTAACCCGAGTCACCACACCACATATGATTGAATTGAAATCGGTCATATATATAAGAGTAGGATCTGTCTGTCGGTCCGTCTGTGCGGATATCCATATATTTTGAAGACCTCTGTTTGTCTGTCTGTCTGTCTGTATGTCATTTAGACAAATCTACGATTCTCGACCGATCGGGACGAAACTTGGTACGTGTGTGTAGTTTGACCAGGCGGTCGTCAACGTCGTATTGGCGAGCCCGTGCGACGCCCGTGCAGCACATGCGCAGACGAGATATCGGAAACGGGTGGAGCTATCGACTTGAAATTTGCTATGTGAATGTATCTTGCCCCGGATACGATTTTTATCGGGTCGCCGAGCCCGTGCGACGCAAGCTTCGTGCATGCGCAGACCAGATCTCGGAAACGGGTGGAGCTATCGACTTGAAATTTGGTATGTGAATGTATCTTGCCCCGGATACGAATTTTATCGGGTCGCCGAGCCCGTGCGACGCCAGTTTCGCGCATGCGCAGACCAGATCTCGGAAACGGGTAGAGCTATCGACTTGAAATTTGGTTTTTGAATAGCCCGGACAACGTCGGGCTCATCGGCTAGTCTCATATATATTTTGAAGACCTCTGTTTGTTTGTTTGTTTGTCTGTATGTCTGTATGTCATTTATACAAATCTACGATTCTCGACCGATCGGGACGAAACTTGGTACGTGTGTGTAGTTTGACCAGGCGGTCGTCATTGTCTTATTGGCGAGCCCGTGCGACGCCCGTGCAGCGCATGCGCAGACGAGATCTCGGAAACGGGAGGAGCTATCGACTTGAAATTTGCTATGTGAATGTATCTTGCCCCGGATACGAATTTTATCGGGTCGCCGAGCCCGTGCGACACCAGCTTCGCACATGCGCAGACGAGATCCGATGGACACATTTGCAAGTCCTACATCGTTTGTCACCACATTTATCAACTAAATTTAGTTTGACACCAGTTGTGAATCTTGCTTTTGTCAGAATCTTTTTCAAGTTTTTCGGCTGACGTTTGCTCGATAAAATATCACCTGATTTCATTACCGCATTCGTTATTTCACTTTTCTGTAGGATGCACAGGGGGGAGTCTGCAAAAAAAATCCGTATATAGGGCCGGGGTGGGTGGGTATTCCAGAGGCGGAAAAAATTGTGCTTGTAAATTTTTTCCAAAATGGGTTTTTTTCAAACAATTTACAAGTACTGACCATGTAATGTTGTTTGTAAGCATGTTAATACCATGCTTGTTGGTATAGGGCTATATAGGCAGCTATAGTGACTCTTTAGCCTCAGATTTAGCAAAATTCTGGATTTCACAGGATCCCGGCCCACTTCACAGTGGACCACCATAATAGCGTTCAGGAAACTTATGATCAACGGAAGAAATATATAGTAACAAAATTAATATATTACCTGAATAAAAGTAATAAAACAAAAAAACTGTATCACAAATTGGATACTACATGGTGAATACTCATTGATGACTAGATATCATTAACCTGATTGTTGCATATAAACATGAAATTGAAAAGGGTATCTCATAAATTTCTAATGTCTGAAATACTGTCTTGTTCTGGCATGTAATCAAATTCATTCCTTCTGGTTATTTCTCATCTTGAAAGATTGCAAGTAATGTTAATTTGCAACAATTATCCAAATAAAACTGAATTGGTTATGAATGATCGTTACTGTTTACTGCTCAGACAATCCCAACTGAAGGTGACGCTATTCTCATTGAATTTCCGAACTTCATTTTGGAGCTTTACTGCTCAGCAAGACTAAACTAAAATACTAATTGTATACTGTTATCACTTACAAATAGATGAACTGTTCTCTGTCAGACACAACACACTCGATATATTAAGGCTATAGTGGGGTCTAGGGCGATTTGTGACATATAGTGTACCTACACAATGCTTTATTATTGTTGTTAGATACTGAAAACACCAGGAAACACCTGGAAATAGTTTATTTTTCAAAAAAAAGGATAGTGGAATGGGATTGAAAGGCAGTTAACACAGTTATTGAAGAACGGCTAAAAAAAAACCTCTGAAATTTTGAAATAAACATGAGAAAGGGGGGTGGGTCCCCAAAATTTTGGAGGAAATTATTTTTTTTTTGCACAAATGGGGTGGTGGGTTCCTTGGGGTCGGAAAAAAACCTTTTTGGGCCCTATATGTGCAATTTTTTTCCAGACTCCCCCCTGGGAATGATGTGGGTTATATATATGTGGAACTAATGGAGTTGGATCGGAGTTTAGCTTTGGTGACTTTTCTGCGCGTAGATCCGCGATGGGAATGGCTCTTGTGCATTCTATGCCATGCTGCATGTGTCAGTTTTTTCGTAGAGTGTTTTTTTTTCTTGAAAAACCTTCAGTTCAGTACATCTATGGTCACGTTGTTTGTCTTGACCGACGATTGTGCACACCTGTCTTGCCAGCCAATAGGAGATGTTACTCTTAGTGTGCGATGGGTGGCACGAACGGAAATCCAGATATTTATGTGTGTTTGTTAGTTTGTAGAATATGTCCGTTTGTAATTTATGTTGTCAGCCAAAACAAGCACATCCAGAAATGGTAATTTTTCACGGCTCCATTCTGATGTAAATTTTATTGATGGATGAAGTGAAAAAAAAAAAAAAAAAAAAAAAAGTGTGTTCAACGCAGCGGCGACATCGAGAAAGAAATTCGTGAGTGATAAAAGTAACGGCTCGTGAAAATAACGTAATTTAATTACGGACGCAAGACAAGGCGGATCATTGAACTGAATACAAACAAAATTAATATTAATAAATATTAAATATCAGTAGAGTCAGATTCAGTCATACTGTATGGAGTCACTGCCGTATATAATCAGATTCAGTCATACTGTATGGAGTCACTGCCGTATATAATTTGGTCGCCGATACTCATACTGTATGGAGTCACTGCCGTATATAATTTGGTCGCCGATAAATATATTGTTGAATTTTGACGGCATGAACTTGGAAACACGCACATTTGTAACTTTGACCATTTTCAGGGAGCATAAAACAACGGTGATTCACCGAACAACTAATGAAACGGTATGGGACCATCGTCCGACACGCCAAACCCACAGCATTTTCTAAGAGTGTAGTTTATCGCAGAGATTTGTATATATACATTAATCAGCATTAAGTCTAAATGCTCCAATTGTCAGCATACAAACGTTAGGAGTTATTTCATTTTAAAAGGCTGCTATAAGCGTAAAAATCATGGAAAAGAGGGACGAGTCCCCAATTTGTTTTTGCAAACACCCCCCCCCCCCCCGATTTTTTTACGTCATTTTTGCGAAACGGATTTTTGGCTCGGTTTTACTTTTACAACGACGACGAGTCGCCAACGTTAATCGTAACTGCTAACTGAGTTTGTGAAACCAACATATTGTGTCCTTCCAGGTCCAGGGTCAACACACTGAGAGCCAATACCCACTATGTGAATGCGGCGGGCAGTTCACGTATTGCTGGCACGTCCAACACGACAGATTCCACAGGATACGGATTAATTAATATGCTCAAAGAAAGCCGATGTCCCGTCATGAATAAAGCAGTGTTAGCTATAGCGGACTGTGTGAGAAATAACGGGAAAGACAATCCGAAGTTTATGCCGATGAAAAATGGTACTAGACAGCGGACGACGACCTCGTGTCCTCCAGCGCCAACGGGTGGGTTTGCAGCGTTACATGAACTGGCAATGACCAGATCTCGGTCAAATACCGCACCGTTTTGTCCAGGAACATCAGACATGAAAGTGGAAAAGTAAGGAAATAAATCGGGGAAAGCTGATTTAAACAAATATTATTTAGGCCACAACATCGCGGACGCGTCACGAAAAGTCCCCTAAAATCCGAATTGAGCTTTCTGAGTTACATCATTTTTTCCATATAATTAAAATAAATATATTTTTCACAATCATGGAAATAATTGGATGCTGTAACAATTTTTCAGCCGAAACGTATAAAAAAGGCACTCAATATTGTTCGGTACACAATTCTGGAACCAAAGACACCCATTCAAAGGGAAACTTCGAATGAATTTCGCAGACATGAATATGAAATAAAACACTGAGCCAAAACAATGACGATTTTGAAGGAAAACTGTTGCATTCGATGTCGGATTTCTCGGGCTTCTTAAAAAATAGACACACGCTATCTATTTTAAAAACTGCACAGACACCACTCCGTCGCTATAATAGGCAGAATTAGCAAGTACGCATATCATAAGTCAAAACTTGTTAAAACATAACCCTACCCCTAAAACTGGTTGTCAACGATCTGGCCGAATTTTGCTCTTCTACTTTGTCTAATCTAGTCATATGCATTACGCAGTTATACCAGTCTATGTTAACTATGAGTATATACGAGAGCGAATATAGTGACACGATCAGAAAAAATACAATCGCGGTCATGAAATGGCTGTCAAAATGGCCGCAACCACCAAGCTAAGCCAAGACGAAAGCAACTTATTGTATAACCACCTGGTAGGTAAAATACGTATTAGTAATATACAAGTCTGTTGTTATATATCTTTAAAGGTACACAGATCATTAAAACAGATCCATATGGAGGATTTATCGGTCATTGCAACGCAAGTCAAACTCAATGATTTACGTCTTTAAAATTTCGGATTTTCTGTTTACAGTCGGGGCCAAACATATTAATTTCGGGCATGCAACATACGAAGTAATGTTTCGCCACACAGTGTATGGTAGTTTCATTCGGCGTGATGATAAATTATTGAATGTAACGCAGAAACTTAGATGCATATCCTTGTGGTATAAAGAGTAGTTACATTTCCGGATTTTTCAGCACTGTCCGTGATAATAAACCATACACGTATGTTGCAATGCTTATTATATTGCAAAGAAACCGCCACCTCTTCAAAAGATTAGCACTCCATCACACCAGATCAAATAGACAGTACATCGTACATTTTATATACGACTAATTTTCGTGCTACTTCCGAACCGATGTCTTTGTAGACAATTTGTTCAACTTACTTCAGTCGGCAACTTGCAACTGGAATATGCTATTGCGCAATGTACAATATTAGTTTTCCGTATTTTGTTGTTTTGAAAATATCTTACCAAAACCACCCATGAACTTGTGCAAAATACCAGGTGACCAGCGTTTAAAGCTATTATTTCCGCATTGGACATTGACTCAATGTTGCTATTTATGGTTGTTAGTTCAGCAGTTATGTGTAACATTAGGGAGAATGGATACACACGGTAATGCGGTTGCAGAGAACTTATACTCTTCGCGTATGTGTGACCTTGGTAAATATAACCAAATATTATTTCCCGGTATAAAGACAGTCTCTGTCAATGAGTATGTGGGCAATTTTGGTCATGTTTAGATTTTTATGAAGATAGTATATGGTACTCCTTTGTGTTTTGAAAAATTACGTTCATAGTATACCACCATGCATTCTTGTGATAAAAGCGAAATATTCGTGTTTTATTACTTGATCTTAGGCAACTATGACTAATATTTTAAGACACGGAGAATATAATCTACACAATTCACCCATTACTCTATGAATATCTCTCATACTGCTCTATAACATTGCATTTTGAAAGGGTTGATGGTGTATATATCAAAAGAAACGATGACCGGTCACATTAGTGATACTGTTATGAGTACATATATTTCAGCATTTAGGAAAGGTCACAGAATCAATTCGTCGCTATTAAATTTCACTTTACAGTGTAGTGTACACATATATCACACGATTCAAGATAAAGAGTGCAGAAAAATTGCCTTATTCTTCCGTTTCTTTGCGCCCAAAAAGTCCAGATTTAACCATTGTATGAGACCTTGCTTTTCGCTAAAATTATCTCTCGTGAGATATATTATAGTCTATTTTGGCCATTTTGGTGGCCATTTTGGGACATACATTCTACTAATATGGTTCACGACTAAGCATTGTTTGTATATATCTCAATGTATTATGAATTTGGAATTAATTGATCTACGCATGACTGAATTCGCATATGGCCTGATGGAAATGCTTCAGAATTTGAACCACTCCGAAAAATCGAGATATCTCAAAAAGCTCAACTCGGATTTTAGGGGACTTTTGCCATGTTGTTCATAAACATGTTCTTATTGATCCCTGAAAAAAATCAGCTTTTCCCGATTGTTTTCCCTAGTGAAACCTAATGTACCTGGACTAATTTCTGTAGTCGCAAATCTGACACATCGCAAACAGTTCTCATTCCGTCGCTGAATGCGTCTCCCGGTGATGCGCCATCGAGTGACGACTCAGGTTCCACCCAGGCGTATCTCGGCTGGCAGTGAACTCCACCGACTGATGTCGAAGTCGCGAGAGTGAAACGCCAGGCGACGTCACGGTTTTCTCTCGGCGCGGATACATATCACGCGATGGGCAATTAGATCACTTTGGAACAGCGGACGAGACAGACAAACAGCGGATACGGAAACAGGAAGACGCGAACTGCCCCAGGGCCCTGTACTATAGATTCCTAATAGCTGTGTTTTGATTTGCGGAGAACGTTCCTCGGTAAATTCCTAGCCTTGTAAAGCGAGACTTGCGTACTATAGTACTCGAGCAACTGTATTCTTGTAAATGACTTGCATTGTTTATTGGAATTTAACAATAGTCGATTATCATCTGTTCACACCATGCGTCGTTGTGAACTGACTAATATGATATTCTCGGCGAGCCATCTGTATCTGGGATTCATTTCAGCATCGAGATGCTCGGTTTCTGGGGTGAAATGAGTGGCCCAACGCTACATCTTTGTGATATTCTATAGTACGCCAATTGTCTATCTTAGGAAAAAAGAAGAACTCACTTGACGGGCTGATAAATTACCAAAAGAAATAACACAGCATCGGGTAGAACACGGTGTTAAAATTACACGTATGCGAGACTGAATTAGTTGTTGTCACCACAGTGAAACGCGAGCAAATGTCAATATGTAGGATTATCGTTAGTATGGGTGTATCGCGCACTCATCCTTAGCCCTATGTCGGCGTGCAAGGTTTCTCTGGACCAATACATGTCATATCATGTTGAGTATGCACGGGCAAAAATAAATAGATTTTGGGATGGGATTCATAAATAGAGAGAATTTGCCTTTGATAAACACAGGATTTCCACAGACATGTTGTGACGGGCGATTCTCATCAAAATACAATTGGGGATTTCATGCAGGGACGTGTCGATGGGGGTTGTGTGCATCCAAAGTTCATTATGATCCCACATATGTTGGAATTATGGAGTTAAATGGCAATAAGTTTCGAAGTTTCGATTGGTTGGAGCTGTTGGGTTGGGGATTTCTAACAGTTGGAAATCTTGAGTAACCATTGCAGAATTTTAACCGAATGGGGTGCAAACATAGTTTCCCGGAAATATTCCCGGAAATATTATCTGGTTCAAGGGATGGGGGCTCTCGGGTAGCGGAGACCCTATACATAAACGTTACCCGCGATTCCGTGCCAGAAAAATGGCACTGAGTTTGAAATTAATTCTGGAGAATAGGTTGTAATTATTCCAATATTTAAATTTTCCAGCTAATATAACTTCAAATTATACTTTATACCACAAGTATGATGTTTTCCTACATTCAGTCTAATTTTGGTTGTAAAATCTAAGTTGGACATACCCCCTTCTCCATAAACAAAAAATAACACCAACCCTTTGGGAACGGAAAATATACTTGAATTATTATTTCACAGTTTGTGTCTCTCAAAATAAAGTAGTTTCATTTCGCGCCCCCGCGTGTATGATGAGCTGCTGTCTCTTGGTAATGTATGGGCGCTGGGGGTTTTATTTATAGAATTTGGGATTTTTGGGATGCATTAAAAGTTGTAGTGCGATCCCGAGGCCGAGTCCGGTAAAAGGTGTAGTTGGGATTTCAATTTCGTTTATTGTCATTTACATTATTATATCATGCAGCAATTAATTCTAACGGGAATTCGCGCGTTAACAATTAATTAGCGTGCTGCTCGTTATGTGTTTCTATTGTTCTTTAATCTGCTTTGTTGCATTGTTATTTGAACATCTTTCGTTTATTTTCACGTAACATAAATCAGAATGCTATCAACTATTATACTGCACGGGGATTTGGCGATTGTATAAAAAAATTAATTGGAACATGAATCCTGCGAGGTGTTTGTTTATATCGGTGTTTAACATGTTATTTAATATCGTTTAGTGAATTTTTTCATTTAGTTATACGCAAAAAAAAATATCGGCATGTTATATTCGAAATGAATTGGGATGGTCATTTTTAACCAATTCCCACGTTACTCCTTCGTGCTGTTGTAAATATTGACTTTTGATTTCAATTGTATACGGAATATATCGAAGCTATGAATAGAAATGTTATTAAGAAAAGTTCCAACACTAACCCTTCACATTGGTTGTGGCCTAACTCTCAACATCGTTTTTATTTATGTGTACAGAGGATATATCAGAATGCTATATTAATTGAAGAATGTTAAGATATTACACATCCCCTTCCCATGACCATGTTTTAATTTATCCTCATGGGGGAGGGGGCATATTATAATTAGTCCTCATTGGACCATATTTTAATTGATCCTCATGGGACTATATTGTATTTCACCCCAGTGGGACCGTAGTTTAATCATCACTGATGACACCATATTTTAATTTTAATTAACCCTCATAATGGGACCATATATTTATTCTTTAATTAAGTAACGTTACCATATTTTAATTGACCTTAGTGGGACCATATTTCAATTAACCCTCATGGGTCAATATTTGATTAACCCTCATGGGACGATATATTAATTAATCTCATATGACCATATTTTATTTTAACCGTGATGTGACCATATTTTAATTTACCCTCATCGGACCATATTTCAATTAAGACTATCTGGGTGTGACCATATTTTAATTCACCATCATGGAACCATACATGTATTTTAATTAATCCTTATGAGAGGTCATATCAGGAGTGCATTACCTGAGGCCATTCTTAGATCAGCATTACGCCCCCAAGTGTATATTGGCAAGTATATCTGACCATGTCGCAGGAGGTGGTGGACTAAATGTGATTAAAACATACTCGGTATTTGCGTAGTTGGATACTAAATGTGATTAGAAACGTGCTCGTACTTGAACCACGTTACAAAGATCGCAAATTTTTGCCCGATTATTATTCTGCATGCTATTTCATGCGCTATACTATGACCATGCACTATTTCAAATGAAATTAGAAAAAAGATATCACATATAATCAACTACATAGGCGCTACCTATATACAGATTTTTCACAATCACCCCATTAAAGTTGTTATATTGTATATATGGCTAATAATATGATATTGAGGGCGCTACCATTTCTGACTATGGTTTTCTTGTATGTAATGATTTGGGTTATGTGGGAATAGTTTGGAAGAGTATATATAACGGTGCTTTTCCGATGAAGATAAAGTCGTTTCATGTGGAATGATTTGGATTGTGTGGGTTATTGTATAGATCATCCGTTAGTTGGCTTTGCAATCTGAAATGGAGGTTGTGTTGATTATATATACATGCAGGTATTTTGTTCCATTTGAGAACAACAGATGGGAGGAAGGAGTTCATAAAATGTTCAGTATCGGTGAAATAGGAGTGAAACCCGTTTTGAAATATAAAATTATATTCCGATCGTTCTCCGGATAATACTGTTATGCGATTTCTCAGATTCATAATATGAATCGCACGTGACACGTAGTGGAGCAACCACACATGACGTGCCTCAAATTTGCCTTTTTTCGGCGACATAACGCTAAGAATAATTTATGCAACATCATGCAGTGGTCACAACGGAGACGACATGCCAAATTGACAAGACGTGTCGTGGATTATAAAATATTGTCTGGGTTATCGTCATGACTTCTTCATTTTTCGTTTTCATTAAGCTGACCAACGAAATTGGTCTAAATGAAATTAATAGACTTAAATCACATGTGAATTCTTCGTAAGTTGTGAAGTAGTTACTTTCATGTTTATCGCGATGCTAACCGGAAGTCACGTGACAAAATCTCCAAAATCTATACCCGCGATCTTGAAAAATCACTGATGGATATAGAAAACATTATATGACGTCATTCACCTTCCTTAGGTATAAGCACACTTGGTGGTTGCTATTAAATTATTAGCGGGTTAGGGTTTGTACACACACTGGCGAATTTACCTGACAATAGTTGGAAATTACACGACCATGGATTATTTACACACCTTCAAATATTAAGCATCTCATTATTAAAGTACTTCAGTTACGTTTTTACATGTGATATCCCTCTGTGGTGAATTACCGGAAGGTCTGCTGAGCGGATTTCCTCCAGTGTGTGAGCAAAGTCTTATTAATATCCCTTAATATATTCAGCCAAAACATACTCCAAAACTTGATATTGAGAAAACTGACCGTTGCGTATCCATGTGTGTCCATGCATTTTACAAATATTTGTTTATTCATTTGAATCTTATCTAAATTCAAATTTAAATATATAAAACTGTATCTGAAATTTAAAGTGAAATAGTTAAATTAATAAACAGCCATTATTGGTGAAATTCTGCCACATTCAGGGGTGCCGGGTAGACGGCCGTCATTGCAGGCCACGGCACTCCAAACAATACTTGTATGAATCCCATTTATATTATCATGTTTTATCATGTACATATTGTATTGTGAAATAAATATTATCCTATCCTATCCTATCCTAAAAGGTCGTCTTCCTTCTTTACTGAATAGGTTATATATCTAATTGTAGTGGTAATATTATATATACATTGTATTGGTCTTTTGTTCATCTGTAATGATGTTCAGTAAATATAAGCAGACGGCAGCCAGCCAAACAGTTAATACAAATGCAAATACAAATTCATATTAATTGACGGGCAATGTTCAGTTAATAAGTTCAACAAAACGGACTATGACGGTTAGTTGAACTTATTATCTGAATATTTTGTGAGGGTACTATTCGTCAATAAGTACTATTTATTAAAAGGGTTAAAACGACTCCTGTGCTTCAAGGCTAAATTAAGAGGGAGGTAAAATGGAAACATTTGAATGGGGAATTCAGTGTTAATTTTTGAGAAAAGATTGATCAAACCTTAAAAAGCGCAGGTGTCCATATCATACCTTTTTGAAGAAAAGTTTGAAGACTTATATAGTGACAACGCGAAGCGGAATTTTGATTTTCGTCCCAGGATGGATATTATTGGACATTGTTAAAAAATAGGTCACCATTGTTTATCATTGTTTATAATATTCCCATCAAATGTCACAAAACAAAACATAAAATGAAAAATCTGCTTTGCATTCTCACCAGATATATACTCAAACATTCCAACAAGACATGAAGTATTAGTCTACGGTTTGTAAATATTGAGTAATCTTGTCTTGAAAATTAACACTGCATTCCCCATCTAAATGTTTCCACTTTACCTCCCTCTTAAACCTACTTATTTAATCCCAGGCTTTTTTCGAGTTCCTAGGTAAAATAGGTGATCAGTTGTACCGGCAATACATAATATAGCCGACTATATTAAGATATGTACAGTTATTTTACTGACATTTCAGTATGTATCATCTCACTCTATCCGCGGGTTACTTGACTTACTTCTAGAAAACATAGAAAACGACGAACAGTTTTTTATGAGTTTTATTGCGCGCGCCGCGTGTATACTAATGTCCAAAGTCTTGTTTCGCCTGGGCGCTGGAGTTTACGCTGGGGTTTTTATTTATAGATATTTGGGACAGATTAAAAGTCGAACTGCGCGACCCAGAGGCCGAGTCCGGTAAAAGGTGTAGTTGGGAATTTCAATTTCGACATTATTATGTCAATAATGTTGATTTTTAGTTTGTGACAAGCTATGTCAATTACAAATAAAAGAAATGAAAAAGATAATTTGTAAGTCTTATATTTCAACTTTTATAGACATTTTCGTTCTGCAGCCCACTGAGGGTTGTGGTCGGAGACGGCCGAGTCGGTCACCGGTTCGTTAATTAGGTGCTGGTTGTTATTGTTATTTTAACGGAATTCTGAGTTGGTCATTCGCGAAACCAATATATTTTATATTCTATAATTACAAACATAGGTATATAATATATTATCTTGAGCGCGTTACCATTTCTGACATTGGTTTTCTTGTATACAAATAGAGAACCAACCTTAGGCTACGTCCATACGCTGGCAAGTTTGCATGGTATGTTTTTGCGGGCATTTCGTCATAGAAAACCACATTGGTGCCAGAATATGAACGGAACCGTGCATATAACATGCATCTTTACCAAAGCGAAAGACATGAGAAGTAACATTTATCTAATTCCACTTGTAACAGTGCTATTGGAATTTGCCTTCAAATACCTGTATGATTTATACTTGCGAGATAATTGCATGATATTTACAGGCAAATTCCGGTAGCATCGTTACTATATATTGGAAGTACAGAGATTTTAATTCGAACGTAGTTCGCTTGGGCACAGATGCACGTTATGCATGTGCTTGTTTCCGTTCATATTATGGCATCATATCGTTTTCTACGACAAAATGACTGCAAACCATACCAGTATATATGTCAGTGTATGAACGTACCCTTACTCTGGCATAAGTGCACTCAATAAAATATTTGGCGCAAAGTCCAGTGAGGATAAATTCCAATGGCTGCGGACACACGTATCACATTAGCGATGGTATAGTAGGACCGATGGGGTCATTGTCACAAGGCATCGATCACATTCGTAGCCAGCTTTTTAAATCGATCACAAATGTATCCAGCTTTTCTATGGCGATCACATTTGTAGCCAGGTTTTCATATTCATGCGAGCCTCAATGAACAAGATTAGGTTTAGCTCATTTTTCTGAGTTGATGGGTGAAAAATAAGAATTAGAATTATATTCCAATTAAAATTATTTAAGTTGATAAACGAAGTCATTTCTGGAGCATGCCATGACGTCGACATTTTAGTCACGAACGCGATGACGTCATATTTCGCGCCATATAAAGCATGGAATTAGAAAAGCTGGCTACGAATGTGACCGCCGGTGAAAAGCTGGCTACATTTCTGATCGATTTGAAAATCTGGCTACGAAAGTGACCGGAACCTTCTGACAATGACCCCATCGGCTATAGTAGGTGTGACAATTTATTATGGTGGAGTTTGTGACAATTGGTCGTCATAACTAATATGCCATTGTCAACCATTTTGCCCGCTGCGTTTCCGCACAATGAGTCGACTGGACCAATTAACCCATTGCGTTTCACCAAGGTTGATCTCTACTCATTACGTTTTGCTAAATTGTATTCGCTACGATATATATATATATATATATATAATAGCACGATAGATCGTCCATAATTGTGTTTGACCGTGGCCTTGTGGCAATTTCTCATTGACTCACATATCATGCATGTGGTACGTTTTTTTTAGTCGAGTTATTTTCCAAAACTCGACTTATAGTTTGATGAGGGACGGTGGGCGGGCGGCGGGCGTCCGGGCGGGCGGATGGGCGGGCGACGTGTTTTGCTTATAACTTTAAAAAAAAATTAAAATAATTTGGTGTGTGAGTACATATCCATGCACGTAAGCTGCAGACAAAAAATCAGGTTCGTCCGCACATTTATTACAGAGTTATGGCCCTTTGCCATTTTTTACTGATTTTAGGCTCGTTAGCGCAACAACTTCAACAAACGTTATCTGATTCGATTGAAATTTGGGATATAGGTGTCTCCCAAGAATATCTCGGACGAGTTCGAAAACCGGCCTGGTCCGATAAAATTTGATAGAGTTATGGCCCTTAATTAGTTATTTTTCACGAATTTTCAGCTCGTTAGCGCGATAACTTCAACAAACGTTATCCGATTTGATTGAAATTTGGTATATAGGTGTCTCCCAAACTCCCAAAAATATCTCGGATGAGTTCGAAAACCGGCCAGGTCCGATAAAATTTGATAGAGTTATGGCCCTTAATTAGTCATTTTTCACGAATTTTCAGCTCGTTAGCACGATAACTTCGCCAAACGTTATCCGATTTGATTGAAATTTGGTATATAGGTGTCTCCCAATAATATCTCGGACGAGTTCGAAAACCGGCCTGGTCCGATAAAATTTGATAAAGTTAAGGCCCTTAATTAGTCATTTTTCACGAATATTTTCAGCTCCTTAGCGCGATAACTTCAACAAACGTTATCCGATATGATTGAAATTTGGTATATAGGTGTCTCCCAAGAATATCTCGGACGAGTTCGAAAACCGGCCTGGTCCGATAAAATTTGATAGAGTTATGGCCCTTAATTAGTCATTTTTCACGAATTTTCAGCTCGTTAGCGCGATAATTTAACAAACATCATCCTATTTGATTGAAATTTTGATATATAGGTGTCTCCCAAGAATACATCGGACGAGTTAGAAAACCGGCCCGGTCCGATAAAATTTGATAGAGTTATGGTCCTTAAGTAGTCATTTTGTACGAATTTTGAGCTCGTTAGCGCGATAACTTCAACAAACGTCATCCGATTCAACTAAAATTTGGTATATAAGTGTCTTCCAATAATATCATGGACGAGTTCGAAAACCAGCCTGGCCCAATAAAATTTGATAGAGTTATGGCCCTTAATTAGTCATTTTTCGTGAATTTTTAGCTCGTTAGCGCGATAACCTCAACAAACGTCCTCCGATTTGTTTAAAATTTGGAATAGACATACTTGCCAAGAATATTTCGGACGAGTTTGAAAACCAGCCTGGCCCGATAAAATTTGATGGAGTTATGGCCCTTAATTAGTAATTTTTCGATTTTACCTATTAATTAGTCTACCGATACTGATGCACACCAATTGGCTGTAGCCACCGGCGGTAAGCCACCGAAAACGAGACACAGCATCTCTGATGCCACCTCTTGTATATGATCTCAATGCATGCACGCATGTTTATCGACTTCTATTAATTTCATTAGTAAGAACAATCATGGCTGTTGACAGAAATTTGTTATTATCAAGTGGACTTGTGTGTTAGAATGCAAAATATAACACTGCCTGTTGAGTAAAGATCAACAGCGACAAGACATGCAGGTAGATACATCCTTGAGAGATCGACCGTCTTGTAATTATACAGCTTGGTAGACTCATTGTGCGAATTTGCAGAGGGCGACATGGCTTGCTATGACATATTAATTATGACGACCAGTTGTCACCAAACTCCACCATAATCAACTGTCACACCTACCATGCCATTGCTACTGTGATACGTGTGTCCGCAGCCAAATTCATATTTCGTTTGAATAACTGTAACCAGATAACATGCCGTATGATTTGCTAGGCATTGGACACTTTCTTTGTCAACGTGCAAATAATCTGACTCTCAAACTATATAGCCTGAATTGACTTCATCGTTATCGATGAGTAGTTTCATCTCTGAGTGACAAAGGAACGACCGTTTGTATATTTACTGAACACTCTAATGAATATTCGATAATTCCACTGTTTATTTTTGTAATTAGATTTGGATCAAGTCAGGGTTGGGGCGATTACATGCCAATGTAATCGATTACAATTACTTTTGATTTACATGATTACGATTACAGATTACATTTTTTCCAATGTAATCGATTACGATTACAATTATTTTAGTAAATGTAATAGATTAATTTTTGATTACATCTGATTACAATTGTTAATGTCCAACCATTTTGATCGCATAGGAGTAAATAATGAAACAAATCAAATTAAAATATCAAATTTGATTGAATAAAACAATAGAAAGAAGCAAGCAATAAACACAAACTTTTTACATTTACATGTATTGGTGAGGTCACAATGAAGATGTGCACCAACTTATTGGGAATATATTACGCTTTATGTGTATTTATTTATGTAAATATATTTTTAATATATATTTTAATTTTCTTACATGCATTGAAACTAATAATATTTATGAAACTATCATTAGAAACAAATAAATTATTTGCATGTTCTGTTAGATTCAATACCCAACACAATGAAAATAACACTAAAGTTTATTTGATGATCATCCATTGATATCCTGATTAGTATTAAATGAGGCTTAACTCCATGACTGCAGTAAATGACAAACCAGCTAATTAGGTCTACCGATGTACACCACACCTGCTTTGTTCAGTTAATTAGCCCTATTGTACCAGTGTGACTCTACAGCCATTGTCTGCCGTAGTCCCAATAATACTTAATCCTAATTGAAGTCGGCTAGCCTATTTTATTCATATTAGAACATTGCATTGTCTGTATCATAAGTTTATTGCTATACATGTTGTATTCAACATTTCAACACTTGGGTGTTATCTGTGTCCACTGCCAGAATGTACACAGTGTACCACATTAAACAAATTCTGTTAGATTCAATACCCAACACAATGAAAATAACACTTAAGTTTATTTGATGATCATCCATTGATATCCTGATTAGGATTAAATGAGGCTTAACTCCATGACTGCAGTAAATGACAAACCAGCTAATTAGGTCAACCGATGTACATCACACCTGCTTTATTCAGTTAATTAGCCCTATTGTACCAGTGTGACTCTACAGCCATTGTCTGCCGTAGTCACAATAATACTTAATCCTAATTGAAGTTGGCTAGCCTATTTTATTCATATTAGAACATTGCATTGTCTGTATTATAAGTTTATTGCTATACATGCTGTATTCAACATTTCAACACTTGGGTGTTATCTGTGTCCACCACCAGAATGTACACAGTGTACCACATTAAACAAATTGTACTAACTTTCTGATATGATGTTTGTATCTGCACACTCCACAGTGCTACATTGTGAGACTATGAGTATCCAATAGCTATGATGGATATTTTAGTAAAAGTAATCAAAAAGTAATCAAAATGTAATCATGATTACAGGTACATTTGAAAGTAATCAATTACGATTACGATTACTTGTAATAAAAAAATGTCATGATTACTGAATACAGGTGATTACTCCAAATTTTGTAATCGATTACTTTGATTACGATTACTGATTACGATTACCCCAACCCTGGATCAAGTCATTAAATTAAAATCAAATGTATATCTAAAACTTCCTTAATATGTAAAACTCTGTATTGTGATACTGTTCTGTTTTATGCATACATGTACATTTGTGTATGCTGATTTGTTGTTCTTATAATGCATACTGTTCATATGATTTTAATGTCAATAAATCGATCTATCCAACCAAGCTTTTCGAACATATCGAAATAGAAAGAGCAAGTTTTGTAGAGCGCATCGTTTTACCCTTTAAAGGTACTCAATCCGATCAGATGCTCCTAAATTACTATTTCTTTGGCTTCGGGGATAAATAATACTTGATTCGAGTCGAGAAACCCACCATCAAAGCTCAAAGTGATCAGATATCGATTTTTGAAGTTTGTTATTTCTCGAGATTCGAGATGTGTAATGATATGTGGCCCAGAAACACGTGGTCAAACGGAGGGCTCGGAAAAAATCGCGGATGCAGATGGATAACCCTAAAAGCAAGTAGTAATACGGAACAAAATGTTGGTAAATAACAAGTTTTGGGAAATTTTATACCATAGTTGACAGTGGTTAGCATTATTTTGTTGCAATAAATCGATTCTGATAACTAAAGCGTATTTTGAAGAAATTTTGTTGTTGTTGTATCTTGATGGTATGGGTACCGTCTGATCGGATTGAGTACCATTAAATGTACCTCTCATATCCCACCCGTCAAGTAGAACCAAGCACCACGTGTGACCAAAACGCTCTTGGAAAGTTGTCAAGTTCAAAGACATTGTTAAACCATATCCGGCACGGGCATTTTTTTTTCAACGGAATCACGTGCAGTGATCCTTCTCATATTGCCCAAGGGTGGAAAGCTATTTTAAGCTGTACCAATATTCCTCACATACGAACCCAGCTTTTGAAAATGCAGTCATTGCACATGTTGATAAAATATTAACTGATGGCCAAACCGAAAACAGAATCACTGACTTTAGCAATGATATATCACTGGCCGATTTGATTGAATCAATAAAGACGCTAAAAACTAACAAGGCATGCGTACTTGATGAGCTACATGTTGTGAACGATTATATAATTAATGCCCCGACCGAATTGTGCGATATTTTATGCAACTTTCACAGTGGCTAAACCGTACAAACATATAATCGGAAGTTGCTTTCGACAAGACGAAAAATTCTATTTTTAGAACATAAATACTATTGAAGAATCAACACCACCATAAAAACAAGTTTTCAGACCGGATAGACGGTTTCCCCACAGCAATATACGTAAGTATAAATTGTACATACCCATTTACCGATCGAAATGGGGCTCCATTTGAGCGAAGGACTCTTTTTATAGATAAAAACGGCCTTTGATCACTTCAAAAAAAAATTTGCTCGCAAAAATACCCTCTTAAAATGTCATTTTAACACATATACTGCATCTGTCGGAAATCCAATTATATCGCAACGGAAAGGCCGTTATGTGTGCAACATATATTGACATTACTTTGGCTCAGGTGTATTCACAATCTGAAAGTAGAGACTATTTATTTGGACACCCCACTCGTCGGTCTCTGTACGCCTAGTTGTGTACGACGACAATCGCCAGTTGCGACGTTGTACAGGAATCGTACAGTAATGATATGTTCCTTTCGACCCATTTAAACATACCTATATTTTCGAAATGCCACGGTATTGAACTTATAGAATCTGGCTGAATCAAACAAGGTATTCTTATTAACAGTTAGCGACTTTGATTCGACTGCGCAAGTAACACTGCATTTGGGGTGGGGGGGGGGGGGCTGTATGTTATAGTTATATTATGTGATGAAATTGCGTATGCGTGGGAATTAACTAATATAAAAACTACAGGTCGTATGTGTACCATCGCCTTATATTTACGGTGATGTGACGAAGTGGTCGTGACTACGAGTGCCTCCTTGGGTGTCACTACATGAATATTGAATGGCTAGTCCCGAAATGTCCTACAGGTACCAACTTCGAGTTGCACCTCTTGGGTTGGAATTTCCGACAGAGACTCACAGACAAACGATTGGAGAAAATTATCCCTAACCCCACCCTGCCCATTGGTAGCCGATTTAGATTCATATTGAAAACCCAAAACAATGATGGGGGGGGGGGGGTAGATAGCGCTCGCACATACAAAGTCTCTGGATACAGGACCATATATATGCCCACATTTTAGATACATTATCTCCAATAAAACCACATATGTCCACAGAAGTAAACTTGACGACAATATCGCAATTGCCAATGTTCGTTAACTGGAGAAACAACGATAGACAGACTGTATTTTTCGGTTCATTGTGCCTCAATATGTCTTCTGATCATAATATCGATCTGAAAAGGTGTAATATGTACGGAAGTACCCCGTTAAGAGAGATGTAATGGGATGTCGATTTTGGTTGTACATGCATAATTCAGTTTCCTGTCGCTTAAATCAACAAATCACTCCAAGTGCTGATGACGAACATTCAAGACTTTTCTAGGTTTTATGTTTTTCAATAAGTTTAATTCTACATTATTATATTATGTTTACTTAATTTTATTTGAAATGCCTTTGGTACTTATATTGAAAAGATAGAGCTTCATCTCTTGAATCACCGGAAAACTTAAGAAGTAATATGCATGACATGTATACATACATGTAGATCATAAGTCTTCAATTACGTCCATGATTACGTACATCAAGTAATGTCATAGTACATTTTAAAATAGATTTCAAATTAACTTAAAGATTTCAGCACGGTATCTACTGATAAACATTGTTACGTTCGGTGCTTGAATATATAAAAACAAATTTGGTCGAGAAATCGGAAAACGGATGTGGAACGAAACAGTGTCTTCGTCGTGTGATTGGAGGTTAATAATGACCATCGGGAGGCGCAACATGTCTAATATGGAAACCTAATTCATGGTTTCGTCTTTGCACACCAATCCCGTCATCACAACTTGACGTAGATATTTTTGACAACTAGTGATCAGCAACTTAAACAACTAGGCGTACAGTGACTGACGAGTGAGGTGTCTAAATCAATAGTGTCTACTTTCAGATTGTGAATACACTCGAGCCAAGTAATGTCAATATATGTTGCACACATAACGGCCTTTCTGTTGCAATATAGTGGGATTTCCGACAGATGCTGTATATATGTTAAAATGACATTTTAAGAGGGAATTTTAGCGAGAAAATTATTTTCTGAAGTGATCAAAGGCCGTTTTTATCTATAAAAAAGAGTCCTTCGCTTAAATGGAGGCCGCTTGCGATCGGCAAATGGGTATGTACAATTTATATTTACGTTTATTGCTGTGGGGAAACCGTATCCGGTTTGAAAACTTGTTTTTATGGTGTTGTTTTGATTCTTCAGTAGTATTTATGTTCTAAAAATAGAATTTTTCGTCTTGGCGAAAGCAACTTCCGATTATATGTTTGTACGGTTTTGCCACTGTGCTTTTATTCCTGCGGTTTGCCCATATCACCCCGGCACAAACAAAGCCTCATTTTTCCCATTTTCAAAGGTGACCCAAAACCACCTTAGATTGCTTTATTATCTGATCCAATTAAATAACATGAATGGATAATGAGAACATGAAATTATATACAAAAAATGGACAGAATAACGAAAAGTATCCCAAACGTCTTCATCGCCACCTCCATCATCACCTCCATCACCACCTCCATCATCATCATCATCATCATCGTCGTCGTCGTCGTCGTCATCGTCGTTGCCGTTATAATCACCATCAGCATCGTCGTCATCATCAGCATCGTCATTATCATTGAAACATCATCGACATAATCATCATTAGCATTACATCACCATCTCCGAAGACGTTTACAATGTCAATTTTTAAAAGAATTTCACAAGCAGCTTCCAGATGGGCGTGGGTTGCACGGTAACTACATACGAGTTCCAGGAAGAATTAAATTTTTTTATAGATGTAGCTCGCGTGTCTTTGCAGCATTTCTAGACTACAAGAAAGCCTTTGATCGAGTTTGGCATGAAGAACTCAAATACAAAATTACACCAATAAGATGTCAAAGGTTTCGCATTGAAATTAAATGCGATTATGCTTTCAAAGGTTCAAAGCCACGTCATGTAAACATATTTGAATCGATATATATCAGTCAAACCGATAGGATAAATATATTGTAGACACAATTTAATGGAGAGTTATAACACAACTATATGACAAATTAATGAGTTAATTAAATTTTTTATTACGCAACATGCACCAACGAAATTTGACTATACCGAGTAATATTGATGTTTCAAGTAAGAGAGTAGGCCTGCCCTCTACTCTGTCTGGGAAAGTGAACATGGATAGAGTAGGGGCACCTCTACTATGTCTGGGATAGTGAACATGGATATAGTAGGAGCACATCTACTATGTCTGGGATAGTGAACATGGATAGAGAAAGGCCACCTCTACTCTGTCTGGGATAGTGAACATGGATAGAGTAGGGGCACCTCTACTCTGTCTGGGATAATGAACATGGACGCATCAAAGGATACTATCATTTCTTCTTTGTTTTCCTTTCTTAAAAAAAAAACAACAAAACATATCTGTATCGTTTGTCATCAAAGTAGGTACGAGACAACGGCAGACGACATCACTGTTCTCTCCCTCGCTAAAGGTGCATGGCGTTCGTAGACTTCTTGATAATTTTCACGCCTAAAGTAGGAAGTTCCGCATTGAATTCCCAAAGGCGCTGATCTGTAATGGTATAGTCGCAGCACTGGTTGTGCCAAGTCTCGATTTTGGACATAGGTAATGCAAAAACTTAAAGAAGTCACCCATCTTGGTGTCATTCAAAACTATAGATCTGGACATCTCCCAACAATTCAAAACTCAACTTGCATGCTGTGCAACTGCTTCTCTGTAGCCTGTCGTTCCCATGTTGCATATACGTTTTCCCCTTTAACAAATCGCATGATTTTTAAGCACACAGCTATCCCTGTACAGATGCGAAACGTGGTGGGACCTTTCTAACACTGAGGTGACGTTCACACATAGCCGACGAAGCCGTTACCCGGCGAACCCGTTAGCCGGCGAAGGTTGGGCAGAGTGTTTACACATCGCCGGCGAAGATACGCATATATTCATGTGTCTCCTTTACTTCATAATAGTTTTCGTTTTAGTTCTCACTGAACTGCAATATGATATTGCTGTACACCTGTAAACATCTAGCCGCTTCCTGTTAGAGATATGGTTGGGCAGTATAGTGAAATGAAACTTTTTAGAAATGGAAATGCCGAAATTATTAATATCCAACTCAAACTTTCAGGTATTGCTATTGGTAATTTTATAGATATTTAAAAAACATTGTTAATGGTTTGTTTTGGTTCACAAACTTCACATACAGCCTGTGAAGTGAGTGTCGCACCAAAAGCATGGCCATTGTCAGTTTTGAGATCTGTTCGTCGCATACATCTACATGTACAAATTGGTGTCTAATCATTCGGATTGGATTTTATATTATATATATAAGTTTCAACATCGCGAATCAAATGTGACACATTTTCCGTTTGCACATTATACAATAAAATATGTTTTTCATTTTACTCGGGCGTTCACCATGTCCATGTATATAGGGCCGAGGCGATGGGGGTGTCTCATCCCAACTTTAATCAAAATATTCAAAAGCTGGAAATTTCATACCTGACACGGCAATAGTTGGACATTTGACATCAGCAATATGATGAAATTGTTCTCGTAGTTTTATTTTCAACAATTTGTTATTGGTGATTTCTTTAGGCAACATTTGCTTATTTTTTTACCAAATTGTTGGACTGAAATGACCATCAGTTGGAAATGATCCAACCTTATTAGAGGTGCGTCAAGTTTGGAAAATGTCCAACAATTGGAAATCTTAAGGCTGGATGCTAGGATTTTGCAATTTTCAGGGTTCAGATTAAAAAAAATTCTCACACCTGACCATAACCACGGTCGGTCGATAAATTCCAAAGATGAACAGTCCCACACCTCCAAATCAGGCCCTCTAGACCCGTCCCTGTGTCAATATGTCCACGGCGCACTCAGATTTAGATTATTGAACTAATTGTCCATTAAGTTTGAATCCACAGAAACGTGCCATCCCATTTCTTCCATATATATATATGGACATACATGTACATGAATTAATTCCCTCGAATGCGCAACAAATGTACCATGCACATGCAGAGTACGTGTACCATCATCGGTTAGTATTTATAATAATAGCTTATAACCAAGGTGCGTGACCACCGACCTGACAGCTGATTAGAGACAATCAAACTGGCACACTGACCAATATATACACAGGTGAAAAGCGGGCTGGTCTATCAGCGATTGCACAATAATATTGTTCGAGTTAATTGTTGAAAGGAAATCACCCATGACGGCATGACCCCAGATAAACATCTAACTTAACCGCAGAGCGAATTAGAAGCCATACGACAATCAGGTGCTTGTACTAAAGCATTTTTAACCAAAAGTTGAAAACCGTATAGCTGAGTATCCGGATAGCCGTAATTCTTATCCGGCGAAGTATAAACACTCTATTGTTATCGCTGCCGGCTACAGCGAATGCGATCTTCGCCGGGTAATGTATAAACACCCCCTCAATATCTATCTTCCGAAAGAGCTTATATCTGTTGTGTTCATTGCCATGCATCACTAATTAATATGATAGCCGAAATTTCCAAGTCCAGGAAATACTATTTGCACCCCGTTTTCGAAGTTTTGGAAATGTTCTCCAATTGGTGGCAATTTCAGACCAAAGTTTGACCGAATGTGGGAGAGTATTGTATTTTGACAAATTTCACACTGAAAGATGGCTGATAATCCATTTTTTTGGAGCTTCCTCTTTTAAATGGTATATAATATGGAATATATTATATATATGTGATCTGGGGGTTCGAAAATTAAGTGGGCCTTTGATTCATTGACACCATACAATCGCATCAGATTACAGAAGAATCACGGATCATTGACTGCATTCACGCTCAATTCTCATAACAGACACCTTTCGCATAATGAACGGTGACAGATAATAACTACGAATAGCTACAGTAATGCTCTAATTAATCGACTTCTTAACCACAGAAGAATTATGGGTAACTTTTCAGGATTTAGTCGGAAATATGGCTTGTTGCCATTCATCTGAAAGCTCTCGGAGTCGATTATTTAGGGCATTAGTGTATTTTGCCTAATTGGTTTTGAACTCATCATGATTCAACTGGATGTGTACACTGTTGTAGAACATGTCAATAAACTGTCGATGTTGTGTATTATTTTCTGTATTTTCCACAATTGATTATGGATGGTTGACACTATATAACTTCAAAACAAAGGCAAAAATATGTTTAAGTCCCCAACCCAACACAAAATATTGGGTATATATTAAAATACAAAACTAGATTTGTTCGCACGGTCCAAAAACCTTTTCGCAGTATTAACGACTACGAGTCCGTCTGTGAGACAATCGTGCTTCCCACTAGTAAGGGGATACTGCATGGTTCTGTGTGCCGTGATTATGCTTCCCACTAGTCAGGGGATACTGCATGTTTCTGTGTGCCGTGATTATGCTTCCCACTAGTAAGGGGATACTGCATGGTTCTGTGTGCCGTGATTATGCTTCCCACTAGTAAGGGGATACTGCATGGTTCTGCGTGCCGTGATCATGCTTCCCACTAGTAAGGGGATACTGCATGTTTCTGTGTGCCGTTATTATGCTTCCCACTAGTCAGGGGATACTGCATGGTTCTGTGTGCCGTGATTATGCTTCCCACTAGTCAGGGGATACTGCATGTTTCTGTGTGCCGTGATTATGCTTCCCACTAGTAAGGGGATACTGCATGGTTCTGTGTGCCGTGATTATGCTTCCCACTAGTAAGGGGATACTGCATGGTTCTGCGTGCCGTGATCATGCTTCCCACTAGTAAGGGGATACTGCATGTTTCTGTGTGCCGTTATTATGCTTCCCACTAGTAAGGGGATACTGCATGGTTCTGCGTGCCGTGATCGTGCTTCCCACTAGTAAGGGGATACTGCATGTTTCTGTGTGCCGTGATTATGCTTCCCACTAGTAAGGGGATACTGCATGGTTCTGTGAGACAATCATGCTTCCCACTAGTAAGGGGATACTGCATGGTTCTGTGAGACAATCATGCTTCCCACTAGTCAGGGGATACTGCATGTTTCTGTGTGCCGTGATTATGCTTCCCACTAGTAAGGGGATACTGCATGGTTCTGTGTGCCGTGATTATGCTTCCCGCTAGTAAGGGGATACTGCATGTTTCTGTGTGCCGTGATTATGCTTCCCACTAGTAAGGGGATACTGCATGGTTCTGTGTGCCGTGATTATGCTTCCCACTAGTAAGGGGATACTGCATGGTTCTGTGTGCCGTGATTATGCTTCCCACTAGTAAGGGGATACTGCATGGTTCGGTGAGACAATCATGCTTCCCACTAGTAAGGGGATACTGCATGTTTCTGTGTGCCGTGATTATGCTTCCCACTAGTAAGGGGATACTGCATGGTTCTGTGTGCCGTGATTATGCTTCCCACTAGTAAGGGGATACTGCATGTTTCTGCGTGCCGTGATTATGCTTCCCACTAGTCAGGGGATACTGCATGGTTCTGTGTGCCGTGATTATGCTTCCCACTAGTAAGGGGATACTGCATGGTTCTGTGTGCCGTGATTATGCTTCCCACTAGTAAGGGGATACTGCATGTTTCTGCGTGCCGTGATTATGCTTCCCAATAGTAAGGGGATACTGCATGTTTCTGCGTGCCGTGATTATGCTTCCCGCTAGTAAGGGGATACTGCATGTTTATGTGTGCCGTGATTATGCTTCCCACTAGTAAGGGGATACTGCATGGTTCTGTGAGACAATCATGCTTCCCACTAGTAAGGGGATACTGCATGTTTCTGCGTGCCGTGATTATGCTTCCCAATAGTAAGGGGATACTGCATGTTTCTGCGTGCCGTGATTATGCTTCCCACTAGTAAGGGGATACTGCATGGTTCTGGGTGCCGTGATTATGCTTCCCACTAGTAAGGGGATACTGCATGGTTCTGGGTGCCGTGATTATTTTGTACTTAATTATGCTGTTATCAGATCATAGCTTAGCGCTATGTGTTTCACACGATTCTCGTGTTTTACGACGACGAATGACATGATTGCCACCACAGTAGATAAACAATGAGGTCACATGGTGATCACAATTTAAGGATATAATCTCAGAATCATCTCCCACATTGAGGAGCTGAGAAACGAACACGAACTTATTACTATATGATGTATTTGTGAGTTTTGTTGAAAATCCAAAACCGTAATCGTAACAACGGATAGGGAAAAGCGACAAAGAATAGAAAGAACACAAATTCTAGTGACGTAGTACCCTATTCGCAATAATTATTGGTTGTTGAAAGGTATCTGTTAAGGTTTCGACACAAAATTGACTGACAACTGACATGGGATCGCTGCAATAGGTGATGCATGTTTGCTAATATTGTCGTGCTAACAATACTATAGAAACAGTCTTGATATAATTAATTGCTGGGTAGCAATATTTTGCAGAAAGTTCTACATAAAAGATATATATATATATATAATATATGTATATATATACATACTGTTGCGATATACTAATATACACATTGCCCAGTTTGTATGGTGGTATTAGAGTCTTTTATAAGCAGTCTTATAAACTGTAATCGTGTTTGTTTACATCTTGAAAAGAAATCAGGAATGTGTGTGTAAAAAGATCTACAAAAACCAGTTGCGTGTCCAGGCGTCTTGTAGACATGCTCCGGGTTTTTCGTGGATGACGTCTGCCCAGTGTTATATCGGAGATAAGACATCCGCACGCCCTGTCTCCATACTTCTTTATGTTTTGCAGACGAATAAAAGAGATATTTAAAAATGTATATTTTCACCCAAGCGTTCATGAATCAAATTTATTTGTTGCCCAACGACAACGGGTTACGGGAGGTTGTTTTATACACATATTGTTTTGACACCAAATAAGTCTGCCAATTTCCCGCCCACTGTGCAAGCAAAAGAATAAGAAAGACTTGCAAACACCACCATTCATATCATACAAGCTTACTTAATCTTACAAGATCGTCAATAATTAAAACTCAGCCCCTTTGTTCTACATTGCCCATCTATATTCCGAATCGACATTTCGTAATCTGTTCGAGTCTCCATAAATTATGCACGAAACCTCCTTATAATGGGCTCAGGGTGCGATCTATAATTATTGTATTACACGCTTGTTCCTAGAATAAGGGGTTTGTTACATGAATCGGGACAGCTCGGTTTACCGGGACAACCCTGTCTGTCGGGACAACTCGATCACGCTGTTATGTGAGCAAGCCTTGAAATAGTGTGTCTGTCATTTGCAGAATGAGGTTCCCAGAGGGTGAATTTAGTGATGCTACCCGCATAGCGGGCTAGCATCACCAAATTCACCCTCTGGGAACCTCATTCTGCAGAGGTGTAAGCAGAATTCATGAGGTCCCCAGATGGTGAATTTGGTGATGCTAGCCCGCTATGCGGGGTAGCATCACTAAATTCACCCTCTGGAGACCTCATTCTGCAAATGACAGGCACACTATTTCAAGGCTTGTATGTGAGCCGAGACAACTCGGTTGACCGGGACAACTCGGTTTGATGTTGACGCAACTAGCTATCCATTGATAGGTGTCAATCAAGCGCCACGACGTCAGTCCATAATGTCGGCACGCCCATAACCGAGTGGCTTGTGTTGTCACTAAACGTCACTCACATGACGCGAGCATTCTATTGGCTAACGTCATGTCAAATCACAACGAATCGTGTTACGTTCCAGACTTTCATCCCGGCAAGGTTGGATGACTCGCTGTTACGTGAGCCGAGTTATCCCGGCTAACAGAGTTGTCCCGGCAAGGCGGACGGGACAACTCGATTTGCCGAGTTGACCCGGCTCATGTAACAGCACACCATATGTTCAGTGAGCAAGTACATTGGACCTGGCCACCCAGCAAACCGAGTTGTCCCGGCTCATGTAACAAGCCCCTTACAGTGTTCCTGCTGTACCATACAACTCCATGTGACTCACGTGTGGAATGCGCATTCCGTTGAAGTCAATAGACGTCAATGACGTTCGCCTCAACCATGGCATGCACAGGAACTACTGGACTCGTTCCTAGCGCTCAGCCTCCACTACGCTAAGGCGCAACGTTCCGGCATGTAGCGACTAGTAAGTGACGACATAGATTTTCTGGGGATTACGTCGTTGATATAATAGCGTCTGGTGGACCTGGCCACCCATGCAGCAAACCGAGTTGTCCCGGCTCATGTAACAAGCCCCTTACAGTGTTCCTGCTGTACCATACAACTCCATGTGACTCACGTGTGGAATGCGCATTCCGTTGAAGTCAATAGACGTCAATGACGTTCGCCTCAACCATGGCATGCACAGGAACTACTGGACTCGTTCCTAGCGCTCAGCCTCCACTACGCTAAGGCGCAACGTTCCGGCATGTAGCGACTAGTAAGTGACGACATAGCTTTTCTGGGGATTACGTCGTTGATATAATAGCGTCACCAGAAACCCCCCAGGTGACCAGTGCCCATGTGTACTGGAGCATAGGAAAGCAGTATAGCTACTACATCATTAGCTCATGACGTCGTATCCGAAAATAGTAGGGGCGGAATTCCGGCACCTAAGATGGTGGCACTTACTGGACTCTGACGGCGGAAGCGTTACGTCGTGGAGTTGGACGGAACAGTGAGTGGAGTGTCTGAGCCAGGTACGAGACTAAGGAACTACAAGAACAGCGTTATTTCTCGCAACTAATATCCATGTACGTCAACTTTTTCAAATAAATTATATCCTTATGTAATTTTGTAAAGTTGCATCTGATTGGTCGATCGGAATTATTTATCCAATCACTCAGATCTTCTGGCATATATTTACTATAGGCACATACTAATAAATATAAACACCTAAAAAAAAAAAAAAAGTCCCCCTAATATATTCGGTAATATTTTATGAGATATTGGATGGATTTCGATGAAACTTTCCACAAATGATTTGTGATACGAATGACACAAAGTGTGCTAATTACTGTGCTGTGATATGAGATATGACTGAGTGAGCACAATTGAATGGAAGAGGGGCACTTTTAAAAAGTTTCAAAAACACAGGTAGAGTGATCACACACATTAAGCTCTGCCTTGGTCCCCACTTCTCGCACATGCAGGATTGGAACATCCTTATCTGTTGGTACCTCATTGGTACCCCACCCGTGGTGGGAAACATGGTTTACTGACAAAATGGCTTCAAAGAGACTGATTTCAATAACACTGTGTTGCTCACAGCATGAAACTTCAAGGTGTCATTCCGAAGGAATGTGGTTAGACTGAATGGCCTGGGCATGCAGCAGGAACATTGTGTCCCGAAGAAGACAAGCATGTTATCGTGGATTCACAGTGTCATTTTTAGACTACAGTTACAGCCAGTAACAACTTGTGTGAACAATGGAACAATGGAGTGACTGTCCACACTACGTCAGTGTTTTGCAACTTTTGAAAAGCAACCCCTCTTCCATTCAATTCATGCTCAGCCGGCCATAACATAACTCACAGGACGGTGCCTCACACAGGTTGTGTATCAGATAAATCTAAACAGTTGCGTATAGTTTCGTCAAAATCCATCCAATATCTCATAAAATATTACCGAATATAATAGGGGGGGGGGGGCTTTCTTTTTTTAGGTGTTTATATGATTACGTCAGCACCCGCGACATGTACATAAAACGATAAATGTATGTTACATTGTTCATGGGAGCGCTTAACGTATTGGCCAATTTTGGTGCCCATCTCCAACCCCATCCCAGATCTATTATATTCCTCATATCATAGAGATGCCCGTATATATCCGAAATTATTTTGTACATGTTCATGCACCTCCTCCAACATGACCCTCATCTCTGACTCTGAAGGAATAACTATGACGACATAATTTAAACCACACTATTGGATTCATCATATCACGGGGTATATATAAGTTCGAAGAAAATTGACGGCAAAATTATTTTATATATTTTGTGGTCACACTAAACCCGACCATACCATGACTCATACATCGTTTTGGTCATCTTTTAACAACAGCATTGGATTTCCTGTATCATTCAGATGACGATACATAAGTTCTAAACTTCGAAAACAAACTATATACAGGGCCTATATACACGGTGGGTTTCGAGTTGATGAGTATCATGTATGGCTTGGGGGGTTTGTGTGGATCAATAATAGCTTAATGCTCACAAACTAACGTCATTCTTAAGTAGTCCGTTGAGTTGCAGAATACATGTATACCAGAGACTTCAGTGGATTAATGTATGGTCATCAGAACGTTTACATCGTATGCTAAATGCGTAGTTTCGATGTAGACATGGGGCGGATCGAGCACGCGGTCACCAGCATCGCTTTGTACTAACAGTATCTTAGCAAAACAGCAGGACCCACCAGCATCATAGAACATTTGCAGGACCACTTGACCAGGGGTGTATACGTCGCATACGATCATGTTATCTGAACATTTCCCTCAAATAAATTGGACTCCTTCTGTACTTTTAGTATCTGTCGTCTGCATAATTATGTTTTCTGCATAATCACTCCTCCGGATGAATAATAGACCGTTCCAATCTATACTTTTGAAACTGAATTTGAAAATCCATTTATTATAGAAAGGGTTAATCCATATATGGCAAATTTGGTACGCCGGAAAAAAATCACAACTTTTGTACCCTGTTGTTACGTCGGTTACATTGGGTACAAATTAGAAAACGTATTCCCTGAACTACTTTTAGGACCATTGGTGAATAGGGTACAAATGGTTACTTCTGGTTACTTTACCTATTAGTTAATGTAACATTTGTTACTTTTATTTTTTTTCTTAGAAATCCCAAAGTACCTGGTTACTTTGGGTACAAATTAGAAAACATATTTCCTGAACTAATTTACAGCCAATGGGTACTTCTGGTTACTTTACCTATTAGTTAATGTTACATTTGTTACTTTTATTTTTTGTTGTTAGAAATCCCTGGTTACATTGGGTACAAATTAGAAAACATATTTCCTGAACCACTTTCATACCCATGGGTACATATATAGGGTATAAAATTAGACGTATCTAGGTTAATCGCATTCGCGATCACATTCCGGTACCAACATATATACTGTTCCAATACACACCACAAGAAGTGGAACATATCATGGTCCAGCTGGACTATAGTTTAATGCAGGCTACCGCTGTACAACAACGGTTAGGACTCCCTGGGGTCGAACACAAACGGAATAGTGTTATTCACATTCCCGTGCCAACATACTTTTCCGTTGAACGCAATAAGTCAGTCGGTCGGATCATGGATCTTCGAAAATATGTTCCAAATATAGTTTGCGTCTTACTGGCATACGTCGTGTTGGTGATAGGGGGCGCATGGGGCGGCGCGTTGGAGTCCTTATTTAGAAACCGTCAGCTTGGAGAAATGCCCCCGGCCAGGATTCCTAGAGCAGACGTGCATGAATTGATTGAGAACTTAACATCGAAGCTGAACCCACGAGTTCGGGCGACAAATGATATGTCGAAACAGACGCTCGTACAACTCATCGTACAGCTGCTGAGTATATCTGGATTCAATGACCTCTCGGACACACTGTCCACGAATGTACTGATCCGTAGAAAATGGAACGAACCCAGCATATCATGGAATTCATCCGCCTATGGTGGCCTCGAACGTATAAAGGTAAGATCCATCCACACTATTTTATTCTTCATGGACCGCCATGATTTCCACTTCACCACTATATTAGTTCCCACATGCAATATCCACAGAATACAGGGGGGGGGGGGGTAGCAAAAAAATTGCAGGAAGGTGTGCCGTTTTTTTGCATCTGGCATTTTCGATGACCCACCATCCCCAAACCTGCAAAAAATATTTTTTTAGTCCCAATTTTTTGACACCCACCCCCCAAATTTCACTAAATGTGGTCTAATACCGCATAAAACTCTACTTATATCACTCATATGACTGGGAATTATCTCATTTAGTTCAAATAACAGTTTAACCTGTTTCAGAAGCTGTTTTAATTGAAACAAAATGTTTTATAAAAATACCTAGGTCATTGTGCAGGATACACACAATTTCATAATTTCTAACCATTTCCTGATTAGTCTGTCAACCAGCCCATAATCTAATATATTCCATACAACTTTTGTTAGTCTACTGGAGCAACTTACTTCTATTATACTAAACTAGCTGAAACAGACTCCCTTCGGGAGCCTATATTCAGCGTCGGACTTACCTGTGACCCCCTATTTTGGGACTTCGCGCACATTTTGATCGTAGACAGAGTCTTTATTTAGCAGTGGCCTCTTTGTGTGCTTCAAGCACATTTTGATCATTGAAACATTTTGATTTATATATACTGTTTCAATTTATTTTTTATAGATTGTTTTCCTTTAACAAAAACAATTTAATTTAATTTTTTGTTATTAAAAATTATAAAAAAAACTAACACCATTATAACATCCGCCAGTGTACCCCGATTCACCACACCAAATTTGGTTGAACTCGGTCCAGGGGTCTGAGAGAAAAATCCTACTCGTTTATATAATTAGATGACAAGCAGTCACGGCACTATACCAGACTTGGATACTTTAGGTCTTGTGAGAGATCATCTGAGTTGATAGACATGCAAGTAATTCACTGATTGTCTTGATGCACTGATGACAGATATTTTCTACCCATTGATAGTCACATTAATGTTTGAGACAGTTGCTCCTGGTTGCTCGCTCTTTTTCCATGGACACAATTATCTAGGCATTAGTTACATCAGGACAAGTTTATTTATATATGCAAACTTAGGTCATTGTACAGGATATACACAATTCCATAATTTCTAACCTAACTATTTCCCATCTGTCAACCAGCCCATTATCTAGCATTAAGCCTTAACACTTTTGTTAGTCTACTGGAGCAACGTCTGTTTTAATAAATAACAAACAGTTACTATACCAGACTTGATTGCCCGATTCGTCATCTCCGGTTTAAACCTCCGAGTTTAAACCTGGTTTAAACCCCATTGGCGGTCCAGCCAGACCGGGTCTAGGTGGGCGTTTTTGTCGTTTAGTGGCCAGCTGATTGACAACTCCAGTCGGTGATATGACCATGTAGTCAAACTACCCTGTTACCAAGCGGAACAAAAGGCAGGCTGATGTAATGCTTACTGACACGTCTTCAATTATCACGTGCGAATTAATGAATCAACTGTTACATGCTAACACCAGTCTGCAGGTTTAGCCTCGGTATAAAGATGGTTTAGCTGGACCGCCGAATTGGATGGTTTAGTTGCCGGTTTAAGCTTATAAAACATAAAAACAATATCGAAGTTGACAAAAACTTATCCCCACACGCTTTATAGGTGTGAGTGCTTCTCGCTTATCAATTTCCAATCAAAATATGGTCGCTGTCGTAATTATTGATTTTCACAGTCAATAAAACGAGGCGGTCCGCATTAGGAAAGTACGATTAATTATCTCGACGATACAGAGACACTTGCTGGACCAGGTTTAAACCAGAGATGACGAATGCGTCACTTAGACCTGCGGTCGCGGGTTTAAACCACGGATTTTGCTGACTCACGGCGGTTTAAACCTAGAGGTTTACGTAAACCAGGTTTAAACCTGAGATGACGAATCGGGCCGGTGAGTTTAGGTGTTGTGAGGGTAACAGATCATGTGAGTTGATAGACATGCAAATAATTCACTTATTGACTCGATGCACCGATGAACAGTGACACGTGATGACAGTTATAATCTAGCCATTGATAGTCACATTAATTTTGAGATTTATAATCAGATTCCAACGACAACAACAACAAATTTTTTTAGAAATTCCGCTTCAGTTATCAGATCGATTAATTGCCCAAAAATAATGCTAACCACTGTCAACTCTAGTATAAATTGCCTAAAACCTGTTATTTATCAACATTTGGCCTTATTATCAACACAAAGCCTCTTGATATTAGTGTTATCCATCTTCATCTGTAATTTGGTCCGAGACAGTCGGCTCGTCGACTTTTTCAGGACCACTAATATGTCTCGATGGTGACAAATAATAAATTTCAAAAATAGATATCTAATAACTCTGAGCTTAAAGGTACGGTTGGCCTTGGCGGTGGGTATGCTGTGAAAATATTTCCACCGGTCAAAAACCGCCACAAACAGAAAGAATATTAAAATGTAGACAGACTTTGTCCGTATACAAATAAGAAATATCGCATAAACAGTATGTTATTGTCATTTGTTTGACCATTGTTATGTAAACACAAGCATAAAAAGTTACTTTCCTGGTGTTTGTTTATATTATGATGGTAAACATAAAGAGCGTTCTTTGTTGCTGAATTCCTGATATGGAACTAATAAAGAGCGTTTATATCATTTGTGTGTGATTAGCCAGTAACACTGTGCTGTCTTCTGTAACACAATCAGGCTCTTCCTTAGGTAAAATATAATAGGTCTTTATGATAGAATGCTGTTTACGCGATGGTCATGGTATATATGAACGAAACTGTATGCGCTTTAATGTTTTTCTGTTTACGGTGATTGGAACAAATATGAATATTTTCGACAATTAAGGCCTCACGTGCCTTTAATCGGATTATGCATCTTTAAGTAAATAACAATTCGTTGTGCCAAGAATTGTTCTTTACCGGCAATATGTCTGGCGGTCAAGCTGACAACGTGGCATTATTTGCGTGGATTTAGGCCTATTGTGTCGAATCTTACACATGTGGCTGACTTTAAATCTGATAGATATTTGAGCTCTTCCACGTATCACATTTAAGTATTGGTATAGCTTGTGTTGTGTATTCTGTGGCGCGAGGACGAGATTTCCCAACCAGTTTATGATAAAAGACGCGCATTACGCGTGCCCGTGTTACCAAAAGAAAGTCACATATTACATTATTCTATAACCAACCGATATTATACCTGTATATGACAAAATAACGCCCATTGTTCTGAAAAGGAAAGAACATGTCAGCGCCGTTATGCAAACAATGTTAATTCATAGCACAATTTACCATATATCTTTAGATAAGCCAATATCCACTGCAAGGATTATATAGCAAACAATATGTAATCTGGGTTCACGATTACATGGCTATTACATGTAGCATATAATCGCGACCACAGGTGGCACGGGATGTTCGATTGAATATCAGAATATAGGATACTATAGGTGATGTGTCCGACTTCGTCTGGGCTACATGTATTTAGGGATTTCTTTGTGATCGCCTCCGTCTGGGCAGAATATACAGCGTCTGGACAAACTATTGTTCGATCGGTCCAGAAACATGCCTAAATGAGCGTATATGAGCGAGGTCAAGGTCAAGGACAGGTCGAACGTGAAATTGGACCAGCCCATGTTGATCCCGGATAAGCTATAGTATATATCTGTGGCCTTTTTTTAATCTTATAAAACAAACTTCATAGATCCGTATTCCCATCAAATAAGATTCACTTAGGCCTTATATCATGGTGTGATTATAATTAATTACACTCCAGACGTGCACAAGGGATCGTCGAACGAGTGGGTCCTATGGCTAGCAATTTCTGTTATCAATTAGGTCAATCTAATATCAGGGCATTGGAAACAGACTACGAGCTCACCACATCAGACTTAAAACCTAAAAACAAAAAAATAAAAGCATTATTATAGAATATTGACTCCCGAAATATCAAACTGAAAGTATTCAAACGTCATAAATGTTGGTTGTTGTTGAGAGGGGAGTATTTTACTAAAATTAACCATTATAGTATTGGCACTGTGTGCATAATCATATTAAGATGCATACTATACGAAGCGGCTTGTCGATTTCATCATGTTCATTTCATCCATAAAATATCATCATTTCAACGAAACTCGACGAAAATCGTCATCATATGTAGCTTTCCCATCGACCGAATTCGCGATACCTGATTGTATCTTCTGCTTTGTTATGTGTTTCTTGTCGATTCGTGAAAATAGAAGGATATCTAAGGATTATCAGACGCACTTATATATGTACTATCTAATATTAGGATAATTTAAATGTGATATAATAACGTTTGCATGCATCACGAATTTCGATTTCGATTCCAGTATTGTCTCCAGTATCGCCCTGGCAGAGTGATTGAGATTTTCCCATTGCACGCGCGATTTATATTTTAGCCACTCCAAATGCAAATATTTGACAGTGATGTCCTTAATATCATATGTTCTCAATAAAATGTAAACCGCCGCTACGAATGAACATCACTGTGCATAATTCCGATGGTAACTCCCCTCATTTTTGATGACACACGCAATTATTGCCGATTACGACATTATTGCTTTAAGCCCACCAATCTACTGTGCGACAAAAGTGGTCGCGAAAATTCAAAACAGCAGTGTCGTATTAGATACTAATTGGTGACGTCACAGAATCAGATATATTCTGTATACGAACCAAAGCGCCCGGCTTTGGTTCGTTATAACGAATTATCGAAAAATGAAAAACAACGAAAAAGCGAAATAGGAAAATAGAGCGAAATATAGAAATAGGAAATTATTGTCATTCACGAAATAACGGAGATAATTGAAAAAGCGTTTTTAACGAAATAACGGAAATATATGTGACGAAGTGTTTTTCAGAATTGACAACATACCTAGTTAGAAAGTATAGGTCATCATCTTTTTAATGATGTATAGCACTTAGCTCTATGCCCAGAATGTTTATCGAATACATTATTTGAGTACCTATAATTGGAATGGCTCCAGGACTATATATTCGAGTCAGTGATTTGGAGCGCGGAGGGGCCCCAAAAGTTCATGCCATATTACTCATGACTAGCAGACTGGCATGCATTTTTTCAGACTGACGAAATAACTAACTAATTTACTACACCCAGCACAAATACAAGACAATAGGGCGAGCACGCGTGTAAAACAAACAAAACGGGATTTAGTTCGGAACTACCCATATGCTCTTTCGTCAAAATATGGTCTGAAATCAACAGCGAAACCAAAATGATATCGAATAAGAAATCAAGTACATCTGCACTTACTAAACAAACTTTTAGTCGATAACTCTAAACAGTGAATTGTGATAATGCAAAGTTTGTAGAATGTTGTAATTATTTACAACTACACTTAAGAGGGAGGTAAAGTGGCAACATTTAAATGGGGAATTCAGTGTTAATTTTCAGGCCAAGATTACTTAATATTTACAAACCGTAGAATAATACTTCATGTCTTGTTGGAATGTTTGAGCATATCTCTAGTGACAACGCAAAGCAGATGTTTCATTATATGTTTTGTTTTGTGACATTTGATGGAAATATTATAAACAATGATAAACAATGGTGATTTACTTTTTAATAATGTCCAATAATATCCAACCTGGGATGAAAATCAAAATTCCGCTTCGCGTTGTCAAAGAAGTTTATTCATAACTGTTTGACTGAAATCAGGTCTCACATAGTAGACCGGTTTAGATCAAGAACTTCTAACTTCAAATGTTAGTCACTGTTATCTGCCTACTGCCACCAAATAGCACCTGAAGTTTGAAGTTGGACGTTCTTGTCTGGTATAATTATTTTCAATCGTATTTTTCTAATTATTGTTACAGAGGTTATACATTTTAAACAAATAATTCACAGTGAAATTTGGGAATCATGACAGTCCTACTGATATCCTCTATATATTGTCCGTTTTATCCCAAACCAGAACCATAGAGTAATCCGCTTATGGAACATTGCATGTACCATAACCTCATGGGACATTGTGCTGTTACCTCGTAGAACCTTGTTACATGTCTTTACAGGACATTGTGCCTTAATATTATGGAATAGTGCCATATCTATACAGAATATTGCACCATCAACCTAAATACTATTAACATTGTGCCGCATCCTTAAGTAACAATGTGCTGTATCTGTACAAATCATTGTATCGTATTTGTATGGTACATAGTACCGTAATCTTACAAAAACAATGTACGATCAACCTAAGTAACATTATGCCGTATCCTTAAGTAACAATGCGCTGTATCTGTACATATCATTGTATCGTACTTGTATGGTACATAGTTCCGTAATCTTACAGAACAATGTACCATTACCATACGGGACATAGAACCGTATATGCGCTGGTACAACGTTCCGTAACTTCACAGGAATATGAGCCGGCAGCAGTTTTCCGGAACATTGTACCGCCTGAAATGGGAATTTTTTTAACAGTGTGCGCCAATATTAATTATACTACACGTGGAACTACAGAAAATTTACATCTCATTCCGTTTACTTTGGTAACGATTCATTGTATATACACCAAGTATACGCATGTTGCCGTTCATAGTATGGCACCATATATGTTTTTATATAACAAATGCCTGCCAAATAAACTAGACAAATTTGCCAGACTGTAAACAGAATTTTTGAGTAACTTTATTTAACACATTTACATTTTGACATTAAGGATGCCGGGTACTATAATCATACAAACTCAAATGGTCCTTTCCAATGCATTCATCAACAGTTGAACTGATTTAGTTGGTAAAAGCTAAATAAATTGGTGATTAGCATTCGGTTTACGACCATTGTCCAGTTTATTGGTGATCACCATTCGGTTTACGACCCTAAGTGATTAACATTCGGTTTACGACCCTAAGTGATTACCATTCGGTTTACGACCCTAAGTGATTACCATACGGTTTACGACCCTAAGTTATTACCATTCGGTTTACGACCCTAAGTGATTACCATTCGGTTTACGACCCTAAGTGATTAACATTCGGTTTACGACCCTAAGTGATTACTATTCGGTTTACGACCCTAAGTGATTACCATTCGGTTTACGACCCTAAGTGATTACCATTCGGTTTACGACCATAAGTGATTAACATTCGGTTTACGACCCTAAGTGATTACCATACGGTTTACGACCCTAAGTTATTACCATTCGGTTTACGATCCTAAGTTATTACCATTCGGTTTACGACCCTAAGTGATTAACATTCGGTTTACGACCATCGTCCAGTTTATTGGTGATTAACATTCGGTTTACGACCCTAAGTGATTAACATTCGGTTTACGACCCTAAGTGATTACCATTCGGTTTACGACCCTAAGTGATTACCATTCGGTTTACGTCCCTAAATGATTACCATTCGGTTTACGACCCTAAGTGATTAACATTCGGTTTACGACCATTGTCCAGTTTATTGGTGATTACCATTCGGTTTACGACCCTAAGTGATTAACATTCGGTTTACGACCCTAAGTGATTACATTTGGTTTACGACCCTAAGTGGTTAACATTCGGTTTACGACCATACGTGATTACAATTCGGTTTACGACCCTACGTGATTACCATTCGGTTTACGTCCCTAAATGATTACCTTTCGGTTTACGACCCTAAGTGATTAACATTCGGTTACGACCATTGTCCAGTTTATTGGTGATTACCATTCGGTTTACGACCCTAAGTGATTAACATTCGGTTACGACCCTAAGTGGTTACCATTCGGTTTACGACCCTAAGTGATTAACATTCGGTTTACGACCCTTAGTGATTAACATTCGGTTTACGACCCTAAGTGATTAACATTCGGTTTACGACCCTAAGTGATTAACATTCGGTTTACGACCCTAAGTGATTAACCTTCGGTTTACGACCCTAAGTGATTAACATTCGGTTTACGACCCTAAGTGATTACAATTCGGTTTACGACCCTAAGTGATTAACATTCGGTTTACGACCCTAAGTGATTACCATTCGGTTTACGACCCTAAGTGATTAACATTCGGTTTACGACCCTAAGTGATTAACATTCGGTTTACGACCCTAAGTGATTAACCTTCGGTTTACGACCCTAAGTGATTAACATTCGGTTTACGACCCTAAGTGATTAACATTCGGTTTACGACCATTGTCCAGTTTATTGGTGATTACCATTCGGTTTACGACCCTAAGTGACTAACATTCGGTTTACGACCATTTATTTTTATGTTTACTCGGCTCTAATCAATGAACATTAGCTTTATGCAGTTCTAAAATCTATTACGTGATTCCATAGAAAACATTGTCTCAACTAAGCTCAATTGTAAATATTTACATATTGATTCACTGACTTAAAGACATATGTGACCCGCCATATCAAATCCAGTCGTAAGTCGGGATTTTTTTTACCCTATGCCAATGCATTCTCTTATATATGCGAGTCGACCATAGGTCGCCTCGCATAAATAAGAGAATGCATTGGCCTAACAATTTTTTATCATTTTTTTTAAATAAATGTTTCTTACAATTTTTAGGACATAAAATAAAAAAACATGCATTACCCTGCAGGGAGCCCCACACATATATAGAAGTATATAGAAGAGTGTCGTCTGCTCATGTTTGTCTGGGGCTCTGTATGTGTGAAATTATAAAATTGTTAAAGAATACAAGAAAAAATTGTAAAAAATGCATTCTCTTATATATGCGAGGCGACCTATGGTCGACTCACATATATAAGAGAATGCATTGGCACAGGGTAATAAAAATCCCGACTTACGACTGGATTTGATATGGCGGGTCACATATTATGTTCTTATTCGGGTGCGTAAAACTGATAAGTTGGTACTAAGGCACTAAGGCAACTGGAGGAGTGTAGCATTCTACTAACATCGCCGAAAATTTGCAACAAATCGGCCGTACTAGTCCATAGAAAACATTGTCTGAACTAAGCTCAATTGTAAATATTTACATATTGATTCGGATCGCAACTATTGGCGATAAACAAACGCAAATGATTTCGCCTCCGAGAGTCAATGTATTTAATTAATAGATAGAACTGACGGTGTGTGTTATCAATCTGGATATACTATTTGTAAAAATAACTACTTTGAGCAAGATTAAGCTCAATTTCTATTTGATCAACCCCATGCACCTGAGTGTTTCATATCACTTCAATATTTGGATATGATCCATATCGTTAGCGCCGTTCTGTCTGAGAATAGTCACTACCCACATGCATATCGGTTTGAAAATAGAGAAATCCGTATCTCTCTTGCGGATCTCGGTGGATCAATGGTTAGAGTTGTGGATTGTAGTCGCATTTAACACAGCGACATTGGTCGACACTCGCCGACGAACTGCGGCCTAGTTTCACAACAGTGGCTACAAGAAAACCATAGTCAGAAATGGTAACGCGCTCAAGATAATATATTATATACCCATGCTTGTAATTATAGAATATAAAATATATTGGTTTCGCGAATGACCAACTCAGAATTCCGTTAAAATAACAATAACAACCAGCACCCAATTAACGAACCGGCGGCCGATTCGGCCGTCTCCGACCACAACCATCAGTGGGCTGCAGAACGAAACATATCTATAAAAGTTGAAATATAAGACTTACAAATTATCTTTTAAAAATTTCTTTTATTGGTAATTGACATAGCTTGTCACAAACCAAAAATCAACATTATTGACTTAATAATGTAAAGGACAATAAACGAAATTGAAATTCCCAACTACACCTTTTACCGAACTCGGCCTCCTGGTCGCGCAGTTCGACTTTTAAACCAGAAAAACCAATTATGTATAAATAAAATGCTCATCGGACCACAGCTTTCGAGAATTTACAGAACAGTATACACGCGGCGCGCGCTAATAAGTTTCGAGTCAAGGGGAGTGATTTTAGAGTTATACGCTTAGTTGTGACCAATGGGTATAAGGTCACTCGTACTGTGGCGGCTTAGCACCACTTAAGAGTTAAGGGAATACCCGCTGTAAAAATGTTCAGTATGCTAGCATTAATATATGCGCATGCAATCGATGCAGCTGGGGGTTACCCTTTCGTGGGAGGGCGGGACAGACAACGGTGTCACGATGTATAATATATAATTCACTCTATAATACACTGTATATGACTGGATGGATTATTTTTATTACTATATTATTAGACAACTCTCTTTAAGTAATTAGAACAAGATTCAAATACTTGTCCAGACTAGATGCCGTTTAGCATACATGAGTTACATCATTGCTTAAATGTGTCATTGAACATATCAAGACCAACACACAGTGGTGGTATGATGTTGTAGTAAGATGTGCAATATTTAATAAATAGAGCATGGCTTGGAGTGAAATACGCCGATATAGTGCATAGTGAGGTTGTGTAGTTCACGACGCGAAGCGGAGTGAACTACACAATCGCACTATGCACTATATCCGCGTATTTCACGACAAGTCATGCTCTAATTATTATATTGTATCGAACAAATGCAGAAATTACAAACCTCATTATAATTTACTGAATGTAAGTCTCTCTAAACATCATTATAATTTACTGAATGTAAGTCTCTACAAACCTCATTATAATTTACTGAATGTAAGTCTCTCTAAACATCATTATAATTTACCTTTGTAATTTTGATTTAGCAGTAGGAAACTACTATTTTCAACTTTTACTAAGTTCAGACAATTTATGTTCGCCTTGCTGAAGCTTTAATTTGGATCAGCGGCGAAATAACAAGTAGTTTCAGAACAAAGTTTGATGTAGTGTTCGTTACTATTTTTAGTAGTCAAAACTACATATGCATAGTGCACGATGGGATAGACTTGAAGGCGTAGTATACAACTACGACTAATAGAGTCGAGTAGCCAACCAATCGGAAAGCTTGATTTCAATAACAAAGTCACGTGAGATACAATATAGTAACATACTCACTTCGACCATAAGTCCGGATATGCATGGATCGCACATATCAGTGGAAAAGTCATTTCGCATAACATAGAGAGGTAATGCAAACTGTATATTACAATTACAAAACTTTACAAACACATTGAGCTCACGGGGCCCCATCATTGTTACATGTATTTTACGAGGAAGACCTCTACAAAAATCTGAAAATGATGACGTTGATCTCTTGAATGTTCCTTATAGGTTTTGATTTCGTATACCTTACTCGTATTTAAATTCGCGCAGTACTATTTTTCGCGCACCGATCGGTGCGCGAATTTAAAACTGAGCGAAAAATAGAACGACTCCCAAGTTTAATCTAAACCACAGTCCATATGAAATAAAAGTGTGCTATGTTGCTGAGTTTACATATATTATGAACGTTTGAATAGACAATTACGCCTATACATATATGCATATATTTACATTCGGCTAACCGCTATCAAGACCATTGGTCACAATTCAAGCGACAAATAATGGTAACATATATAGACAATGTTGAAATGCCTGTATAAGAAAAATGCTAATAGTCCAGGTCGCCACAAAATTATCATGTATGTTGTTACTAGTTTATTGTCTACACGATGTAAATCCGCCGCGATGGTGTTTAATATACACATATTAGTCGGGGAGCCAATAAGGTCCACCTGCACCCCCCCGATGATTACAAATAACCTTATTTTTATTGTTCCCTATGGTATCCAGATAAAGAATCCGGATTTCACCGAAAAATAAAGGTGGCCCTACTAGGTGCTAGAGCCATTTGAATCCAAGATGGCCGCCATTTCCTCTAATTCCGACCAGCTGTATTTAATCGTTGTAATAGATCGGTTGTTAGCAAAAGACACAGACAAAATGTATGCCATTTTGTTGGTATGATGTCCTTCTTCAAAATGACAGCAAATAATTTCGAAAAAAAAATCAAAATGGCCGCCGAAAAAGGACGTCATATGCACGAAAATAGGAAATTTAATTAATATTTCACCATATCTTCCATTTTTCTTCACATTAATCATTAGTAAATTGCAATGTTTTTGAGACAGTCATCAAGCGTGATATTATAGCGTCATTATAAGACATTTGCCATTGACGAGGGTTCCGTAATAGATACAGAAAGAGGATTTGAAAAAGAGGGGTGAATTTTCGAATTTTTTTGCAAGACATTTTGATAGTCATTTTAACGACAAACCACACAGGCTGTTAATAGAATGTCAACAACTATGTGCTTTATTTTATTGGACGGATGTTTTACTTCAATGGGAATGAAATTGGTGTAGAAAATTTCCAAAATGGCTGCGGAAAATATGAAAAAATGGTAAATATTGCCCCAGGGTGTCCTGCAATGGCTTACAAGTTGTGGTTGATATATAAAATTGGCTAATCTGTATTATATACATGAATACTAACATGTCTGATGCACCATGGATCATTGTTTCTATTGTCACCACTGACATCACCAGAAATATTGGATTTTTCTCTCACAAACTTGACATAAATATCGGCAAAAATTAACTTTTCAGGGTTGGACAATTGTTTTAAGTAAAATGCAACTATCATTGGTATCAAAGGTATTTATTGTTTTGGTCTATCTTAAATGTGTCACACTACGGTGTTTATAGACCAAATTGCTCAAGATGGCTTCCAAAATGGCAACCAAATTTGTAAAAAGTTAATTTTTTACATATATCCTGAACATTATTATCTGCATTATCCGACAAGGTAGCAAACTGTGACTCGCTTGGTTATTATACGTGTTTAATAGTTAATTAACTGACAACTACGTTCCATTCTGTTTGTCCCAGTTCCGTATGGGGCATGACAAATTCATTTTAAAGTTGCAGTATGCAATTTTGCGGAGAACCTCTTTTGTGATTCTGGCCATATTATTGAAAGGAAATGGACAGAACTTTGAGACGGAACTGAGATGAACCATAATATGTGGCTATTCTGGCCCATTGTGATAAAAAGTGATCAACTGGATAAAAGATGGATGCCAAGATGGCAGCCAGTGAGTTACTGTATGACCATGGGTGATGTGAATAGGTATACAGGGAGTTACTGTATGGTCATGAATGATGTGAATAGGTATACAAGGAGTGACTATATGGTTATGAGTGGGGTGTCCATGGTGAGATGCATAGGAATATAAGGAGTGGCTGTATGGGCATATGTGAGGTGAATCGGTATGCATGTAGTGACTGTACGGTGTATTGTTGTGTGTGGCCGAAGTGACCGTATGGGCATTGCTGTGGTGTATAGATATAATGAGAGTAGCTACATGGTCATCCGTGTGTTGTTTATGTATATATGGAGTGACTGTAAGGTCGTGTTGGGATGTATATGTGTACCGTGTGTGGCTGTATTGTGACATGTGGGTGTATATGTATATTTGTGCTGTATGATCATGGATGGAGTGCGTATATAAATAGGGAGTGATTTTATGGTTATGGGTAATGTGTATAGGTGCACATGGTATGCCTGTACGGTCAAGATTGAAGTTATATGCATACCTGTAATAAGCTGGATGGTCATTGACGAGCGTGTGACTATATAGGGAGTGCCCTTTTGGTAACGGGTGGGTCGTATATTTATATATGGTGTGGATGTATTATCATCGGTGGTGTATAGGGTGTAGATGAATGATCATGGATGGCGTGTATAAGTATACAGTGAGTTGCTGAATTGTCATGTGTGAGGTGTATATGCAAGTATGAAACTTATGAGTGGTCGTGTGTGCGTGTATCGGTATATTTGGAAGGGCTCACCATTGGTGAGGTGTATATGTATATCTGGATTGACGCTATGGTCATGTGTATGGCGAATAGATATACATGTAGTGGCTATATGGTCCATGGTGAGGTGAATATGTATACATTGAGTGACTGTATGATCGTGAATGTGGTGAATATGTATACATAGAGTGACTATATGGTCAGGTGTAGGAGTATACCTGGTGTTCATGCATGGTGACTCATGGCTGGATCGTAATTTGTGGCATGTACAGGTATAACCAAATATGGCTGTATGGTCAGGTGTACGTGTATAGAGTGGGTGACTATATTGTCATGTGTGTGGTGTTTATGTACATATGAGGTCATGGGTGGGTTGTACATGTGTAATTTGGGTGGCTATCGCTTTCCGCAATAACTCAAGGATATGTTAATCAATAGAGAGGTCATGTCAAAGAGTTCTCCACCTTGATAGTGTTTGTGTACATGGGAGAACTTTAAACGTGAAAAGCGATAGCCACACATTACCACACAGTCATTCCATATATACATCAACACCACAGACATAACAATATAGTGACCAACTGTATAAACGTACACATGACCCATGACCATGGATGGCCATACAGCCATGCGTCACAATGCAGGCACACCGGGTATAATCCTAAACATGACCCATAACCATAGAGTCACTCCTTGTATACCCATTCACCCCACCATTGGCCATACGGTCATCCCATGTATACCTATTCTCCACACACACATGGTCAAATAGACATTCAATATATACATCAACACCACAACAATGACCATAGAGTCACCCGGGTATACATATCCACCCCACCAATGGTCATATAGCCACTCGCTTCATACACATACCCTCACCCATGGCACCTGGTATACTCCTTCATCTGACCTATGGCCATATAGTCACCCCGTGTGTACCTATTCAAAACATTCATACATGATCATGGTCAATCATTGTATAGATAGTCACCCCACCCTTAGCCATGTCACTCCCTGTATCCCTATTTGTCACACCATAGCAGAATAGCCACTCAAGATATACTAATACTCCCCAGCCATGTCAGTATATTCACTCCATGTATGCATATGCACATCATCCATGGCCATATAGCCGCTCGCTATATACACATACCCCTCGCCCATGACCATATAGCAACACATGTGTATACCTGTATAACCTACACATGACCATACCGCCACGAGTCACCAAGCAGGAACACCGGCTATACTCATACACCTGACACATGACCATTTAGTCACTCCCTGTATAGCTATTCATTACATTTATGATCATATAGTCACTCATTGTATACATACATGTACTCATCTCACCATTGACCATACAATAACTCCCTGTATACCTATTCACCTCACCTATGGTCATATAGTAACTCCCTGGCTACCATCTTTGCATCCACCCTGTATCCAGTTGATCACTTTTTATCACAATGGACCAGAATAGCCACATAGTTTTGTTCATCTCAGTTCCGTTTCAAAGTTCTGCCCATTTCCTTTCAATAATATGGCAAGAATCACAAAAGAGGTTCTCCGCAAAATTGCATACTGCAACTTTAAAATGAATTTGTCATGCCCCATACGGAACTGGGACAAACATAATAGAACGTAGTTGTCAGTTAATTAACTAATACGTATAATAACCAAGTGAGTCACAGTTTACTACCTTGTCGGATAACGCAGAGAATAATGTTCGGGATATATGTAAAAAATTAACTGTTTACAAATTTGGTTGCCATTTTGGAAGCCATCTTGAGCGATTTGGTCTATAAACACCGTAGTGTGACACATTTAAGATAGACCAAAACAATAAATACCTTTGATACCAATGATAGTTGCATTTTACTTAAAACAATTGTCCAACCCTGAAAGTGAATTTTTGCCGATATTTATGTCAAGTTTGTGAGAGTAAAATCCAATATTTCTGGTGATGTCAGTGGTGACAATAGAAACAATGATCCATGGTGCATCAGACATGTTAGTATTCATGTATATAATACAGATTAGCCAATTTTATATATCAACCACAACTTGTAAGCCATTGCAGGACACCCTGGGGCAATATTTACCATTTTTCATATTTTCGGCGGCCATTTTGGAAATTTTCTACACCAATTTCATTCCCATTGAAGTAAAACATCCGTCCAATAACATAAAGCACATAGTTGTTGACATTCTATTAACAGCCTGTGTGGTTTGTCGTTAAAATGACTATCAAAATGTCTTGCAAAAAAATTCGAAAATTTCACCCCTCTTTTTCAAATCCTCTTTCTGTATCTATTACGGAACCCTCGCCAATGGCAAATGTCTTAAAATGACGCTATAATATCACGCTTGATGACTGTCTCAAAAACATTGCCATTTACTAATGATTAATGTGAAGAAAAATGGAAGATATGGTGAAATATTAATTAAATTTCCTATTTTCGTGCATATGACGTCATTTTTCGGTGGCCATGTTGATTTTTTTTCGAAATTATTTGCCGTCATTTTGAAGAAAGACATCATACCAACAAAATGGCATACATTTTGTCTGTGTCTTTTGCTAACAACCGATTCATTACAACGATTAAATACAGCTGGTCGGAATTAGAGGAAATGGCGGCCATCTTGGATTCAAATGGCTCTAGCACCTAGTAGGGCCACCTTTATTTTTCGGTGAAATCCGGATTCTTTATCTGGTTACCATAGGGAACAATAAAAATAAGGTTATTTGTAATCATCGGGGGGGGGGGGGGGGTGCAGGTGGACCTTATTGGCTCCCCGACTATATACTATCTACAGCAATGACTAAGAGCCGACACTGTCATCAGCTCCAAGATATATAAAAATATCACAGAAATATTACGAAAATAGTTTTCTCAGTTTTGAATTCGCGCAGCTAGGTGCGCGAATTTAAAGTGCGCGAATTCAAAACTGAGCGAAAAATAGTACTGCGCGAATTTAAATACGAGTAAGGTATTACTTTTAAAGACTACAGTTAAAGGAAAATCGAACACTGTTCGCGTTCGAGGGGCAAACTAAATTTTTATGGAAATAGTAGCATGTTTTCCTTATGATTGGCCAATATTTAGATGTCTTGTCTTACAGATGCATGGTTGAGTCCAAATGAGCCAAACATATTTATAACCGATAATTGTAGTTGCGAGTTTTGAGAAACATCTTTAATAACAAACAAACTGAGTACGAAATCCACTTTGTATACCATTGTACTATGTATAGAGACTTGAGAAGAATATATGTTAACACGATGTTGGTATAGGGTGAATTAACCAACAAATTAAAAGCTATCTATACGGCGCCTAAATGTATAGGCATTTGCAAGTCAATCAATGTATTCATTTATTAATGTTGTTATATACGATGTAATTTATTTATTAATAGAATTTATTTATTTTATTCTTGGATTACGCTAAAACATGTTTATTTCCAATTATGAATTTGAATAAATGCAAATGCTCCGGCGATAACTTGAGTATCTAAATATTGACGGATTCAACTTCATTCTAGCCTGTGTAACTTAATCCAAAATTCGTTAAACAAGTGTACATCTAGACCCAATAAGACCAAGATTTATCCAAGAAGCCAAATTATTTTATGTTCGTGTTGATAAGCTCAGTTAAAGGTACTCAACCCGTAAAGAGGGTCCCCATCTCAACAGATTCCAACAACAACAATCCGATCAGAGGGTCCTATATTACTATTTCTTTGGCTTTGGGGGTAAAAAATATTTGATTCGAGTCGAGGAACCCATCAAACAAAGCTCAGAGTTATTAGATATTGATTTTTGAAAATTCTTATGTTCTCGAGATGAGTACTGATAACTGCCGTCAATTTGGTAACCTGCTCGAGATTTTACGCCAAAATTCTATTCAAACAGACAAGGATGGATAACTCTATAATCAAGTGGGTAATAATAGCGAATTTTTGATTGTCTTCTGGGCCAGAAAGAATTCCCGATAATGAAAAATAATAGATTTCTAAAATCGATATCTAACAAATCTGAGCTTTGATGGGTGACTTCCTCGACTCGAATCAAATATTTTTGACCCCCGAAGCCATTGAAATAGTAATTGAGAGGAGTTTTATCGGGTTGAGTACCTTTAAAAGATTTATTTATATGAATGTGTGATATAAAAATATAACGTTCATTCACAGTGATTGTTCAATGAACATTTATATATTATGGTCATTGGCGGGGGACTTGGTTTTGTCATAAAAACACTGTTTTAAATATCACTCACCAGGTCCTGAAGGACGACTTATGGACACCAGCGCTAATTCTTCTAAACGGAATGGGGAACGCCCAAAAGATTGGTGAACAAGCAAACCGAATCACCGTGAGCGACATTGGTATTGTTGAGTTCAAATCCATGGAGACGCTGACGTCAAGATGTTTACTCGACGTCACATACTACCCATTCGATGAACAGCGCTGTAGTCTCTCGTTCGTCACTGACTCCGATACCAACCAGGAGATCGAGTTCTATCAATCCGAATTTAAAACAGATGCCTTTGAATCGAATTCCATGTGGGAGCTCCAGGGGGTGGAAAGCAACAAGATTGATGGCTATACTGGGGACTGGGTAACAATGACCTTCACCCTGATATTGAAACGTCGAGTGACTGTTCACATCGGCACAGAGATTCTCCCGCCCTTACTGCTGGTGATGCTCGCGTCGGTTTCGTTCATCATACCTGTGTGTTCCGGCGAAAAAGTATCCTTCTGCGTGTCCAACTTCTTAGCAACGGTCGTCTACGTTACATACACAGCATCACAATGCCCTCGTACCGCCAACACGATCAGCATATTTGTCGTATACTTGGGATACATTACGCTGTCTAGCGTCATCAACGTAATAATGACGTCCATTGTGTCTATGATCTACAACAAAGAAGGTAAGTCATTACTATGGTTCAATTGGTCATTGTCGCATGGTTTCGAGCAAAAAGACATCCAGGATCTATCAAACGTGCAAAAAGACACCCAGGATGTCCCAAACGTGCAAAAAGACACACAGGATCTCAAAAGCTCACAACACAACGGGAATTTAGATCAGTCGTCTGCTATATATATATGTCATATATTTATTAATATTATTATAATAATTATTTGTTTGTGATCGGTGTGAAATATCAACGGAATTTAAATGGGAGTTCCGTAATAGATAGCAGACGACTAATGTAAATTCCCGTTGTTTGGTGAGACTGAGATCATGGGTGTCTTTTTGCACGTTTGAGAGATCCTGGGTGTATTTTTGCTCGAAACCATGCGACAATGACCAATTAAGCATTACTATGGTGTTGGTGTTATAAATCCCCCATGGGTTACACTAGAGGTTCGATCTTAATGTTCACTATGTCCCCGTGTCAATTTGGTGAAAACATATAGCGATTATGTTGTTGCATGTTGGTATTGCTTGATATACCAGACACCAGAAAACAATCTTAACCCTTTATGTACTGAATGGATTCTTCCATTCAGTTATTAAAGTAGCCTATACATTGGAATTGTCTAGTATTCATCTGGAGGGGTGCTCAGGTATTAAAAACAGACGACAGGCAACACGAAAAGTTAATTCAAATGTAGAAGTGTTCATATTCTTTGGTGGGAAAATGTTCAGATAATAAGTTCAACGAACTTATTATCTGAACATTTCCTAAGGGAACTACTCGCCAATGAGTGTTTAATGTAGAAAGGGTTGAATACCTGGAGGTCGCGACTCAAGATGACCATCATAAAATTGAGAATATAGGTACTGAGTCAGATATACCATTAGCTGGTAGTAAATTGTAGATAAAACGTGAATATCTATCAACAACGGTGGGCCATATACATTCTAAAATAATATAGGTTGTCGTTCATGTCCTAGAATATTTAATTATTTCTACGACGAATTTGCATCACGCTGAGGTGGACTCTTAGTTTTTACGATCACTGTCCAAACTAAACACTAATGAAGTTTGCTAAAAGTACACGATGGCAGTGTATTGTCACCAAAAGTTTTAATCGACCAGCCACAATGAATGAGCTATCACGAAAACGACCGCTCAGAGTTTAATGTAGACCAGGGATATAATCATATAAACTTATAAATGATCCCTAGTTGTATCCAAAGCAGATAAGAGCTCAACATCAAGTATGTCAAATCTACAGAACGTGCGTTCGGTTGGTGTCGATTTCCGTGTTCGGATTTCGGAGGTAAAATTAATGAATTCGTTCACTTATGGACTAGAAAATCCGTCCGATGTTCGGAATAGAGAGTTTATGGATTACAGAGGTAATTTTTAGTGAGAATGCACTTGGATGAATTCGGGACCTGACAAATTGTTCGGTATTGGGAGGGAATAGGTTTATAGAGGGTCTGGTATGGAGAGGTTTTTGCTGTATTATGTAAATTTGTCAGAGTGTGAACGCACCCGGTATCGTCAATGCCCCACTTTATATCCAGGAGATGTTCCACGATGGATCAACAGATTTTACAACAAACCAAACAACGTCACACCGATGAAAGAGGGAGCAGACGGCGATTCAGTCATAGATGTATACGTCACAGTCACGTGGGCCAGAGTTGCAGATTCGGTAAACAGAGTATTTCTGTGGACGTTCCTCGTGTTCACTGTTATTCCAACTGCTGTTGTCATGGCGACTCTGCTGCTGTAGTGTACGTAGATATATCAGACACGTGGCTGGAGTTTATTAGGTGCTCTTCCCTTGAGTTGAAATTTCCGACACGGTTTTTCAGCGTTCCCAACAGTCTGAACATTTCAACATAACACCGCGTTACGTTTGGAAATTTCCCAACTAATGGCCATTCTGTACAGCATCTAGGACAATATTGAAAGACATACGTTGCACTAACACTTAAAGATACGGATGGCCTTCGCGATGGGTATTGCTGTTTAAAAAAGTAAATTCAGCTAAAACCGCCAAAAACAGAAAGAATATAAAAATAAAGACAGATTGTGTTCTTATACCAATCATAAAATATCGCATAAATAGCATTTTATTGTCAAGATCGTGTGCTTTGTTAGCAAACAAAAGTCATATTATGATACATTATAGTGAGTAAATAGTGTGCGATACGCAAGACCCCACTAAGTGTCATTTGGTTAATATTGACACCATATTGTTTACAAAATACCAATATAGTGCTCGCTAATCCTCGCCACTCAAGATTTCGGTGTTAAATGGGTCACCATGAATCACTCTCCCAAAAAAAAAAAATGGCCACGGTGTTGAGCGTTTTGCTTATCGCACGTTATTTACGTGCTGTATATAAACAAATGTTCGGCTCACACAAAGTGTGTTTTGTGTGTAATATCGCGTTCATACTATATACTAAACTATTAGTATATTCTTCAGGAAATTCATAATTTCGTAACTTTTATTTCTAAACTATAACCTACAACCAAGACATCCGTACCTTTAAACGTTAGACGATTTAAAATTTAAAATAACGATGAGCAATCTCAACCTATTTTCGGTCTAGAGTCCCATGATGCTTTTTATTCAGATATGAAATGTCCAACAGTTGCACATTTTCACCAAATGTTCATGTTGTGAAGTGGGTTGCCTCCAAAATCCCCTTCGACGCACATGTAGTGGATAAATTACAGACAGTGTAAGATGCACCCAAGTGGAGAGAAATGTTGATGTGAAAATCATGTGAAATTTATAAGCCATTCGAACGAATCCGATGCTTGTAGCGAGCAGATATTAACGAATCCGATGCTTGTGGCGAGCAGATATTAACGAATCCGATGCTTGTGGCGAGCAGATATTATTTCATTGTGCCTGCTTTGTTGTGAGGTGTTTTATGTGTGCACTAGGGGATTTCCCATCAACAAATATTAATTGTTTGTACAAATATTTCACGATTTTCTCCACCACAACGGGGGAGGGTTGGGGGTTTTGGGGGGCTGCAGAAAATTTGCAGACACTGGAGGGGTGGTGCACCATTCGTGGTCTGAAAAATGTTTCCATTGAACATATTTATCAAAGATGCCTCTATTATTGACTATATAGTGAACACTGTATGCATAACCAAGTCGGATACTCACCATTATGTTATACCGGTAAATATAGCCCAGCTGTGGCTGATTTTTAAAGCTACTTCATGCAACAATTCATATTACATAGTCTGGGCGCGATACACTAAATCCTGTTTGGTGATTGGTTAATTGCCAATTGAGTCACCCGGTTTACATCCCAATAATGCGGAGATCCATCGAGTGTATCACGAACAGGAAGTTAGAAATTATTGACCTAATCTGACATAATCACCAAAAGCGGTCAGCAGAATAATTGGGGGGCGCTTTTCAAAGTCCAGCCGAATTGATTCTGACGCCAGTTATGTATATCGATCACGTTATCGTAGAGCTCTAGAGTTTGGAAGTCTTATATCAGTCTGACTTAACGTGCTGTGTGTGATGCATGGTCTCAAATTATCAGCCATTTTGTGAAAATAAACAAGAATACACTGGGGTCCGTGAAGTTACCACAACATTCAACATTCGTTCAACATTCGTGTGAAGTTAGCACAACATTCAACATTGAATTTCGTTCAACATGCAATCGTTCTTGTACATAAGTATTTGTTAAGGGGAGACGTACGTTTTGCATAAATCTAGTCAAAAATGGAAAGAGATTATCTACAAAGAATTTCTCTGGATCTATCTGGCAAAAAAAAATGAATTTCACATACCATCATCTTCATTGTATGTATAATCTGAGCAATTATCAAGACAACAAAAACAATGGATTTTAATTCATTTGAGAAGTTGAAAATATTATTTAATATTTTGCCTATCTTAGTACCAAGAACTGCCAGAATAATGAATAATTTCTCACAAAACTCCAATCACCAAATAGCTTATTTTCTTGACTCTATTAGAGGAGACTTCATTTGTATCATAATGTTGAGTTTGAATTGTAATTCCATAATATAGCATCATACCCCCATATATTATAATGAAGAATAAAGCAGTCACAAAAATTCCAGCCCAATGCAAACAAATGTTGATATGCAGCGTGGTCCAATCAAGCAGAGAGCAATTCAAAGAACTTGAATTAGGCCACAGTGTTTAAGAGATATGGTGGTCAGCTTTAACTTGGTTATGAACCATGACCCACAACTCATCTCAGCCCAATTGTTCATTGATCAACAGACATGGCATGATATCCCACAACAAATATAGAAAATTATTTATGGGTAGTAGCCTTGCTTAATGAAAATAATCATTAAATTTCACAAATAAAGAATAATTAAGTCTCCTCTCATGATCTTGAGATATAGCATGGATATATGAACTGCACTTTTGACAGATATATATTTTATAGAAGTTCTTGGTACCTGAAAACATTCAAGTTTTCTTGTACATAAGTTTTTTTTTAACGTGAATGGAATGAGTGGGTCGTGCATATAACGCCCCTGTCATTGTACACTCCCAGATGCTACTTTAAGTCACAATAAGCCCCGCCCAGCATGTGTAGTTTTCGCAGAACAGAGAGCACATTCAACATTCAGATGAGATGAGAGAGAGAGAGAGAGGTGAGAGAGAGAGATTCAGATGAGATGAGAGAGAGAGAGAGAGAGAGCCGCCGGAGAGAGGGGGGGGGGGCACAGCATATACCCGTTTGATCCTATCGGATTATACACAAAAAAGAAATGAGATGTCATGGCCAAAAGACAAGATAAAATATATATAGATTAGTGATTAAGATGAACGAGTTTGAGAATCTATGAGGAATATGACACAGGTGTATTTTTTATCCAATAATCGAACTTGTGAACTTTGTCACTGGTATAGTATATTGTATTGGTATATCTGGAATTTTCCCCAGAGACGTGGCTATGTGTTTTCACTACATAATTTCTATTTTTTAAAGAATTCCATCGAAAAAGATTGAATTTCATGTTCTCCATTGCACAAAGAAGCTTTAATGTAATTAACGATGTCCTGTCCGATTTGGCACTTTAAACTACCATATGCAGGGGGGGGGGGGGGGCGGAAACAAATTACAGGATACAATGACCGGGTGGGTGGGTGTCCCCGAGCCCGGAATGCAGATTTTTTCTGATGTCATGCAATTTTTTTTCAAAATCATTTCTAAGACAAATTACAGCTTCAAAATGAATTGAAACAATCATATTTATATAGTAGTGCATGTTATAGCCTTATACAAGTGAGGGGGGCTCTATATTTTAATTTTTTGTCCGCAATTTCTCCCTTTAACAGTTGAAGCCATGGGGTGGGTCCGGTTTTGGTCGAGGAAAAAAATTGCAATGAAAAAAAAAATCCATTCTCATCTTTTCTCATAGTTTATCATGGATTTTAAAACTAATTATACATTGAGGATACCTGCGTGTTTTTGAGTGAATACTGGAAGTATCTCCTGAGTGGTCCAGTGAGATACTGGAATCATCACGAGTGGCCTTTAGGCCACGAGTGATGATTCCAGTATCTCACTGCGACCACGAATGAGGTAATTCCGGTATTCACTCAAAACACGAAGGTTTTCTTTTTATTATATGCGATTTTTACTAAATAGATCGAGGAATTAATTCAAAATCGAACTGATTCCGATTCACATCGGCAATACAATTTCTGCACAACAAACAGAGAGACCACGTGGTTCAATAAAATACTGTCGATAACTCAGAATCCACAAAATTCTTAATGCTTCAAATGTGCGTAATATATCAGATAACTTTATTTCAAATATACCAACTTACTTGCTTGTGTACTATTAGCAATCTGGCATTGCATTTTTGTCACTTATTGACACAAAATCGTTATTTGAAGGCTTTTAAATTCTGAGGTGGGACAAATTGTATAGAAACACACAAATCGCCAAATAGTTTATTGTCTTGGTTATGTTCAATGGGGGTCGTTTGTGCCATATGATGCTGAGTTAACTATATCCTATTAATAATAAATACCCAATATATATTACAATGAAGACTAAAGCAGACATAAATAGTTCAGCCAAATGAAATATGCAGTATGGTCCACACAAGAAGGGAGCAATTAAATGCAAATGGGCCACGCCATTAAATATATGGTTGTCAGCTGGGATATGGTTATGAACATTTGACCTAGAATCCATCTCATGTTTTCAATAACAGGCATGACATGAAAGCTGCCAAAAATAGAGAACATTATTTATGGGTGGTTTTCATTCTAAATGAAAATAATTCGGAACGTTCTGAATCAAGTGTCTTCTTCTGAAGGTGGAGTTATGGTTTCATGGAGATATAAACTGTACTCATGAAAATGTTAAATTTTTCATTTCATAAAAGTACAGAAAGTGGGGTTATAATTTCCAACGTGTTGATGATTTTAAAATTTTGTGTCGCATGTACCAAACATCAAAATTAAATTCCAGAATTTTTTTGTTTTTTTTTTGTGTTTAGAAATTTCGTTCAAGAAGGCGTGCGAAGTTAAATATGTCATGTCAAATTTGACACAATAAAACCATCACTTGTATGTTTTATATACCAGAAAATAGATTTTAGATCGGACCCATGAGCCCATTAAACTTCCAAATTTTGTCAACGTAATTTGAAAGGAGGTATAAGATACTGGCAGGTGCTCAGAAATATACTTGCCAATGTCACAGCAATTCTCAATTTTTCGCATAGAGTGAAAAAAAACGCTCTTTATTTATACCTTTTATCAGGAATAGACTACTATCGAGAAATACTCTTTACTGTTTCATGCCGAATAATTTTCTTAATGCGACTACTTGAATATGTCAAACAGGCATAAAGAGGCCGTTTTATAATATTTCGTGTATTTATCGACATAGGTTGGTCCATGGAACCGAACCGTGGTGTATCCAAAGCGAACACAATTTGGACCTTCAAACCACCAAGTGCCTTCAATATGATGTTTTGATGAACTGTGCATATTGTGTCAAATCGATATTCCAGGTAAATTTTAGTCTCACTGCGTGGGCAAAATAAATATGAAAGATATTGCAGTCATCATCATTCGTATGATACAGCATCGCGGAAATCCACAACAACGTCCATACATTTTACGTTAAAGTGATGTGAAGCACTCCGGTGGGGTGATCAGCTATAAATAGACACTAATCTTGCTCAAAGTAGTTATTTTTACAACTAGTATATCCAAATTGAAAAAACACATCGTCATTCTAATATATTAATTAAATGCAGTTGCAGAAATCGTTTTCTTTAGTTTATCGCCGATAGTTCAGGGGGTGGAAAAAAAGTTTTTTCCGGGCACGTATGCCGGGGTGGGTGGGTGGTCGATAGGACCAACAAACAATTTTGTCCGCAACTCAAAAATATTTTCCTGCAAGTCTATTTGACTGTTTTTGCAATGAGTTTGGCTTAAAACACATCTATATGTCAATATTAACATAAATGACAAATTTCATGATGATCAGACAAACAGTAAGCCTGTAGCCCATGCTAATGGATTGAATTTTGAAATCCAAGATGGCTGCTGGCAGCCATGTTTTTTTTGACCGAATAACCGCAAAATGACTTGTTCCTATTTACATGTCAATGTTCACATCCATTACTAATATTATGCACAGAAATTCATATACAACTGTTTACAGTGAAATTCCCCCGCAAATCTCTGTTTTAGTGTTAAAAGGGGGTGGGTGTCAAAAAATGGACGGAAAAAACTGCCGTAAACGGAAAAAAAATTTGGACGCGGGGGTGGGTGGGTCCCAACAAGGGTCGAAAGTCAAAAATCAGCATACGTGCCTGCAAATTTTTTCCGACCCCCCCCTGGTTAGTTGCGATAGTTGAGAGGTAAATATTTACAATTGAGCGTAGTTCAGACGATGTTTTCTATGAAGTGCTTCGGTCGATTTGCTTGAGATTTTCGGCGATTTTAGTATGACTATGACTATGATTATTTATTCATAACTCATTCATATAACATATACAATTATCTATACAGTGTTATATTATAACATTCAATGAGCTATCGGGGACAGCATAACCGAGAGGGTTGTCTACCTGCCGTCCCCGTTGAAAAGTAATATAACTATACATGTAATAATAATTTGATTTTATCTAGGTTTTGTCTTGTTAAATCTAAACATTGGTATATAAACGTCTGGTTTTTTTTGATAAATAATAGTAGAATTCATTGGTCGTTCACCGTTCATCGCTCAGTTTGTGATGTGATATATAAAGTACAAACATGTGGAATATGAATATGTGGATGAGGCCAGTAGAATGCTACACTCATCCAGCTGGCACATCGACTGAATACTAACTTATCAGTTCACGCACCCGAACAAGTCCATAATATGTCTTTAAACGAGTACAAAAAACGCTCTTTGTTACATGCACATACCTCTTTCTGGAAACGAAAGCATCATGGGCGCTTTTCATCAGGGACGATCATTTGATTTCTGCTCCCCTCTGCTTGCCAGGCAACCATTCAAAATGTGATGAAACATTCTCTCAGGCTTTGGAAAGTCGATATTTGACCATCATCAGTCCCATGGGCTCATGGGTTAGGATCTAATTACTTGCTGCTATAATAAACGTAACTACAATATACATGATAGTTTTATTATGCCAAATCGTATGGACATTCGTTTAACCAAGGGATTTATTCCGCGCTCCGCGTGTATAATGTTTCGCTGTTTCTTAATTAAAGTGGGCGCATGTGCGTTTTATTTATAGAATGGGAATTTTTGGACGGATTAAAAGTCGAACTGCGACCCGGAGGCCGAGTCAGGTAAAAGGTGTAGTTGGGAATTTCAATTGTTATTCGGATGCCAAGAAGTGCAAGGCGATTAATTCTATGAGTTGGTCATTCGTGAAACAATATATTTTATATCCTATATACAATTACAATCATGGGTATATAATATATGATCTTGAGCGCGTTACCATTTCTGACTATGGTATTCTTGTTATATATAGATGCAGCCGGGTCATTAACACGTTGATCTACAGCGAATAAAACCAGTCTTGTTAGCATCCACCTCATTATTAGTCCAGGCACATAAGGTTTCACTAGTGTAAAAAATCGGGGAAAACTGATTTTTTCAGGGATCAATAAGAACATGTTTATGAACAACGTGTCAAAAGTCCCCTAAAATCCGAGTTGAGCTTTTTGAGATATCTTGATTTTTCGGAATGGTTCAAATTCTGAAGCATCTCCATCAGGCCATATGGGAATGCAGTCATGTGTAGATCAATTAATTCCAAATTCATAATACATTGACATACATACAAACAATGCTTAGCCGTGAACCATATAAGTTGAATTGAAGTCCCAAAATGGCCGCCAAAATGGCCAAAATAGAATGAAATTTACATTTTATGCATAATTGAATAGCTAGTCCCATAAGAGTGACAACACGCTCGAAATATGTGAGGAAGAATGATTGCAGAGAATAAGAGAAACATTTTATCGGGTATGTGCGAATTATCTCTAATATATATCGCGAGAGATATAGCGAAAAGCAAGGTCTCATAAAATGGTTAAATCTGGACTTTTTGACCGCAAAGAAACGGGAGAATAAGGCAAATTTTTCGGCACTATTTATCTTGAATCGTGTGATATATATGTACACTACACTGTAAAATGAAATTTAATAGCGAAGAATTGATTCTGTGACCTTTCATAGAAGCCGAAATATATGTGCTCATAGCAGTATCACTAATGTGACCGGTCATCGTTTCTTTTGATATATACACCATCAAACCTTTCGAAATACACTGCTATAGAGCAGTATGAGAGATATTCATAGAGTAATGGGTGAATTGTGTAGATTATATTCTCCGTGTCTTAAAATATTAGTAATTTTTGCCTAAGAATAAGTAATAAAACACGAATATTTCGCTGTTATCACAAGAATGCATGGTGGTATACTATGAAAGCAATTTATCAAAACACAAAGGAGTACCATATACTTTCTTTAAAAAAATCTAAACTTGACCAAAATTGCCCACATACTCTGTGACAGAGACTGTCTTTACACCTGGAAATAATATTTGGTTATATTCACCAAGGTCACATATACGCGAAGGGTACTATGTTTTCTGCAACCGCATTACCGTGTGTATCCCTTCTCCCTAATGTTACACATATCTGCTGAACTAACAACCATAACTAGCAACATTGAGTCAATGTTCAACGCTGAAATAACAGCTTTAAACGATGATCACATGATATTTTGCACAAGTTCATGGGTGGTTTTGGCAAGATATTTTCAAACAACAAAATACGGAAAACTAATATTGTACATTGCGTAATAGCATATTCCAGTTGCAAGTTGCCGACTGAAGTAAGTTGAACAAATTGTTTACTAAGAGACCGGTTTGGAAGCAGCACGAAAATTAGTCGTATATCAAATGTACGATGTGCTGTCTATTTGATCAGGTGTGATGCAGTGCTAATCTTTTGAAGAGGTGGCGGTTTCTTTGCAATATAATAAGAATTGCAACATACGTGTGTGGTTTATAATCATGTACAGTGATGAACAATCCGGAAATGTAACTACTATTTATACCGCAAGGATATGCACTTAAGTTTCTGCGTTCCATTCAATAATTTATCATCACGCCGAACGAAACTACCATACACTGTGTGGCGAAACATTACTTCGTATATGTTGCATGCCCGAAATTATTATTTTTGGCCCCGACTGTAAACAGAAAACCCGAAATTTTAAAGACGTAATTCATTGGGTTTGACCTGCGTTGCAATGGCCGATAAATCCTCCACATGGGCCTGTTGTAATGAACTGTGTACCTTTACAGATATTTAACAACAGACTTGTATATTGTTAATACGTATTTTACCTACTAGGTGGTTATATAATAAGTTGCCATCATTTCGGCTTAGCTTGGTGGTTGCGGCCATTTTGACAGCCATTTCATGACCGCGTTTGTAGTATTCTGATCGTGTCACTATATTCGCTCTCGTACTCATATTTCACATATACTGGTATAACTTAGTAATGCATATGACTAGCTTAGACAAAATAGAATATCAAAATACGACCAGATCGTTGACAACCAGTTTCGGGGGTAGGGTTATGTTTTTACAAGTTTTGACAACTTATGATGTGCGTACTCGCTAGTTCTGCCTATTATAGCGACGGGGGTGGTGTCTGTGCAGTTTTTAAAATAGATAGCTTGCGCCTATGTTTTGAGAAGCCTGAGAAATCCGACATCGAATACATCAGTTTGTCTTCAAAATCGTCAGTATTTTGGCTCAGTGTTTTATTTCATATCTATATATGCGAAATTCATTCGATATTTCCCTTTGAATGGGTGTCGTTGGTTCGAGATTTGTATATCGAACAATATTGAGTGCTTTTTGTATACGTTTCGGCTGAAAAATTGTTACAACATCCATTTATTTCCATCGTTGTGAAAAATATTGTTTTGTTTAATTATATGGAAAAAATGATGTAACTCAGAAAGCTCAAATCGGATTTTAGGGGACTTTTCGTGACGCGTCCGCGATGTTATGGCCAAAATAATAAAAAAAAACAGCTTTCCCCGATTTATTTCCTTACTTTTCCACTTCCATGTCTAATGTGCCTGGACTATATCCTCTCTTCTGATTAGCTGAGCCGCGTCACAGCTTAGTTCAGTTGTTGTGGAGATCCCTCGTATGTGTGAGGAGCACCCCAAATTGATGGGTTACATTATTAAACAACTAGGTAGTAAGCGTATACGTGGAGTAAAAGGTCCAAAATATGGATATTGGATAACCATGATGTTAAGATAGTAATATTGGATAAAAGTAACTGGATAAAATAGATTAAGTCTATTTACAACATATATATCTTTTTCTTTTTTTTTATCTTTTTTTTTTATATAAGCTTGATGTTTGTAAGAGCTAATATATGCATACGATCTGCTTAATTATTAGATCATACTATGGCTTTTTCATACCTGTACAGCTCGGTATATATTTTGTCATTTATCATTCCATTGATTTCAGAGTATTTACTCTGTGTACATGTAATGCATAGATGTAGTTTCTTGCAGCTTTTTATATTTGAATCTTTACTGTCATATTTAGACTCAACTGTTCTAACTTGGTACAGTCTATAGTTAGTTGTGTCAGTATCCTTGGCTGTCTAATATTGTTATTTTCTATAACTATTATGGTAGTATTTCCTCTATCTTCTGTAATAACTGTATATATTTTTCTCGTTGGGATTTGGTTTTCAGACAGTTCGCTATGAAGTGATATCTTTCCTCATTGTCATCAATACACATTGGATATAGAGCATCTGTCAGATTTTGCCTGAATTTACTTCTATTATATTGTAGAAGGTATGTGTCAGTCATTAGCCATACTTTAATTATAGCGTTTTTAGTTGCTGCAGGTGAATCTGTTGTGGATTCCCATACTAGGTGGCATTTATTTGTTGAGTTATCTTGCAACTTTATTAATGATAGGGATGACTTGTTAGTAAAGCCAGTATAGTTATTGTTGTGCCAGAATTGGTGTATAGTTTTTTTGCATGTTATTTTCCAGTAGTCGGCATCTACTTTACTCTGCGTGTTTTGTAATATGTATAAGGGGTCAGGAAGAGAGTATTTTAACATTATTTTCGTGACATGTATAAACCAGCTAAGGCTATTGTCGTCCTTCATGATGAGTTGTCTTATTGCTAGCTCTCTTTCAGCAGAGTTGTGTGTTTTTGCAATATTGATGAAAAATATTATGGTTTTACGGTCTATTGCACCTTGGATAGGTATTGCTCCAATAAGTGCATATGTGGCGGCATTAGCAGTGCGTGTTGACATAGTTCTACGTTGAAATTTTTCTATATCTTCAGCATCTTTTTTATTTATATGGAGAATTTCTATGCCATGGAGCATCCTAGGTATAACAAAAGTGAACCACATTTGGTAAGCTATAATTGGCGATATTCCATTTCTTCCATGCAACCAGGTTCCCATTAGTGAATGGCGGCCGTAAATCACTTTTTGCCACCGTGCGGGTAATATTTAGACAACATTGTTGTCCATGCAGCCTAATATTCCGAAACAAATAAGTGAAGAACCAAGAAGTATACTCGAGGTCCATATATTCCCTCACCAATATCTAGTGGTTTCCCTTTATAAACCAAGTACCTTGTTGCAAGGTGTAACTTCAAAATCTTCATGTACAGTTTTCATTCTTTCATTAATGCAACATATCTTCGTACACAGTTTACTATTACATTTTCATCACATTTTCCCGCTTATTAATCGCATTCTAGATGTATCCACACACCTCGTCCCATTTCATGTATACTATTATGTCATATTTATTTTTGTATTCATATAATTGTATAATTATAAATTACATTGGCATGTTTCAATATTTTCAGTCAGTAATGTATTTATATTTTGCCTATGATTCTTAGCACTTTGACGGTGACGTCACCAATTGGTGCGTAGTTTCAACTCACATCCGTCACCGTGGCAACCGCTGCTCGTGTCTCAACTCGCCACTTCCGTGTGGTCAGATTTCCGACCATATACTAGGTACTTAGTCAAAATGTTTTTCTTGGTTGATCCTAAAATTTTAGTTTATCGACTGACTATTAAATGAGGAGGATATCAACCATATGTGACCCGCCATATCAAATCCAGTCGGAAGTCGGGATTTTTTTACCCTGTGCCAATGCATTCTCTTATATATGCGAGTCGACCATAGGTCGCCTCGCATATATAAGAGAATGCATTGGCTTAACAATCATGTTTTTTACATAAATGTTTCTTACAATTTTTAGGACATAAAATAAAAAAACATCCATTATCCTGCAGGGAGCCCCACACATATATAGAAGCACATAGAAGAGTGTCGTCTGCTCATGTTTGTCTGGGGCTCTGTATGAGTGAAATTATAAAATTGTTAAAGAATACAAGAACAAATTATTAATATTGTAAAAAATTGTTAGGCCAATGCATTCTCTTATATATGCGAGGCGACCTATGGTCGACTCGCATATATAAGAGAATGCATTGGCACAGGGTAAAAACAATTCCGACTTCCGACTGGATTTGATATGGCGAGTCACATATGTTCTGGCGATTGTAGTCATGCACAGCTATTTATAAAAGAAATCTGAATTGGGGGAAATCATAATATAGACATGACGATGATTATTATTTTATTGAAGTTCATTGAATAATTTATTTCGGTAGAGAAGGATTTAACATAAGTTGCTGGATCTGTGTCAGGTATTCATGGGACAGTTGGGTGATTGGTAGAGGACGATTAAGCGTGAGAAACATTTGTATCTGTTGAATGGACTGTGCGCGGACTGCTAAGTTATTGTGGATAGAGACGGTAGATTTAGCGACCATTCTACGTTCAGCTTCGAAAGTGTGTGCCCTCCCAACCATCATGACGCAGAAAATGTGTGCATGTAATACAATTTGAAAGCGAGAGATTTGTCTGAATGGCAATACATTTTTAGTTGGGATTGATATTCATGTATATCCGAGTGTAAGCATGATGAAATACGTGATATAATGATATTCATGTTATATAACTATGCATTTTGTATTGTACATGAATTATAGTTATTGACCATTGTATATGCTGCATGATATGCACAATGAAGCTATATACGCTTACCTGTTTTTTTTTTCAGATTAAAACTTCGTTGCAATTCGTAGTTGTTATTCTATAAATCAGTTATGTTTGTTCGGGTGCAACGAGTTAAAGCATAAATACTATACAGACTGAGTGTGGCTTCTACGCCAGTTAGGTAGGAAGGAACAACTTATTTGGATTCAACACACACGACAAACCTTCGAGGGAATTAAGTTTATTCAATTAGAACACGTGCTTCTCAAACCACAACCCAGACAAGACAAAACCTGGTCACACTTAACGGAGACATTTCCCAATCGCTCCCACTCACACATAGTCGATTATATCACTATTACACTGTGGCGCTAGTTAACAAATATACATCAGTCTAAAGTCAAACCAATACATTTTTCTGTAATGTTTTCCTCAAAGAGTTGGAATATAGATATACTATTGCACTGCGAGAAGTATACATCACGATATCAATCGAAACTTTCAGAATTCTCGAAAAATTGGTTCCTTATATAGAAAAAGCTTAGAAAAATGCTTTAGACAAGCAAGAGACTTAATCAACCTTCGACGAAGTTACACGAATGGCCGATGTTACAGCAGCGATGTCACAGGTTTGCTACCTTATTGTGGTGCAGTTTGTTGACCATTGACCGTTATAATTACTGTGACATAGTGAAATATACTAATTGAAGTACAATGAAGAATTCATGTTGGTAGGCAGAGAGTGTATCGAATGTCCGAAAACATGTAAGATTGGTGTACAGTGAAGTACAGCGGAAGTTGTGTCAGAAGGCAATCAATAGATTGAGTTAACCCGCTGAGTGCCAGGGGCCGATCTCATAGGCCCTAAACCTAAAAAATAAGTCTGTTAAAGAATATAAGAATAAATTATTAAAATTGTAAAAAATTAAAATAAAATAAAATTGTTAGGCCAATGCATTCTCTTATATATGCGAGGCGACCTATGGTCGACTCGCATATATAAGAGAATGCATTGGCACAGGGTATATGGGTTGATACAAAAATCGACCTGGCACTCAAAGGGTTAAGGTAGATTGGCATGCATATAGCATGTAATCAGACATGTTTTGATACATGATTGGCATATTTTTGGTCACTCTACAATCAGCTTCAAAACCATGTGGAATTGTATTGCCCTCCCACCCGCACAATTACAAAGATATAAAGTTTTATTTGATAACGATATATATGTAGTATTTGAAAATACACGTACAGTAATGCTGACGGTCAATCGGGGGGGGGGGGGGTATAAAACATTTCCCGAGAGGTATGCCGGGGTGGGTTGTCCGAGAGGCAAAAAAAAAAAAAATTTAAAAAAAAGAACCACATTGTTTTTACGATTTTTTTTAATAAACGCCTTTTGTGCCCGTATTTGACGTGTACAACAGTTTAAATTAAAAACATTTCATAACTGCAAAAAATGTCATATGTCAGTTACTGCACGGGACTTCATATGGACCTCAGTGGAGATGACATTAAGCTATGGCATATTGCATGGGACGATGAGGTAAAAAAAACTTACCCGGCACCCTTCGGAAAGAAGCTTCGAGAAACATGGGTCGCATGTGCTGTGACGCGCTTTCTCGACGAAATTAACCATTTGCGTTGTGTCTGTTCCACAATATATGGCGTAATAACGGCTACATTGAAGATAGAACCCAACTAATATAATCTTTACGCAGCCTCCAGAAACTGTTATCACACACGCATAGGGCCTACCAATACGTCCCAATTGAAGGTGAAATGTTAATGACATATTGTGGACTTTCAGTAAATAAAACCGGTAAGTTACTATCCAAACACTATTTCTATATACTGAAATAATGTACCAGTCAACTAAGACTATGTTGAAATTTCGAAAATTCTATCCAAATCGACTGTACCCGTGCACCCCGGGTCAAGTGATCATGCTAATGTGCTATGATGCGGTTGGGTCCTGCTAAATTGCTCTGATGTTGTTATAGCAAACTGACGCTGTTAAAGATGGATTATCTCTTGAAATAACAAATTTGAAATAGTTGAGTGGGTATAAAATAATAAACATGAACTGAAGACCCCTGTCCGGAAAGGCTTCTATCAATTAATATTGATTTTATTTCGAATATTTTATTGGGACCCTTTATTTGTCTATTTTTAGAACAGACCATTCGGGTGATAGCATATAGCGATATAGAGCATTAGGCTGTGCCTATGGCTACGTACCGAACGTCAAATGTCCCAGATTGATTGGTTGTATTGTTAACAGTAACCACTATTGTTCGTTAGCTAAACAACCACACTTTTTTAGACCAGAAAATATTCGAAATAAAATTAATATTAATCGATAGAAGCATTTCCGGACAGGAGTATTCGATTCAGATCTATTATTTTATACACCGGTAACTAAATAATACATGTTTACAAAGAGATAATCCACCTTTAACAAAAGGTACCGTTATATTCTTTTAATTCGTCTTTTTCGCGGTGTTCCGATAGTCGGAACATATACAAGAAAATATGTTAGGGGGATGTCAGCTTGGATGTGAGGTACCAGTATATGTGTTCTTCGTAACTACTAACATTTCCAAATCACATATCATTTTCGAATAACATGAACGCTTGTTGAAAGTTACAACGGTAAGGAACGTGTTTAGAAGGTCTTCGAGTATAGGGTTTCAAATATAAATTGTCGATTTCCACACCATTAAACCCTATCATGTAGCCATCTCTGATACGCAGGGATGTTTTAGCAATGGAAATAAACAGGGACATGGCGATAGGGGCTTGGGAACACGATGCCTGGCACGTTATAACTGTTCGGAATAGGGAGGGGAGTCGCCACCAATCCTTATGTGTCACAACGTCTCTGACCAACATTGGTGATTGATATAAACGGAGTGTCCATAGCCAACATCAGCATGTTACATGTGCTCAGAATAATCAGCGATATCTCCAAGAGTGTTAACGGTGAGTGAAGTTTGTCCGATTTATTTCTACTCCGTGTATATATACTGCATTTAGCTATTGTGAGCTATCCATCTCAAGTAAAACCCGCAGGGACAAGGGGGTTGGGTTGTTTGTCTCGCCCCCCAAACAGGTCTAACATATAAACCAGAACTTCACTCTCACACCAAATGCTAACTTATTTGGATAAAAGGTTCTTATTCCATAGACACAACAGACATGTCGGAAAATGAACCAGTTATACAGACATATACCACAAACTGTGTTTTGGAGAATTGATTGAAAGTCTGTCCTGCTTTCAACTCGGGGTTTCTGATGCTGGATTATATATAATTTGGTCAAGTATTGGCAGGGACGTCCACCTTGGGAAATTCCAACTGCACCCCCCCCCCCCATTGAATCAAAATCAGACCAGACACACGTTTTGCATAATTCCATTTGCACCCCCCCCCCCTTGCACAATATTCTATATATTAATAAACCATGGTTCTATATTGCCGGTATGAGAATATTCAAGTATTTTAACCTGAAAAATTGCATAAATCCTAACATCTAGTGGTCTAACTAGAGACAAATACACACGGCTACGGGCAAAAGACCAGGACACACCGGGCTTACCATGGTTGTTCGACCCGGTGTGAGAATATTTTTAAAACTATAGGCCTACAAAGAAAATCGCAAATCCTAGCATCTGGACTGGCGTCAACTGAAGCTTTCCTATAGTGTTGGAAATTTCAAACCTCATACCCCCCCTCTCAGATTGGAAAATTCTCAAACTGATGACCATTTCAGTCCACAAGTTTGACCAAATGTAGTAGAATATTGTTTTGTTAAACTAATTAGCAGTTTTGTATTGGCCACGTGGGAGGGACAATGTGTGCGAAAAAAAATTGATCTGAACAAGAAAATCGCAAAATCCTAGCATCTAGACTAGCCTCAAGCCTTCCTAGAGTTGGAAATTTCAAACCTGACACTCCCACTTAGGTTGGAAAATTTCCAACTGATGACAATTCCAATGACAATGTTGACCAAATGTATGACAATATTTTTTTTTTTAATTAACTAGCAGTTTTTGACTGGCCACAGGGGAGGGACCAGGACACAACTTTCCAACTGTTGAAAATTTCCATCCTGTCACCCCCCTAAGGTTGGAAAAGTTCCTACTGATGACCATTTCAGTCCAAAATTTTGACAAAAAATAGGAAAATATGCAAATATTGGTCCAAAAACAATTAATTCCCCCCAATTAATTGCATGCTTGAAAATCAAACTACTAGAACATTTTCAACCTATTGTTGGTGTGAAATTTCCAACTAATATTTTGGCAGGTATGAAATATCCAACTGTTGAAAATTTGACCACCCCCCCCCCCACCGGTCGTGGTGACCGGTGGGGGGGGGGGGGGTGGTCAAATACTCTCTGAGTATTGGAATTATTTGAACAAAATTTCCACCAACTTACAGTTTCGCCTTCCCGGTGACTAAAAAAGTTATGATTCAATCTTGGCCATTTTGACTAATTAGTCGTTTTGAGTCCCCATTTCTTTGTCGTTATGACTAACATCGCCCTAGTAATTTTTAACTAATGTTATGCCTCAGTCATGTTGACTAAACTAAGTTAGTCATCCTGGGGAATAACTTCTGACTATCCTATGTTAGTCATATTGACTAACTTTTGTTATCAGCGTAGAAAAATACTCGCCTCTTGATATATGATTCCATTCCTATGTGGAATTTATAGGCATTTTGTTTTGGTTCAAATGGTGCATATTGAAATTACAGGATGGATACCCCATCACCAAACGGGGCCCATATAGCCACGTGCCTGTCTCGATATATTATAAGATATCGGAGCAGTTTGAAATTATAGAATGACCACCCCTCATACAACTGAGAGCCTGAAATTAGCACGTCCCTGCTTCGATCCTGTGGTGGACACCCCTGATAAAACGGAGCCACGTCCCTGCCTCGATATGTTATGATAAGAGGGGCGATTCAGTTTGATATTATATGATGGGCACAATATATATAAAGTTGTACCATCAAAATAATATTTGGTTTTCACAAATTTGTGAAGACAATGATACCAATTTGGTCGTAGTACTCAATATCACAAAGATTTGTACTTACATACACAATTTACAAACGACAATTTATTGGTTAACTTTGCGCAGACAAGTGGTCATCAACTTAGCAATCCGTGTACCGATTGCATAGCTCTGATAAGCGACCAACCTCTCAACTTGTGATTGGTTAATTCTTTTGTAACTTTGCCTGCCGTGATTCAATATAATGTGAGTCACTCACAGGGGACACGTCGCCAGTTAGCAATCTACAATAATTAATAGTTGATCTTTGTGAAATTTGCTGGATTTTGTTCATAGTATCGGCGATATCACTAATCACAAAATAATAGCACGCGTTGTAACTTTCCCATAGTAATTGTGTCAGTTCTTTTAATTTCCACATGTCCTCCCAATTTGACCTATATGTATTCAGACAACACTGGTAAAGGGTGAATGGGGGCAGAGTGGTGAGTTATTTTTTCCTACGTTTTAGGGGTTTCACCCCTCTCCCAGTCTAAAGTATAACAATACTTTATATCCCTAACATACGTAGCATATCGGGTGCATATGAAATTTAGATGTGGACACCCCTCCCCTCAACTGAAAAAGTAACAACATATTCGGTGAAATTAAACACCGAGGACAATGTGAGCTTGTATGTGGTGTTCAATTTTTGGGTCAGCCTATCGGTGTGAAATTTCCAACTGCTTAATTATTTTGACCAAATTGGGGGCACCCACAAAGCCTTCCAACACCATACCTGTCACCCCTCGCGTCGTCGTGTCCCTATTAGACCGAAATGGTATGGTCGGGAGACGATAATAATTAACTATTAAACTATTAATAATATGTTTGTATATTCATAAATTAGTGTACAAATAAAGCGGCTCAATTTCCCCTGTATCATGAAACCACTGTGATATTTGACACATATTACAAATTTGTAAATACTATTTCTATTTACACGTATAAAATTGTTCATAGTATTGAGCCCAGGTGGACCCAATATGGCAACGAGTTAGTGACAGGGCGTATTATAAGTTACAGGGTGAGTTGTTGCCGGATACGGTGTCATATGTCACCGTAGCCGACAACAACGAGCCTGGTAACGATTTTATCATGTCACCAACATATCATGTTTTCCGTGTGAGAATTTGAATTACTTATACGAAGTTCATTACCTGCCAGTAAGTAAATTTGTTCTCTATGGCTATTAACTTATGTAACGTCACAGTGACGCGTCATGGGCGCTGAACGTCAACGCATTGAGTCAATGGCTAATCACCAGAAGCAGGACAACAAACTTGAGTTTGATAGTTAATTTATGAGTGTTTAGAATTTCTCAAATATATCACATGCAGGTTTTGGTATATGGTACTATGTCTTTAAATTGACAGAACTTGATTTCCGACAGATATCCCTTTTCTTGGCGCCAAAATACACCGAAATATACCCGAGGCGGCAGAGTTCCATGAAAAACAAAATGGCGGACATCGACCCCATATGGGAACCCTGAGGGGGGATATGGATTCCATATGGGACGGGCTATACAAAGATGAAGACCCGATGTCTCCTGATATGCCTCTGCCAATGGGGCGTCCTCATTGGTCAATCCAACCAGGTGACATTATAAAACGATAATATAGTACGGACCTCGGCGGAGTGTTTCGCATCAATTAAACATTTGATTGTAGTAGGCTTGAGAATTATTAATTTAATTCCGACAAAAGAACAATAGCTAATTTAGTACAGTTGAGCGAATATTGATGTCGTGTTTATCAGAAGATCTTCCTTGAATGAAATGGTCCCATCCTCGCAATTCTAGGGATAGGGGATCGAAGACTTAATAAATTCTGACGCAGATTATGCTATATACTGGTGTACATCGATAGAAGATGGAGTTTTATTGAAAGCGTGTTCTTATAGGTTAACACACAATTAAGGCCTCACAGATCGAAACAACACAGATTAGTAATTTCTGGCAACAACAGGCAGCAGTTAAGGTGACACCGAGGTGAACAAATAAACAACACGAGTGTGTTAACCATTTCTATTCTAAATGGATTCTCCCATTTATTTATTAAAGTATACATTGGAACGGTCTACTATTCATTTGGAAGGATGCTCATGTAATAAAAGCAGACGTCAGACAACTGCGTCAGATAGAAAAATATAGTACAAGAGAAGAATGACTCATATTCATTGGTTGGAAATGTTCAGATAATAAGTTCAACAAACGAACTATGTTAAAATTTCATAAGGGACATAACTACTCGTCAATGAGTATAATAGTATAGAAATGGTTGAAGTGACATGGAAAACTCCTATGAGAATAGCAAATCACCATGCGAAAATTAGTTATCTTAATAAATTGCATAAGAAAAAGTCAAAAATAGCGTTACGTGCAAATACATGTACATGCAGTCACTATTATTGGGAGTCATTGTCGAATGTTTATTACACAATAGTTCGTCCCGAATAAAGCAAGGGGTTGATAAAGGGGGGGGGGGGGGTGGATAAAAAGTGTATACACAAGGGGGCGGATAAAAAGTGCATACACAAGGGGCGGATAAAAAGTGCATACACAAGGGGCGGATAAAAAGTGCATACACAAGGTTGAATTTTTTTGCTTTCCGAAATTTAGGATGCCAACCCACTCTTCCGTGTATTTTTTATTTATGCAATTTTTGACACCCACCCCTATCCATTTCCAAACTCGGTCCATTTATAGGCGTCCAACTCCTATTCCAACCAGGTTTTTGTTTTTATTAACCGCAATTATTGTTACTTCCTAATTAATCCACTGAACAAGATTTACAAGCAATCTATATAGCTGCTATGAAACAAAATGGCTGGTCTTTTGTGTTCTTTTGATATTATTAACCATTTTGATCAACCTAATTATTTCTATAAATATATAAGCTACTACAATCTTGTCCTGGCATAATCTTACAATACAATTGCACCGAATGTTGAAAGTTACTGATTCAAATTTCGAGAAAATGGGTTACCTTTGGTGTTCCATTTCTTTTGCGTGATTAAGTTAAGGGATCTTGTCCAAACACATCACCACACAGCAGTGCAATCACAAATGCAACTCTTTTTTCTCATGAATCGGTAACTGTCAACTGGTCGTATTATTGCAACATTATACCCTTGTCCTTACTGTTGTACGGTAGTAGCGGTCTGCATATATATGCAATGTGATAAACCTGTGATATAAATTAACATTATTGTCACAAATTTTAAATAACCATGTTGACAGATCAGACGAGCTATAGGTCACAACCAACACCATTCATTCGCAGCAACAACATACCAAGCATCATAGTGACATATTTGCAAGCATGCATATACTCTCTGATAGTTTATGGGAGAAATAAGCAGCAAATAAACATATGTGGTGTACATATCTTGATCAAAGACAATTATTACATATGCATATGTTTCTGTTCACAGAGATATCTACCCGCAGTGAATTTCACCAATGTTATCACCAGTCCTATATATCAAGGGGTGAAAACTACTTTCAGTGCTTCATTTCTACACACCAGAGAAGACAAGAACACATACAAGCTGTTTTAAACTAAAAAAAGTTAATTATTGTATTTGAATAAAAAATGCATGATCTAGGAGAATACTTGTTTGGCATCCGGACACCCAACCACCCGGGGACATTGTGCATCGCACTTTTTATCCGCCCCAGCCCCCTGCTGGTATATGATCTACAATGCTGCACCAGGGCAGCTCCCGTGATTAAATGGTTAAGGCTTGAAGCCACCGATTTGCATGTATAGTAAACTGGAGATCCGTTCTTAACCGTTTCTATACTTAATGTACATAGGAAGGGTCTA